>WBMV01005836.1:2300970-2375342 GCA_013396655.1 Campylorhamphus procurvoides | reverse complement strand
CTGTGGAGGGGCCGCACCGTGACCTTCGGGCTGCCCCTGCTGGTGAGCAACGCGGCGGGGCCGCGTGCGTGTCTGGGCCGGGCAGCAGGAGGAGGAGGAGGAGAGGCGTGTGGCTGTGGGCCCGGTTCGGCCCCCCGCCTGGTGCCGCACAGCCGTGAGCTCGGGTGAGCCGTGTGCCCGCTCTGCCCGCGGGGACAGGGCTCTGAAATACACCCCTGCGGATACTCCTGGCTGGAAACCGGGGAGAACGCATCTTGGTGTTGGGTTTGTTTGTTGTTTTTAATTTGAAACATCACGTCTGAGGTTTTTTTTTTTCGTTCCTTAGCCTCTCAGTGGGTTTTATACGGCAGCGGCACTGTAGGTCTGATAATTTGTGCATCGAAATGAATGCGAAGAATTCGAGTGAAATGAGTCGGTATAGTTACAGCCGTGCTCGAAGTGATAAGTGAGGCATAACTTCTTAGAGTAGTCGAGGTTAGGAAAAAAATCAATGTCAAGGGAAGAAAACAAAGTTACAAGACTGTCTTAACACGTTGCTTCTGTAATTAATGAGTAGTAGGTTACACTTGCCTGTCCTAAGTACGTGTGTTTATTGAAGGAAAAATGAAACAGTTCATGTCACTTACGGATAAAACCCCGGGAAGGAAAACAAAAGCAGCACCAAGGCCAGTGTGATTTCCATCTATGCAATTCACATCTCATCGTCCAAATGTACAATTGGTTTGCAAAAAGTAAGCAAATTTCAAGGTGGATAAACAGCAGGATAATTCCAAAACTCTTACAATGCTGCTAGAGAAATTAGTGTCATCTTTCTTAAAGACTCAACAGTGTGCCTTAGAAAAATGGAGTGGTCCAGAGAAGCACAGTCACACTATAGAGTTAAAAAAGTTTAAGGCCATTTATTTTAAAGGGATATTATACAGGCTCTAGAATTGGGACTTTTAGTGGACATTATTAATGCAATTAAATACACCAAAGTGTCTTTTCTCAAAGTATTAGTGAAGGCATTTGTAAGAAATGGAAACAGTTAAACCAAACAAACCAACAAAGTAGTGTGATAATACCAGGACTGTGGATCATTGGCATGAGCAACTCCACTCCCTGTTATTGCAGGCAACTTCTTCCTGTAACACCTTTCTTAAAGTGATCGAGCACAGTGTTAAGCTGTTTAGATATCCTGCTGCACACATGTAAGCCTAAAAGGCTGGAGATGTTGAAGATAAACCGTAAAGACGAGAAAAGAGCAATGTAAAATGTAAGGCAGACATTCCACCTTTAAGGAGTGCTTGAAGGAATTGACTTAGTTTATTTTAGAAAAGTCTGAGAAGTTCTTACATCATATATTGAGAGTGGTGATTGCTTTTCATAATTTGGGAAATTATCAGATGTTAGGAAAATGTTACTCTTTGTTAGGAAAGAGCACTTGTGATACTTGTGTTTTTAAGAGGTTGAACAACTGTCTGGCTGCAGTGGTATAGATTGTCTCAGTTCTGCTTTAGTGCTGGAGCCAGGAGTTTGGCTTGGCAGGCCAAGGTAGCCTGTCGTTGTCCTCTTGACCATCCTAGTGTTTTTGCATTATTTGCAATAGATTGTAGCAGAAATTGTTTAGACTGGTTTCTTTGACTTTGTACTGCCTAATTTCATTCCATTCCTGTTACTACAGAGCTCTTTCCTCCAGACACAGTATTATATAGAAAAATATTCTATTATATTTCTTTTCAGGGCTTCATGTCTCCCTGCCTTAAAATTACTCTCCCTTGTGAATACTTCAGAATGTTTCTGTATTGCTGCCCAAAGGCTTCCCAGGAAGTAAGAAAAAGGAAAATTCATGCAGTTCTTGTCAGTTCCCCAGCTGTCTACTGAACTCTGAAGGCATTTCTGAAGCTGAACAGAATTGTGCTAAAAGATCAATTACAGCAAAAAAGGCAGTGAATCTAGGCACAGAATCAGAAGGAGCATGCCTTTACAGCCCTTTAAATTCTGCTGAATTTGTTAATAATACTGAAACGAAAGGTTTCTGTTAGATTCTTGCATTCTCTACATAATTTCTTTTTCACTAGACAGGTGCAGGACTGTTCTTCAGTACTGCAGGACTTTTCATCAGTACCATATTTGCTTTTTGATGGGGGAAGGAAAAAAACAAATGGCTTTCATATATTACCTGCATATGTGAATGAAAAGTCACTCTGCTAGTTATTCTAGACACCTCAAGGTTAAGGAGATCCTAATTTAAAGACAGATGAGTGTCTTAATATACACCCACCCACCCAAATATATCTTTAAAATATTTCTTACTTTTTAGTGTAAATTATCTTGATAGTTTTTTATTTGTTCCTTTGGGCTTGGAGTATTTTGATGGAGAAGGAATTTTCTCGGTTGATCCTTAAACCTCATACTGATAGCAGCTTTCAGAGTAAGATGTGTAAACCACAGTTTTCAATTATACTTTCTCAGTAGCGAAGAGTGTTTCTTTGTGAGCACCAACAAGACTGGAGGGGGTAAGACTTAAACCTGCAGAAAACCTTGGTTTGTGAATTTTCCTTTAACTCTGTAAACTTTGTAGATAAAATATCTCTACATGGCATAAAACCATAAGCATGCAGAAGAGAGTGATATAACCTAGTAAGGAATATTTTAACAGCTTAAATGCTACCACGTGTGTTGTCCCAAAGCATTTCTGAAAATGCATCTGTGTAGATGTTGGGATGGACTCTAGTGACCTTACAGGTGTCTGTAAAATTTGCTGTTATGATGATGGAGGGCTGTGCCACCTCTGTGGTAACTTAGACATCTTTGTCACCTGTGTTGTCTTCTCTGTTTCCTCTCATGATGATGGGAACTCTTCCTTGTTGCATGAGCTTAACGTTTAAGTCTTCGGTGTGGTTCTATTACAGAAGAAGAGCTTTGGTCTTTGCTGCTTTAGTTTCCATAAGCAACTCTACCTGACCAAAAAGGATGTGTCTGTCAATGTCATATTGCTGCAGTGATGCTTCTGTAAGATCCTGAGAGAGCAAGGCTCTTTGGTCTTACACCTAGTAGATCCAGTGCCAAACCTTTCTCATGAGACACCGAACATGTAAGGTTACTTCTTTAGTGCACTTAGAACATTTGAAGGTTGTTGAAAGTTATTTTTTCTGACAAGTGTAAATGGTCGTTCTGTATCATTGAGGGAACATGTTTGCAATTCAGAATTGCAAAGCAGTAACAAATGTAAGCCACAAGTTTAAAAAAGTCCACTTTTTCTTGTGCTCGACCACTTTCCAAAACTTGCCTTTGTGGTTCTGTCTCATCTAATTGTAGGCAAGGATTTATCAGATTCTCTAAGTTGCAAAATGAATGCATAAATGCAGTTCCAGTTCTGTCAACGTGTTACAAGGGAAAAATTTCATTCCAAGTATGTGAAGTGACATCTAAGCAGAAAGAAAATTTTAGTTCATAGCTCATTTGGTGATTTTTATTGCACACCTAAAATAAGTATATTACACTGTGTATGTAGTAAGGCACATTTTCAGATTTGCACTATGTTGCAACATTCTCCATATCTATAGCTGTAGATTTTGTCATAATTTTTCTATTTGGAGTTTGTTGGGGTTTTTTCCCCTCATCCTTTCATGACTACTTTTACAGGTACTTTGTTTCTCCTTCTGGGTCTTTGGACATTTTACATAGTGTGCCTTCTGTTGCTAAAGGAGAAGATAAGGATAGCTTGGAACAGTGGAAGATTTTCCTATGAATAAATATGTGTCTAAAATCGACTTTGATCAGTGTTGATTAACACAGACTGTACTACAATGCCATCTACACTGCTGCCTTGAACAGTGCAAGTTTACTTTGATAAACACTTTGTCAAGACATACTGAGAATGCATGTCATGTCCAGGACAAGGAAAAAGGTCAGATTTGAGCAAGTCCCTAACAATGCTGCAGCAATGTGGTCAGTGCTTTCAGGCACCAGTAGAGAAGGTCAGTGTCATCTCAGGCTCTTGTTAATGAGCCAGTTGTTTTGACAAAACAAAACACCTTTTTGAGATATCAGGGCATGAAATTACATGTCTGTGGATTAGTTTTGTTCACTGGTGAAGTCAGGGTCATCTGGGAGCAAGGACTGATGCCCAGAAATGTTTTGCGAATATTGTGAAATGATATTTTATTGTGCTGTGAGTCAGTGAAAGTTTTACAGGGTTAGTGGGTAGGGAAATGGTGTTTTTATCATTTAAATAGCTACGTTTCCAAAGATTTCTTTAAACACAACATTCCTAGTTAATTTCATAAAAAGCTATTGAATTCTGAATCCTGGAATATGCTGAATACAAGACACACTTTTCCCCACACATTCTGGAGGATCTGCCCATAAAAACATGATACAAACACTGAGAAATATAGAAAATTCTTCTCAGGAGTAATCATGTTTCTGAGATCTATTGTTGCTATTGTCTATGAGTAGAAACTGTTATTACATTATCTCCTCATATTGTTTGAAGGATTATTGCAATCAGCATTTTTCACTTTTAGATATGTCGCTCTTATTGTTAACATCTTTCACATTATTGCCTTGAACAATTCATAATAATGAATTGCAGGATTTTTATTAATATCTATTACTTCCTGTAGCTTTACAATAAAATTTGACATACATGGAACAGTTGATTTAAATGTTAACGCACTTTTGATAGATGAATAGAAATTAACATTTACCCATGAGAAGATAATTCTGATTTCTAATATTTGTAAATAAATTGTGATTGCCTGTAAAAGTCACAGTTATTACATTTGCGGCCCAGAAAAGCAATAAATACAAAACTGTTTTTAGAATTTTAAAGTGGTTGCCCCCAGTCAGTGAATAATAAAGTGTTGCCTTTATGCTTCAGTGACTCATAAATACTGGGTCTCTAAGCCTATGATGAGATATGTCTTCAACTTCTACTGTGCTTCTGCTTTGCATTTCCTGTTCGTCTGTATGTGTTCAAATCCACAGTGTGGAGCTGTTTGAGACAAAACCACTGCCTGAAACTGTGCTGGTGTAGAAGCCAGAGTGTTCTGTGAATGCAGTTTGTGCAGTCTGAATTAGTTGACTTCCATCTTTCAGTTGACTGATCTTAGAACTTCTGAGTTCACCTTTGGAATCAATACCTTAAACTTTTCCAGATATATGTGACAAATAAGCACTCTTTAGTACTTGAGATTTCCCCTCTGTTTCATTTTAAAACATAAAGTGTATTTGCATTGTTTAATGATGTTAGAATAATCTGGCACTTGGGGTAACTGAGGTTCTCTGTTGAGCCTCAGGATGGAAACACAAGTACAGACTTGCCTGTTTTCACTTCGCGTGTTTAGTCCAACTTCTTCAAGGGTGGTGATGGTAAAAATGTAAGATTAATTTTTACTCTGTAGAGCACTTAATCTTCATTCCCTGTTCAGGATTGTCAATAGGGAAATATTACTAGTTGTGGTTGCTTTTTATGTTCTTTAATGCAGGTTTCAGTTTATTGCTGTTTCGAGCTGGGCCTAAGACATGACAGGAGCACAAGCTGGTCGCGAGATGTAGACAGTTTCTCATTGTACCTCATTACCTTGGCTAGATTTGAACCTGGGAGTAGTGGGAAGGATAATTTTAATAAATAATAGAAATTTTGGCTTTTAGAAGCTTATGGAGGAAATTAAGGTGGTGTTCTGAAACCGCAGCTTGACTACCAGAACAGACTTGGTTTCACACAGCTGCAGAGTGAAATTCCCTTGTTGTCTCTCCAGCCCCAGCAATGTGTATAATGCAAAATGACAGTGGTGTGGCCCTTTTTTGCTCATGGTCACATTGAGGAACATATGTGTTTGTATCTCTTCTGCATTATTCTTAGATTGGTTTCTATGACATGCATTTTCTGTGTTTTAAAACCTGTTATGAGTCAAACATTGTGATAAAAAAAGGCTTTGTTCTCTCTCAAGACATTGAATAGTAACATTGAAAGGTTATGGACAGTTTTTTTTGTGTTTGTACCCTGGCCTGTAGCCATTCATATTTGCAGTCTTCAAAATTATTGCTTTGAACGTGCTCTTACACTGAGCCAATTAACCTGATACCTTGGGCCAAGTTTAATATTCTGCATATGTTCTACATGCTGTGAAAACTATACTCTTCAGCTTTATCAATCAGTTATAATTGGCTCCAGTTTTTTATACTAGCTGTAGTCCTGGGTTGCCAGCCTGGTATCCATGTGGTCATCTACTGGCATATTTCATCCATTTTGGATTGCAATGCAGTTCGGTCTTTCTACAGTTTGTGAGTTCTAGTATGTATATTAAGTCAGAGCATTCGCTTACTTGATGTGCTTTTGAATGAAATAACTACTAATGGATGCACAGTTTTGGTTTCTGTTTTCCCCCAAAGGAGACCGCTGATGTGAACTAAAAATTATTTCCATTTTTTGCAGACAAGAAGTAGAGGTGGACCCACTTCTGCTTCCATTGAGGGTGAGGAGAGGATTTAGTAAGCTTCTGAGAAGAGTTTGCACTGTTTTCCTCTCCTCTCTAGTTTCAGCATTAGACTCAAGTGCAGGGGTGGTTGTGGGAAATAAACTCTAGAGAGTTAGAGCTGTCGGAGGGGGGCGCTTCAGGTTAAGATGACTTCCCTGGGTCTTTGCTGGGACTGGCAATTTGCCCTTCTGCTTTATTTAGGGAACAGAAAAGAGGCTTCAGTCTTCTGGACTGCCAAATTGCCGTCTTTCACCAGTCTTGCTCTGCACATATGACAGTTCTTTAAAAAGGAAACCCCAAAACTCTCTTTGCTGTGATCACTGCAAACTAAATTAAAATAATTCACAACTGTGCTGGTTTTGAAGCTCCTGATGAATAGCTGAAGAGTTTTGCAGCAGCAGTCTTGAAGAAGAGGTTAGAAAATTACTGTGTTCCTTCTCCAGTGATATGTATCATAACATTTTTACTACTGCATGATCTGTGTTGCCAGCACTAAACATTATGATTTGGTTAATTTAGGGATTTATGACTTTGTAGTAATCTGGCTTTCACAATTGGTATTGTAGTAGGAGTGGCTTTCTCCAGCAATGTGGCTGCCTATAATATGTCAAATTACTGGTGCTTGTTATTTTTCTTGTTATTTTGTTAACCCAGCGAAGTGAAATTGGCTGCTTTAGATTATGCAGGAAACTAAAAAAATGAGGATCTGTTTTAAGTCCTAAGTTCTGCTGTGACCATCCATTGCAGTTGGTGATAAACACAAGTATTTCCCATTCTAAGATGTGGTTCAAGGAATCAGTCTGATGCCACCCATAACTGATTGCATAACATACTTCCCAATAGGAGAAGTGAACAAATAGAATCTGTAAAAGAATATTAAAGAGAATTTTATGTCATTTTTTTACATAAAATGTTTATTGAGGTTGCTGAGTGTATGTGACAGATGGTGCTCTTATGTCACATCCTATCTTTCATTTTGTTTTGGAACACGCAAGTCTTCCATGCATGCATAATTGCATTACAACATTGTAGAGGTTTTTTTGTGTACTCACTGAAACATAAAGGATTAATCCAATGTGGGATCTTTACTGGGGGGTTGTGCTAGCAGTGCTGTTAAGCTGTTTGCTTTGGTGTTAAGTGCTGGCTGACTAGCATGGTTTATAATTTTTGACTCCCTAAGTTAAACTTCAGGTGTAAAGGAAAAAGTGAGAAATTATTTCGTCAGTCTGCTGAAAGCAGTCAAGTAATTGGACAGATGATGGTCACTGCATGTTTTTTTTCTCTGAAGGAAATAAAATTAATAGGTCCTTCACAATAAAAGAATGCAGGTATATATATGAACATTTCTGCTTGAGTATTTTTCAGATGTCAGTGCCTTAATGTTTTATCATGTACATTAAGTATCAGTATGATTCTAAAGTGGTAATGAAGAAAAATATATGTTTTAATTATATGTGGCATTTTTCCCTTTCAGTTAACTGGAGAGTGAACTTGAGCCTGACTTCATTAGAATGTTGCCAGCCTAACTTTTTTATTTATATGGCGTCCTGAATAGCTTCTGCTGTCTCCTTATGCCTGGACCTGTGGATGGAACATGCCAGACTTCGCTGTTGCCCTTGGCTTACATTGAACAAATTTGTCCATTTTAGTGCTTTTTTACCTGAAGAGTGGTTTACAAGGAATGTAGAGATTATCTGTTTTACAGATTGGGGAACTGGAAATGTATGTGAGATGTACAGAATATGCAAGGCCAACAAGCTGATAATGTTGCTGGAAATTTTGAGTCTTATACCACTTATAATTTTTTTGACTGGTGACTCTTGCTGCATCTGTCAGCTGAATATATTGACGTGCTGTTGGTTGAGTAAGTAAATGCTGAATACACCTGGTCTGGTTTTGCAATGAAGTCAGACTCATGTTTGATTATTTAGAGCATTGGTGAAGTAAATTTATAGACATACTATTTATATTTTTGTGTGAATCCTGTTTTTGGAAAATTATTCAAACTTAATTCTAACCTTCCAGCATTACATTATGTAATATTTCAGCATTTGTACTTTCTTACAGCATCACTGTGCTGTATCTCTGATGCAGCTTAACTGATGTTTCATTGTAAGGTACATCAACCATTGCAGTACTGGAAATGTAAAGGTGACAATACTGATAGTGCCTGATAAGCGAAATGTGCCAACTTGCCAGGCTGGTTTCAGGGCTTATTCTGTATGAAGAGCCAAAATACATCAGGAACCAAGTGGGTTTTTCCCCCTTAGTAGTATAAAGGTGGCATGAGTAAAACTGCAGTGTCAGGCTAAAACCTGTCTACAGGAATCGAGACGTGTGTGTGTATCAACTTCTTTATTGTGTATTGCTGCAAATGTAAGATGCAGTGTGTAATGGATGGTGGTTGTCAAGTGATAGGATGTGATGAGACAAAAGAATGCATGTGACTCACTTCATGCCACAACTTTATACTTCTTTCCCTTAGTTGTGGTGTCCATTACATAGTTTTAAATTATCAAAGCTAAAGAATAATATTTCTTTTTTATCTTGCAGCATCCTTGTAAGACATAGGGTACCTTTTCATTACGTTAAATAACACTTAGGTTATGAGGAGCAGGCTAACTGAAAGTCTTCCACTTGTTCATATTGCATCTCATAATGTTATATACTCTATGCAAGTGTATAGTTGGGAAATTAATTTTGAATTGATGGCACAAGCAATTGCTACTTTCTGCCTGGTTTAATGACTGAACCCTTTCTAGTGTAGTTGCTTTTACCCTGCCATAGACTCTTTGACAACATACTCATATACAAAAAGGCAGTAAGTTGTGGTTTGTAACAGCCATAAACTTGCCTATAGCATTTCTGATTTCTGTTTGTTAGGACCTAAAGTATTTGTTCAGTTAACTCATTGGCTGTTAATTAATGCAATACTTGTTAGGACTTAAAGAAGATCAGGTAATGAAAATTTATGCTGAGGTATCAATCCTGTTAAAATTCGATTATAGTATGATCCTTAAGACTTTCAGCATTATGTGTTACCATATCTTGAGCTGACAAATCTTCTAATTTGATTGAATAAATATTAATAATGTTCAGGTTCTTTTTAACCATTTTGAACATTTTATTTTCTGCTTCCTGTTATTCTTTCTTACCAAAATACTGACACAATGAAGACTTCCCCCCATCGCCCCCCCCACCTTTTTTTCTGTTGGGTATTTTGATGGTTCAGTATTTCAAGATCACCATTAATTCTTTGAAACAGTTTTGACATAAGTATAGTGCCATGCAGGTTTTGGTCCTTTATATTTCTTGTTGCTGGAAGTTATCTTGCTGCCTTACGATGATTTTCTGATTGACTTTCTGAAGTCAGAGTTCTGTGGCCTTGCAGCTGGGTGTGGTGGCAGGTTCGATTCGGGTTTTTTTTCCCTTTTGTTCGGGTCCTTAGAGCTTCCTCAGGCTTCCATCTTCTTTAGACTAGCTCTGAAGCCTTTTGGCCTCCTGTGCATCTGCCTTGAACAGAGAACAGCAGACAGTCTGTCAGAGCAGTAGCAAGAGGCCCAGTTCTTCCAGAAAGGAGCTAGATTTCTAAGCTAATTTTCAAGGATTTTTTTCCTTTTTTTTTTTTTCAATACTTGATCTTTGGTTGGTCTATCAATTTCTGATGGTAAAATTATATAGACAGTTTTATGATATCACTGTCATAGGAATGAATAATTTAATGATTTCATATGTGGATATGAAGCCTTCCCCCCGTTTCTCCCTTTATTGTTTTTATTCATAAGCTTCACAGGTGTGGAGGGAATGGCAGAATAACTAAGAAAGCAATAATAAAAGGACAGGTGTGCTGGATATAATTTTTTAGCCTGTGTGATAATATATTATTGATCTTCAACTACTGTCACAGTCTGTTCAGAAGCTTAGTTAGATCTCTTACCTACAGACTTCAGAGTAAGTCAGTGTGGCATTGTTACTTCCTCATGGAGTTTGAAAATTTATGAGAATAAATCCAGTGGCAGTGAGGTAAAGGTTCCTTTGCTGCAGTTATGTTAGGAAACCGCATGGGGAGGGAAAGGAAGGGGTAAAAGAAGAGTAAGTCCCTAGAAAGTGTAAGTCATGTAGCAGGTGTCTTTGTATGGAGGAGGAAATGTGTGAAATCTAGGCTCAGAGAGTGGAAGAAGGCTCCTATACTTATCTTCCAATATATTATTTTCTTCAGCTCCTGGTATTTCTTTTGGAAGAATAGTAGGGTCCCTTGGTAAATGAGTTGGATCATTATGCAAAGTGTTTCCTTTCATAATAACCCTAACACAACTGTTTTAATTTTGTTTTCAGCTGTATCTCATTGGAGGATCTTTTGGACTCCGTGAATTTGCTCAAATAAGATATGATGTCCACAAACTACACGGCAAGGTAGTTGAAATGGTTTTATTTACTGTTCATTTCATTTTGCCCACATATTGCTTTCTAAAGAATTGCTAGGACAAACAAACTTGGTGTTGGGGATTTGCTTTTGCCTGCTGGGCCCTGGGGTAGAATAAAGGGGCTGACATGATGATGAATCCTTTTACTGTCCGTGAAAAGGATCAACCTAAATAATAGAAACATTTTGTTCCTTTGGTTGATTGTAAGTGGCAGTTCTGAATCCTGAGAAGGAAGTGTAGCACATCTCGAAGAAGGTTATTACAAAGATACTGTATCCAATTTAGACTAAGAAAACTGATATTTTAAAAGGTTCGGTTTTCAAACAGTACTTGGCAGTGAGTATATAATGTTAGATGGTTTCCGGGGCTTGACTTTGTGTTGACTGAAACAAGCAGATACCTTTGATATTGTGCTACATCCTGTTCTTTAAGCTCTGAAAGAAACAGGAGCTAGTCTTTACCCAGTATGTCAGAATATACTATATCGAAGAAGCCTTTCTTTAAAATGAACATGAAACCTTCTGTCTGAGGGAAATAACATGTTTACTAGTGCTCCTTAACCTCCAAGTGTAACACTGGTTCCAAATTGCATAGGAAATGATCTGAAAGGAGCGTGTGAGTTCAGCAGAAAGTAATATTGGCTTTTTTTCCATAGCTTGGTGATACACAGGTCTGCCTTTGCAAAGCAGAGAGACTTTCTGGTCTCAGTGCTGCTGCTTTCCAGGTTGCATGAAGCTTTTTTAAAGACTGTACAGTACTTTATATAAAACAATTTTGTTCAGGACTCTGGATGCTGTGGCTTTCTACTATAGTCAAAACTTTGGGATTCTGAGATGTTGAAAGTTTGGAGACTGCCTTGTTTTGTCTTGGGCCCTTGTTGTGGGCCATCCAAATTCCTTTAACCTTCCTCATTGATCCTTCTGTTGCGTGCCTAACAAAGCTGCGGCTTTGCATGCACCATGTGGCTCGCTCCTGCTCAGTGTTGTATATGGCATAGCCTGTAGACAGGGGAGAGTAATCTTTCAAGTCATTTCTCCGGTGGTGTCTTCTGGGTAGCTATTTTTTATCAGTCCTAGTCTTTTAGGGCCAGTTGAAGCCTTTAAGTTTTTCTCCAGCCAAGTGGCGATCACAACAGGGGCAAGAATTTGGCCACTGTGTTTTGGTCAGTTTTTTGATCATTCATACTCAGTGAATTGCATTTGACTCCATGATATGCACTGTGACCACAACCTGGGAAAAAAAACTTGTTGTGCTCATTCAGATCTCTGAGGTTCTTTGTCCCAGCATTTGTATTCAAGGGAAACATCACTGAGTTAGTCAGTACTACATGAAAGCTCTCAGTGGAATCCACCTCACCCTTGAGTTTTTAAACTGAAAAACTAAAAGAGTTAAAGTCCTGCTCTAACCAGTATCACTTAAGGCTGCAGCATCTCTCCTGTGTTTTCTTTTTCTGTTTATTGCCATTTTATTTAGGAGTAGATGAAATTTAAATAAAGAACTATACAGTGTTGGCTGACAACTAGCAGCAACTCTGGACTTATTTGTAAATGGACAAATCAGGGCAATATGTTCCATTAATTTGTTTCTATGTCCAAAAAAAGAGTTGAAAGCCATTCTAATTTATTAAATAAGACAGCAAAAGAGATTAGAATGTATTTTAACAGGTACACAAATGTAGTTTAAAATCTACATAAAACTCAGGAAAAGAACATGAAGTAATTTAAAAGTACTGTTAAAATCCTGATGGTCATAACATCTGGGGTTTTCTGTCACTGGTGAAAATGTTGTTGTGTTGGACTAGAATATGCTTTTCTAATATGACACAATTTGACTACTGTAAGTCCTTATCAGAACAGGGATAAGTGGGCTCCTTTCAGGGGGTTGGACAGTTATGTGCAAATAGAAATAAGCAATAAAATAAATAGGATTTGTTTTGGTTGCATCTGCTCCTTTGGAACAGTAAGAATATTTAATTAAATAACACTTCATACAAGGACCTCAGAAGACTTTCACAGAATTTAAATGAATTAAGCTTCATATTCTTATTGTCTGAAAACATAGGATTATTTACATTTTACTGCTGGAAGTTGCAAAAATTAAAGCAACCCATCCAAAAGTAGTCCAGGATTCATAATACTGGAGTGCCTATCTTTTTTAATTGTGTTTTAAGGATGTGCAAACTCCCGTATATCCTCTTTTGTAAGCATAACTCCTGAAGTTGTTTTCTTACTATTTGAACTGCTAAAAAGACAGACAATCCTTTTATGAGAAATCTCTAATACTTTTCAAATGTGAAGCTGCAATCCTTTCCCTTCAAGAGTATTTGTCCTTTTCCTTTTTCACTCTAACTTCTCATTGTGCTTAGAAGGAAAACACATTAGTAAGCCAGGTCTCAGTCAACAGTGATATTTCATTATAGAGCTGCTGCTGTATAGTCATGTTTCAGTGACTAAGGGGTTAACTGCCACTTTGGGTTCTCGTGGCTTAACGAGCAAAAGCCGCATTAGTAGTAATGACTATGTTATTAATGCCAAACTGGCTTTTGAAGAATTTTCCCTGATCAAGGAATTAAAATTCAGGAGAAAACGGTGGTTTGCACTCTTGAGGGAGTATGGTTTGGTGGTGATGCATTGATCTGTGGCTAGCATTAGAGTTTGGATAGAGACAGAGCCTAGAGCTGTAGCCGGAGAGGGGCTGGGAAGAGGCTGCAGAAGCAATTATGTCCTTCTGTTCATTTGGGCTGTATCTCAGACTGCAGCTCAGCCCATGTATAGGATAGAGAGACAGAGCCTAGAGCTGCAGTTGAAGAAGGGTTATTAGCTTCTAAAGACAGATACTTCATCAATTTGCTATAATATGTTTTGATATCAGGCCTTGGATATGCTTCTCTCTTGCAAAAGCACAAAAAAAATGTTTGGCTACACTTCTGTCTTCTCAGGATACCCAGATCAGTCATATACCCTCAGCACATTTAGTATCCTGCTTTTAAAGGAAACTTGCGCTGGTACTCTTACTGATGTAGTGCCCGTTTATGCTAGTCAGAATTCTCCTGAAACTAATCAAGGATTTCTCCGTTATCTATTGTTGCCAAAATGTCCATTAATGGAGAAATCATTAGGTTAGATAATTGTTCCTTTTCTGGGAAGAATTTATGCAGATCAAAATCGGTTACTGAAAACCAGGTATGCTTAATGTGGAATTAACAGAGAAGAAATGAGTAGGTTTGTATAGGCATTGATCCAAATGCTTTTATTCTCAAATGGAAATCTAGGCCCTTTCTTTGTCTTACTTCCTGTTGTGTATGTAATTGGAGATGCTCATTTAAGTTTTCTTTACAGTAAATGTGACTTCCCTTAAAATACAGAAAATGTTTTTTGAACTATATAATAATTGTTTTTATTTACTGTGTGCCTATTGCTGTCATTCAAGGTGTAGTAGAGACATGTTAAGTCAAATTTAGTTTTGGATATAAGAATCTTGGAACATAGGGTATGGTCTGTACTGTTGCCTAATACCTACTGTAGAGAGTTGAAAGGAAGCAACATATAAACTACCTGGAAGAATCTAGGCTT
The DNA here is from genome assembly GCA_013396655.1 of Campylorhamphus procurvoides. NCBI lineage: Eukaryota > Metazoa > Chordata > Aves > Passeriformes > Dendrocolaptidae > Campylorhamphus > Campylorhamphus procurvoides. Next base: position 2,360,879 of record WBMV01005836.1, on the reverse strand, counting down.
CCTCCCATCAGCAAAGCTTTTAGAGTAAGAGAGTTTTTAAGCTCAAAAATGATTCTGTTGAAGAAGTACTATTGTGAGACCGGTTCTCAGACTGTTGGGATGGGATAAGATGGAGTTCTTCTACAGTGCAGCAAAAGCACTTCTAGGAAAGCTGAAATTTATGCCATTTTGTCAGGAAACAAAACATCAATTAGCCTTTGAAATCTGCAAGTATTTCCTGCTGCGAATTGCCTATGACAGTATTATATACTGACCTCTTTAGTATTTACAAACTATGTAGATCCTGTTTACTTTTTTGTCCTATATAAAATGAGTGTACCCCAAAAGCAGAATGCTAAGTAGTAGTAGTAATAATAATAATAATGGTTTCTGTCTTATGAAAGCACAAAGGAAAGAGTCAAAATGACAGAATTTCAGTCTTTTCTTTTCCATGAGTTTCATCAGTTGTTGTGCCTTAAAATATATGACTGTTGCATGGCATTCCAGGAGTTAAAATCCAGATGAAAATGAAAATACATGACCTGTTCTTTCACAATCCTCTGTGAGCAATAAAACTGTAAACCCAGACAGAGTATTAAAGAAGTGATGGTGGTGGTTGGAAACATACTCATTACTAAGCGTACTAGGAGTGTAAAGCCTGCTTTATGCAGATCAAATAGATTGCCTCTAAAAATTCTTTAGAGGGAATGGCAGGGTTTTGAGCTCCTTAGCTGATATTTTTGACCGATTGACTGGCATGTAATTACGCATGAGACATTACTTATAGACACCTTCAGGATGTTAGTGTTGCCATTGTCAATTCTCATTTATTGCATTTTAATTGGTGTCTTGAGGTCCTAAACCATGAAATTATATAACTGTGGGGATCTCAGCTTTCATTTTATAACTCTAGACCTTGGAATTGGGAAGAAGAGCACATATGCTATGGAGAGGATTATTCTGGAAGCCTTGCTCTCCTTTGAAAAATGGAAGAATGAGGAGTGGAAGAGAAAAGAAGGCTCACGTGATTACTTACGACACTGACTTTTGCTGGTTTACAGTGGTTCTCATAATTGGGCTTGATAGTGATTTAAGTGCGTTGACTGTCTGGTTGGTTATACTCATTATTACAGTTTTAGAATATTGTTGGTTGGTCCCTAGTGTTTCGTGTCTTGAAGCTCAGGAATGACTGTCAGAAGATGCACAGCAGCATGTGATTTAAATAACACCCACTCCTCTCATTGGAAATTTTATCTTCATCTTGTTCAGGTCCTTGCATCTTTTACCTCCTTTACCACAGAGCTCCTCTCTGCCTGTCTTTCTTAGCCTGTAAACAGTAGGTAACTAACGCTGCTCTACTTTACATGGGAAATAGGAAAATTAATTAATTCAAATAAAAGGGATTATTTAAATTCATATGAGTATTAAAAAAAATGTCCTCAGGTGAGATCCATTAATTCAAGTATTCTGGGTCAGGGTGAAATAGCTAGGAAGAAATAGGGCAGAGAATGTCATATTTCTATATGTCCCATCATTTTTTTCCCTTTAAATAATGTATTTCATATGAGGTGAATGTTTTAAAACAAAATCACTTAAACTCCTGAATATGTCTGTACCATTTAAAATTACACAAATAATGCAACTTTTTACCTAGAGTTATGGAATGTCACCAGATTGTCCCCATCACTAAACATACTACGAGCTAATAGATAAAGCTGTTTTACTGCAAGCTGACTTGTTTACCTTATTTGAGGACCCGCATCTGTGTTAGAAAACAGTATCTTCTATTTGCAAAGCTATCAAAGATAGTAAGGATTTAAATGACATAGGTAACAGGATGGAAAGGTGTTTTTAATTTTCTTCCACAAACTGTTCAATTGACTGAAAACTGCTTACTGTTTTTATTACAGTTCTTAGTGGGTAAGCATCCATGCTTGAAATCATATTACACCTTGGTGTTCCCAAAGTCTGACCAAAACTTGACTGACTCCGTCACTTTAAGGAGTAATCTGTATAGGCCAAGTCATTGTGATTGGATGGGACTGGCAAAGCCATAGTGGTGTGGTTTGTTCTAATGACAACTAATGGACTTAACACTACTGCTGCCAGCCCAGGTTGTTCCATGCACTCAGTGATCTTCTGTGTTCTGCATGCTTTCTGGTTTATTTTATTCCAAATAGATTTAGATGGATTTAGCCAACACCGCCTACCAATGCTAAGGTGAATTTAAATTAACGCTGTTAATACTCAAAACACTCTAAATGGGTTATTCATTTTATTAAAGCTAGGGAAGTGACATTTCAGTATCTACTCAGCTAAATCTAAGTGTATGTTTGTGGTGCTGCCCACTAAATCAGCACTTTGTCTTGCTCATTTTTCCATTGTCTTAAATGAAATGCCTAGTTTGAGATAGATATCCAGGTAGTTCATAAAGGTGGTTTGAGAAGAAATGCCCCCATAACAGACTTCATTTAATATTAAAGTAGATGCTTGAGAAATATGTTGTTCTCTTTTGATGGATTGAAAAGTGGAGAGATTGAGCTCAATATTTTATTATTACCCTATTGCAGTGAGATGATTACCTTCCTTACTGTATGAATATATTTATATTTAATTTGACCAATGAACAATAGGTGAGATAAACCTCTACTTAACTTCAAGGTACAGATGAGTTAGGTTTTAGGATGTATATCTTGTAGTGGAATTTATTTTATCTAGGAATGCCTGTCTACAGCTAACTGTAGGAATATTCTAAATAGAGACTTTATGCCAAAAGTTTAGTTGAGTAAAATTAGGTGAGATGAAGCCTGCCCTAAATATTCTTTCCCTGGAGCTTCATTGGCAAACTAGCAGATGGCTTGAAGGTAGAGCAATTCTTATTTAATCTGTTGTTTGTGCCTGAGGTATTCTTGTATTCTGGAGAATCTGATTTCATAGGAGTTCGTGTTGCAAACATCCTGCTTGATTTGAGTGTGAACTAAATCAGAATATCTTTAGTTGCTGTCTGGTGGAATATTTTGGATGGGAAAGGTATTATTTCTAAACCTGTCAGCCAAGGGAATGTGGAATCATTTTAGCATCTGTCACTGAGCTTGGCAGAATAATTAAGTCTTCTCATCTAGCATTTTAGCCTTTATTTATTTATAAATGAATCTTCATGTGTTTAATTGGTTTCAGGAAGCTAATTACACAAGCACAGTGTGGCAAGGAATTGATGTTGGTGATTATAGTTTTCTTCTTTTTATTATCCTTAAGCAGGTCAGAGTGGCCTGAGTCTCAAGTCTAATGACAAACTTTGGCTAATTTCCTTGTGTAAGTAGATTTAGTTGATTTTCAAAGACTAAATTAATTAATGAGCTTTGCCCTAGGTCCTCAAAAAATTAAGAAAATAATACACTGAAATGTTATTTAGTGCTTTAGAGAATGTGAAAGGCATACATTTATAATTGCTTAAAAGAGGAAAAAAAAGGTCTTTGTTAGTCAGTTTTCCTCATGTCATGAAATACATTTTAGTAGATTAAAGCACACCTTGCTTTCAAGCGTGGCCTGCTCAGTGGAGAGTTTTAGAATTGTATGTTAAATGAGGCAGCTTGGCTGATTGATGGCTGAGGTACCCTTACAGTGTCTTTGTTTCTGTTGGCACAGGGGATTTGTAACTTTTTACGTCTTTTGACCATGGTTCAGAACTAACCCAGGTAGTAATTTCAGTTCTGCAATGTGGCACAGAAATTAAAGGGTAGCAAGAGCTTTTCATGCTCTGTATTGTGGTGGCACCAGATGTTCAGATGTCAGTTTTCTTTCTTGTTTCTGTTCAGTCCAGAGGGATTGTGTGGAAACGAGTTTTTTATCCATACTACTCTTGAAGATTTTGAGGTTCAGCTGCTAGTGTTTGGTTCATGTTTTTGCACTGATTTCAGCAAAAACTAATCCATTTTACTGGAGCTCAGATGACTTCTCCACTTTGTCTGTGAAGAGTTGCTTACTGAATTTGCTATGATACCAGCCAGAGGTGTATGTTTTTGTTTTTCAGACATGCTTTCTGTTTAGCATATAAACCACCATTTTTCTGTAAAAGGCAAATACAGATTCAGTCTGGGATTCAGTCAGATTTTTGTTGCCCCATTCTGAGGCTGACAACTGTGTATACTTTTGAATGGTTTCTTATGATTGGAGCTACCTAGACCCACTTCTTATTGTCACTACAAACAGCTTAAAGCACTGTAGGACAACTTGGAGCTAAGGAATTGCCCATATGTGCTCTTTCATACCATCTTGTATCTAGTTGAAATAAAATGAGACCAAGGCCATCTAGCCTGTTCTGGTGAAACCAGGAAACCTATCCATGGCAAAAGACCTTTATTAATGACCTGAAACAGGTTTGGGCTCTCAAAATCACAAAAGTTGGGACAGTCTCATTAAATCAGGATGTGATGATGTTATTAATAGAGATTATTTTGATAATATATGTGTTAACTTATGAAGGATTAAAGCTGTTTGTCAGGACATTGTTCTTTCTCTGAATTGAGAGACTTGTTCTTTTTCTTTAAAATAAACAAACAAAACTTGGTCTACCTCACTCTGAGAAGGCTAAAGACTGTCAGTCCTAAATGGTGGATGTACATTGTCCAGTATTTCCAAGCATCAAGTGGCTACAGTAGAGATGCCACATGACTATGTTGCTCAGCATCTGAAAATTCCAGGCAAATGGCCAGATTTGGCCATTTNTTTTTCTTTTTTCCAGGTCAGAATTTTGAGCAGGGTAGGAGGAGTACAGGGAGGAAATAGGGCTGTGTCTGGAGCAACCTGAACATCTGGCATCTTTACCTCAGATTATTGAGCTTCTCCGTGATGAAATACAAAAATGTGGTGCAAGTATTGAGTTCCTTCTTTTAAATAGAAGCAATTTTCCCACTTTTTAATTCTTGATGGTGTTTCTGTTGTCAGGATTAGATTCAGATGAAGAGAAGGTTATTAACTGGAGAAACTCATTCTGATTCCATTGCAAGTGGAACTAATTTCAGTACATAAAATGTTAATAGCTTTCAGATATTTACATTTTATATACTACCAAGAATTCTGTTTGGTTTATTTAAATCCTGTCACATTGCCACAATTAATTACTGGTATTTTTGCCTTGCAATTGAAGTGATTACAAGTGTGTAACTTTACTTCAAGTAGCTTTTAGCCAAAACATGATTTAATATCCAGCTGTTTTTCCCAACACCTCCCTCAAGCACCAGAAAACATCTAGCTTTCCAGATTTCTCTTGTGAAGCCAATAGCCATGGTATCGGCAGATTGAAGCTCAAAGAGAAGTGCTGGGGTCTCAGTCCCCAGATCAGGATTTTCTGGACTTCTAGGTCACTACTGTTTTTACCAAGAAAGTGTTGAAAACCCTTTGCCCAGAAGTGTTTCCATTTTAAGTGCAATCTCTGTCTAAATGGGCCTTCCCTTTCTTTTCCTTTGTGTTTTGAGGCTTGAAAGACTCAAGTCAACTGGTGCTGTTGCAAACTACAGCTATGTGGCAGTCTGAAAAAGCAGAGCCCAGACTTGTATCTCGAATGCAACCACTAATGAGAGGGGGAAAAGGCAGTATCTGTCTCTCTTTAGATATCTGTCACTACAGAAAGCATTTATAGATTTGCTTGTCATTCAATAGGTGATGTGTTTTCCCCAAAGTCAGCACTGAACCTCCTGTATGTTGTGTCAGGCAGTGCTTAACTGCCTTTTTTGATGAGGCATAAAGATGAGACTTTGCCTTTAGAACCTTAATGAGTTCTGAAATTAATGTTGGAGCTGGGCCAATATCATGTCTTTCCCCCCTGGAACACAGCTCAAGGAGGGTAGAAGGTACACGATGTTGTATGTTGTCCCTATGTGAGGAGATGGGCAGCTGTGGGGTCAAGAAATTCACATGCACTCCCAAACAGTCTCTCCACTTCTGTACCCTCAATGACTGTGTGTGCTGTCCATAAAGCTTATCACAGCGTGACCTCTGGGATAATTCAGAACAGGAGGCTAATTAGGTATTCCCAGAGGAACCTTTCTTCATTGATTACAGAGAGAATGTAGGAATATAAGCTTTCGAGATACTGTGTGGAGAGGAGAGATGGCTTGTCTTATTAATATCTAAAATGTATGAATTAAAATATTTTGCATTCATAATTCCCACTGATTGTAGTAATTGTTTTGTTCATGTTGGATGTTTAGCCCTTATAAGGAAAACTGTGACTTTGCTATTCATGTTTTAAATTTAGTTACACCAGATCTTACCATTATAAATTTCTCTAATATACCCATTAGAATGTCTGATACTTTGACAGGTAAACACATTATTTATTAAAAATATTGAAAAAATATCTTTCAAAAGAAAGTAGTGCATGATGTACAAGTTGTTGCAAATTCTAGTAATTTAAAATACAGGTAATTTGGAAGATTAAAAGCTTTCAGTAAGTAGAAAGTATTAGAATAGGCTTCTTTCTATAAAACTTCACTAGATGTCAGTGTGGAAAGTATTTTTACTTAAATGCATTGTGAACTGTAGAATGAGAAGTGTTAATTCCTTTAACACATGCAGATATAGGATGACACTTACTAGAATCTGGTAGTAATGTATTTGTAGAAATGTAGTTTCCGAGCACTGAAAACAATTTTGATAACTTTACACTGATTTCTAAAAATTTTTTCCATTCAAAAAGCAGTTAAAAAGTCAAAATTTGTTTCAGTATTCAGTAAATTTCTGAGATATGTACTGTAAATCAAAATAAAATTTTAAAACAATTTAAACCATTTTTAGGGTTAAAAACAGCAGACATCTGGTTTTGTTTTATATTGTTGATTATTTTCAGTGAGAAAAGATGTTAGTGTATTTTTTCTTGCTGTTGGTTTCTGGAAACGAGTTGTTTCTCGAAGAGTAGCAAGTATATTTTCACATGGCTCAGGACGGTGCTTAAGCATTAACGTACATACTCAGAGAAGAAAAAAATGCATATATATTTATATATGTTTAACTTTGATTAAGGAAAGCATTCTAATCTATAAGTCTGCTTTAGCGCAAAGAGGTTGATTCTGTCAAAGTTAGGATATGACTAAGGGAGCCATAAGGAAAAGCTTAAACTACATTTGCACTAATTTTCCAGCTTTAACTTGCGTAGTAGGTACATAGCCATTAAAAAGCAATCTCTGAAAAATATGATAAAAAAGTGTTGACTCTGCTGGAGTTGCATGCAAAAGTTGCATTTTAGATTATTTCGTATTATAATATTATTATTAAATAATCTTAGAGGCAAAAAGGTGTTTTGTGTGGTTTTTTTTGTTTTGTTTTTTGCTAAATACTGGCCTCACAAATTCACGCCTTTTTGTTAACATGAAAAGAAACATTGGTACTGAATTTTGCTGTGAAATTAAATTTATGCTAGCATGCTAAGAGTTAAGGTTTACAGCACTAATTTATGTTTTATGAATCAAATAAATAAATGTGTACCTGAAAATCAGGCTGGATGTGGAGGCATACACAATCTGATCAAATGGTTGAGTACTTTCTTCTGAGAACTGAAAATTCTAGAACCCTTGTGAGTTTTGATGACCTTACATATGAAAAATCAGGATATTGTTAAATGCTTGCTGAAGTATGGGATAGTTAGGTCATTACATTTAACATAATTGGATTTCCCATGGCATTATTACATGAAAAAGTATGGTCCGGAGTTTGTGACTGTAGGTCTTTTTTTGATCAATCTGGGAGCTCGTAAAAGATTTGGATTTTGAGAGATCACTGGTGCACTGTGTACTGTAACTCCGGAAACTGCTGCTGTAACAACATTTTATATTGCTCCTTTGGAAATGTCTGCATCGATTTCTGTCAGAGACTGGATGAAGTATTTTGTTTAACTGTCTGTATTCTATGCAGATCATAGGAAAGGGTAAAAGGATGCAAAGCTAGGGCTTACATCTAGTCTCAGATGTCTCTCCACTCTTCATAAGTTTTTTCCTATCCTTGCGATATCGTTGGATTGTATTCTCTGCAGTACAGAATCACAGAGTCAGAGAACCTTTTGGGCTGGAAGGGACCTTAAGGATCATCCCATTTCAACCCCCTGCCATGGGCAGGGACAATTTTCATTAGACGAGGTTGCTCAAAGTCCCATCCAACCTGGCTTTGAACACTTGGAAGAATGGGACGTGCACAACTTCTCTGAGCAACCTGTTCCAGTGTCTCAGCATCCTCACAGGGAAGAAAGTAGCCTTATGTAAGTGTTTTTTGTGTATTAAATATTTTAAATAATGTAGTTAAAAGATTGTTGTGAACAAAGTTGCACAAAAATGGTTTGTTTTGCCTTGCCCTTCTCTGTTACCTAAGACTGTATGCTGAAGAGTTTGGCATAAGTACAGTCTTCTTTGTACATTACAACCTTTACAGGCTTTGTTCCTTTAATTTCTTAAGTAGAACAGCACTCAGCTTGGCTCTAGTTTACACTGCATTTCCTGAGTCCTGGGATTTATCCTCTCCTGTCTACAGCTTCTCACTCTGCTCATAAACCACAGCTTAGAATATTTATGACACAGACTTTTGTAGCAATTTATGGGAGTCTTCTCAAGGAAGATTAAAGTTGACTGAGCTGCACAAGATTGCTGATTTTCCATTTAGATGAGTTAGACATATGATAAATGCTTTCAAATAAGATACTCTATTGGGAAGGCTAGAACTGGTGATTCTGGTTTACTCTTAAGTTTAAAAAATGGGTGGGGGAGAAAAATTGAAGAATTTCCTGTAAGAAGTCATTTTGTGTACTATGTATTGTGAATACTGCAGGAAAATTGTGTCCCATATATTTATGCTGGCAAGAGCTGATGAAAAAATAAAAGAGCTTAATTCATGTTCATTAAATTCAGGCCATCATCTTCTGTTTCCAAGGTAAAAGCTGAAATCTTTCTCAGTGGGTTATTATTTTGTGGAGGATAGAGTAGAAACAGAAACTCATGTTTTAGTAAAAATAACAAACTAGTTTTAGAATAGAAACATCTTCTACCACCTTCTGGAAGTGCTTGCTAGAGGGAAAGTTCTCTCAGACTTTGGCATACCAATATTTGGTCAGTACATGCCAGTCTCTGGACGCAAATATGCAATGTACTGCACAGACTTATGTGAGAGGGGACTGTTAAAAGCACAGTCCTCTTCTCCTGATGTGGTTGTCTTCTGACAGTTTCCTTGTATAGTAACTGAAGCCATAATTTTAGAAGATATATTCAAGATCTGGTTTGCTCTAAAGCCCATGGCCACAAGTAGTACATGGATGAGTAAATAATGATGGTTACAGCACAGAAAGACTTCTTGTGCGAGTGGGCTGCTTAAGTTATGGATCCAGGCATACATGCACTGTGGACAATTGGTATGTTATCCTGAAAATCAGAATGTGAGTCAACTTGCTCCTCTCTGAATGCTGAACAGGAGTGACACTGCTAATCTGCTTCATGTTCCTGTGTTTCCTAGAATCACAGAATAGTGTGATTCTTTTAAAGGTCATCTAGATCAACCCTCTGCAATGAACAGGGGACATCTTCCATTAGATCAGGTTGCTCAGAGCCCAGTCCAACATGACTTTGAATGTTTCCAGGGATGGAGCATCCATCACCTCTCTGGGAAACCTGTGCCAGTGTCTCACATTCTTCACTGTAAAACACTTCTTTCTTATACCTAGTCTGAATCTACTATCTTTTAGTTTAAAACCATTAGCCCTTGTCCTATTGCTGCAGACTTTGCTAAAAATTTGTCCCTGTCTTTCTTATGATCCCCCTTTAAGTATTGAAAGGCCACAGTAAGGTTTCCTGGAGTCTTCACTAGGCTGAACAACCCCAGTGCTCTCAGCCCATCTCCATAAGGAGAGTTGTTCTGTCCCTCTAAACTTCAAAAGGGAATAGCAATGGCATTCTTTGGGTACCCTTGTGGAAGAACTATCCTTTCCTTACCCTGGAGGTAAACTTAGTGACATTTACAAATTTCACAGTCACTTTCTGACTATTGTTTGCTTCTGAGCCAAAATGAACTGTGGTCACTGAGGATCAATACAAAATTGTCAGCTGGAGAATTTTTAAAACTGTGTCAGAAATACTTGTGTCACAGACAAAAGAAAAAATCCCTTTTCTTGAAATGAGTTTACACTTTCTCACAGTGCACTGCAGGAGTACCTGGTTTGGTAGGGGTGCAAGCACCAAGTATTTCTGCTTTGCTATGTAGCAATGCTCCTTGTCTGCACTCCAAGGTGCACCATTTTTTCTACCTAGGAATTCTGTTCAGGTTCTAATTGAAAATCTGAAATGTCAGCCTTCTAATGAAGCGTCAGCCACATTTTAGAAGGTTTTTAGATAGTTGAAAGTGGCTGCCTGCTAAGATTTCTAAGAGTATATCTGCACTTAACCTCTGTTACTTTTTCCCATCTAGTAATTTTTTAAAGTCTGTTTCTTTGGGAACTTTTTGAAGTTAAGTAAGGGTAGGTCTGAAGGAACAGCGGGAATGTGAAATGGGACAAAATTCTAATTTGAAAACTGTGTTCTTAAACCCTTTTTGAGATTTTTCTATATTGCACTTGCCCTTTCAGTTGATGTAATATGAAATAAGCCTGTATAATGGAAAATACCCTGAGAGCATTTCATTCATTTTTGCTACAAGTGCTACAAAGGAAAAAACCCAAACTTGCACCTCAGGAAAAAAAAAAAGTTTTGAAAAATTGTATTTACAGTATTGTTTTCAAAGCCTTGCAGGCAGCATCTCATGAAAGCTGTCTAAATACTTGCATCAAGTAGTCTTTTAGTAAAAATTTAATGTCAAGTAATGCTGTAATTATAGATGCATGCCTGTTTGAGACAAAGTTTGAATTCAGATGGACCTTTAAAGGAGCATCTGAGATTTTGCCGAACAAGGAGGCGTCCTCTAGTGTAAAGGGATATTGTTTTCTGTTCCTTCCTGCCTCCTAAATAATGCTGCAGAGGACACTGTCAGGCTGTTATGGCTTTTGGGCTTTGTCTGCTGCTGTCATAATCACTAATACAGATTTGTATCCATAATTTAGCTGATGATTCATTTGCCAGTACATAGGTGAATACTTCTAGCTCATTTGGCAATATGTGTTGGCATAGCAGTCATCATGGAAGCAAAATGTGTGTTTGTATTTGGATCTTGTGACAGATGTGTAATACAAAGGAGCTTTGGCATGGGCACTTTCCTGGCTCTGCCCATATTTTATGATAAGCATTTTATGGTTATGATCTGTGGTTGTCACTCATACTGATATTTATCTGTCTTTTCAGAATAAAAATAGCATCATTCTATTTTCCTTTTTTTTTGTTCATGTGACGTTTCAAAGATAGTGCAGCATCTTAAAAACACAGAACTTTATGATACAGTTTTTCTTAACTGCCATACTGGTTCCTAAAACAATTGGAACCTGTCTGTCTCCATTTGGTGGCTGAAGAGCAGTGATTTGCAATCAAGGCAATTAGAATGTGCAAGTGACTCAATGACTGTGCAGAGTCAAGTATGTTTGAACTACTTTGTTTGGTGAATATGTATGTAGGGAACAAAAAAATAGGTAAAGTAAGAGAAAATACATACTTGCTCCCTTTGTTTATTAATTTATTTTCTTTTTAATTTGGAGCAAAAGAGAATGTTCTGCAGACTGGACTTAAAATGTATATATGGTTTGCCCTCAAATCAGAGTTTAACTAGACTTTTGGTATGTTAATTTGCTGAATAAAATTCTTGCTTCGAAAGAAGCAGCAGTTTCTGTTCCTTTTGCATTTACAGGGCATTTTTCAAAAGAAATTTCAGCTAGCCTCTTTCATTTCTGCATTTTTGGTTAATATTAAAGCTACAGCACCATACTGGTGTGCAGTGTCTTAGTTTTGCTAGTCTTCTCCCTTTGTGCAGGCAGAGGAGAATGAAGACGTGAGAAGGTCTGAAGACAGAAGGGGCTGGAAGAGAGAAGAAGCAGCAGTAACTTCACTGCTTGTTTGCCTTTACCTTGCACAAATATGGCCATGCAAACACCACACTTTAAACAAACACACTAAAAATTGCTAAAATAAAGCTTGATAATGAGGATATTGAACTGTCTTTTTCAGTTCTGGCTGTGGTTAATTAGGTAAATATGCTGCTCCAACCATGTTATTTTTGGGTGCCTCATTTTTAAATGAAGGGAAGATGCAGGATAAAATCAAACACTGTTGCTTCTTTACTTGCTGGAGCATTTACTTCCCCTTGTCCATATGTGTATTGCAAGAACACAAAGCATAACAAATAATGTTTGTATTTAGTTCTGAATACAGTGAGGTCCATGATCACCCCTCTCTCTATGAAAGCAAGCTTCAAAGTCTGTCTTCTGGCTGCCCAAAGACTTCTGCATGTGTGATGAATGGGTTTGTTGTTTTAATGAAGCATGGCTGTTGTTGGAGTTCGTGGTTATACCAGAAAGGCAATCCATCTTTAAAGAGGGGCAGTTCAACAGAGGCCTTGAATGCCAAGGCAGAGATGTAGCATTTAATTTTTTTATTTGATGTAGAGGGCTGGTGCAGAGACACTATCTTGCTTTACAATTTTTTTTTAATTATGGAGAAGGTGGGAGCTGTATCCGGTACAAACATTAACCATTTTAGGTATTTGGCTTAGTTCCTAAGTGTAATGAGTCCGGAGGCTGCAAATATGCGTACTTCTATGGCCAGATCGCTGATGAGATGGGGAAATCAAACCTCTGGCCATGCACAGATGGTGTTAGACTTGCTTGTCTGAGCATCCATCCTTACGAACTGAGGTCTCACAGGCTGCATGCTAACTAGCAAGCAGTGTCTGTAATCAAGGGGAACATTATGGCCAAGGGAAATTCTTCAGAGCAAGTCCCATCAATATTTTGGGTGTGTATTTTCCCATCAATACAAGGTGTGTATTTTAAGTACTTCTGAAGATTAGGAGCTTGTGTTAGGGGAGAATCTGAAGGTGGATCTTCTCATCGACCAGGCAGATTTCTGTTATGTGTATTCCCTCCTTTCTCTTTTCTAGACTCACAACTTATAGATATGTTGGTTGTGATGAGGGTAACTGAGCCCTTTTCATTTAGGTCAAGAAGCAGCAAATTAAGAATAACAACTGTTCTTCACTGAATTAGTCATAGTTGGACTAGTATACCAAAGTTGTACAGCTACACACATTACCAGTCTCCTTACACATCTATTTTGCTTTTTAAGGTCTAAAAATGAGATTGTTCTCTCATGGTGGATTTATTCAGTATTTTAATTAATTTGCCTAAAGACTATGTCTGAATACTGTGTATGTGGCTGATGTCTGTTCGAAAAGAACATAAAACACTTTCTGTAAGCATGAAGAATGCTAATTATCTTTTTCCCCTTTGCTTCTACTCTTGGGCCTGTGGGAGACAGATGTTACTTAGCAGAGGGAGGGATGAACATCACTTCTTCTGGGCTTGGAAGTTAAAATGGGAAATGCATCTGCTGTGCTTCACTGACATATCTGTTCTTAGATTTGTTCTTTGGATAAACTTCTCTAAAAGGTGGCAGAAATCACCAGCACTGTCAGAACAGAATCAAAACTAGGAAAGAGCTGTGTGTTCACCAGAAAATTGAAAATTCAACTCATGCCTAGACTGTGAAAACCAGAATATGTTGTATACCTATTCACTGAACTCAAAATTCAGGAAAATAATATGTAATGTGATCACAATTTTCTTTCCCGCACTAGTTTTATTTATTTAAGCTTTGTTTAGTTTGACAGTTTCAAACTAAACAGATACGAATTTGAGTATCTAAGGTAAGGTAAGTGCAGTGCAGGTCTGTAGTTAAAAATATACATCCTTTTTGAGTTTAAAAGTTTGGCTGTTGACCTGTCTCTTTTCAACCCAATTCTTGTGCTGTGTTCATCATTCTGGTATCTGAACAAATGGCACATAAACTCATTTAGAGGAGAGGAGGGGGTTGCATGTACCAATATTTAGTCTTTTTATTATTATTTCTTAAAAAAAAATTCTCAAACTCAAGTTTTTGCTGTATTTTTATTTGTCTTTTAGGTTGATCCAGCTTTGAAAGAAAAATTAAAAAAGAACACTGTGACACTGGAATCAGAATATGAGGTAAAAAAAAATTTGTTGCTTGGGGCTCATAACCTTGGCTACCCTTGATTACCCTGGCCGCTGGTGGGTTGTATCTGTCCCTAACTAAAATTAGATCAGCCATCTGCCTTTGACTCACTGATGTCCAATAAAAACAAGGTTTTTATGTAAAGAAAGGTTTTTGAACACACAGTGCTTCTTTCTGAACACAGTTTTACTTTGATGTCCAGATGCCAAGTACAGTGGTACAAATAAATTCCACTACTTCTGTGGTTAACCTAGTTTATAAATGTAGAGCTGATGTTTGCCTTAGATGGAATGTGTGTGCACATACATCAACACTTCTACTGCATGACTTTTGATGATCTTTAAACCAGATTAGAGAACAATGTGCATCACGTGCTTTCTGTTATTTCTTGCTTCTGAAATTTATGTGTATCTTTCAGACAACTGTCATTCCTTTCATATGGTTTCAGAAAATTTTATAGAGAAACATTTCACTCCTTCCTTAACGTTGCATTTTCTTCAAACATTTCTGAGCTCCAAAATGTCTGTTCTGACCAGATTTTAATATCCAGAGTTTCATAAATCTTCAGGCCTACAAAAAGCAGTGTTAGAAAAACTGGAAAAGCCTACTTTAAACTAGAAACAAAGGCTAAAGCTATTTAAGAAAATTTTTAATGATTTAAAATTAATTGAATCAAATGTCCAGATAACACTTCATCTGTCTCTATGGTCCTTATACCAAACACAGAGTTTTGCTTTCTTCACGTACCACATTCCTGTCACAAGTCTTTGAAGATCTTGATTGCACCCATTGCTCTCATACTTAGGTGTCCAAATGACAGAATATGGTCTCAATAATAGAAGTTTTCTATTATATTACTCTTCTGTAATTTGTCTGAAGTAAAAATAAAACTTACCTTTGTATTTTCACATGCCTAATTTCACAATATATCTGGCCACCTGCTAGTTTTTACCATTATTGCAAACAGTTTTGAGCTGTCCCCCTGCTATGAGGAGCTATGGTTCATGGTGTAAGGAATAAAATGATGGAAAGATCCAGTGGAGACTAAAAACTTACAAATCCATTAGGGTCTGATTGCCTCTGGGATTATTGTGTCACTCACTTTTCATTCAATACACTGTAAGGCTGCTCTGATTTATTTATGTGGAAGAAAAAGTAAAAAGAACCACATCTCAAACTCAATACTTAACCTCAAAATCAACCAATCTATATTCAGATATGCCTTACTTTCCCTTCAGAAGATAAGTAAATAGTTGAAGGATAATATTTAAATTGCCATAATTGCATTAGCTTCATGGATAAATCAATGGTAATAAAATACATCTGACATAACAATATATTAGATGCCTGCTTGTATAATGAATCTCCTTTCTGATGGACAGAAATAAGAGAAACAATCTTATGTTTTTCTTAATCTGAACTGCAGAGAGTTCCCAGACTAAGATTCTGCTAGAGTAGTGCTTGGGTGTTATAGAGGGCAGACCACTTTAACAAATGAAATGGATTTGCATTTCCCCATTATGAAAATAGATTTGGATTTTTTTTTTATTGCTTTGCACTCTAATATCAATATATACTATGGGAACCAACTTGCAAGCACTAGGCATATTAATTTCTAGCTTTAGTGAAACTTGTGAATGTACCAGCAGTCCTGCACATGCTTTGCAGCTCCACTCTGAGTGTGTCAATTTTAAGTCAATGTTACCTCTGTATTCTGTGGACAAAATCTAACCAATCACTGAATTACAGAAGACATTTAGGAGAGTAGTTTTTGTGGACCCCATCTGTTCCAGACTAAGGGGCTTAGGGTGGTCTTTTTCTCCTTTCTTTATTTTTGACTTGTCCACTTCTTAAGAGCATTCTTCTAATTCAACATATAGGTCACACTGAAGGATTACACTGGTGGCTCTTACTAAATATGGTGTGATAAGAGATAAAGGGCAGTTAAAAAAACAGTTCGTGTTTTGATATGTAAAGCCTTATTTTTAAAATGTTATTATATCTGCAGCTGTTACTGAGGATACGACAATAGCTCTTTTGAATTATGGCTGCCTGATACATGCAAATGTCCTTTGGCCCTAAGACTTTTAAAAGTATTTTGCTGTCCTTACAGAAATGTACATATTGAATACATACTGAATTCCTCTAGCATGTCATAATTTCTTGTATAAACATATGCCCCAATGGGTGTATAGCAAAAGTTAAAGACATTTCTGATATTTCACCTATATTGAGGTCTGCTTTTTGTCTCCAGTGTGATGGTGGTGAGGTAAAAAGTTGTAATCAAAGACTTAATCAGTTTACTGTGAGGAAATCAACATAAAGACATTTTCTTACCTTCTAATTTATTAAATTGTGTCTTCTCAAGCTATACAAAATTTACCTTATTTCATACAGGAGTGTTTCTGCTCAGGATATTATTTTGAGGAAGGAAGAATTTACATATACAATCCGTACTGCATTTCTTATATCTCAGATCTGTTAATAATGCCATTTATCTTGTGCCTTGGGACATGCCAGAGGAGCAAACTACCTTTGCATGCATTCTCCATTGTTTATACATTCCTTTCACACACTTATGTGTCCTCATATGACCAATTAGTCCTTGCTTCTCCCCTTTGCCTAATAAATCATGGCTCTGTCCACTGGTGACACTGGTACTAATGTGAATGTAGTTCTGCTGCTGAGCTGGGTCTTGTAGAACACACTGAAAAAATGTCAAGTGTTTGACCTGTGACAAAAGCATACGGTATTTTATTTGAAAGCGCAAAACTACTGTTTGAAAAAGGGAGATAAAAAGACTGATTAATGAGTAAAAAACATTCTCATCGCTATTTAACAACCATAGTACATTCCTCTTCATTGGTTTAATGCAGTCTCAAAATAACATTTCTTATTCTAGCACTTGGTTTCTGTACTTCTGTGAAATTAATGGTAAACACTAGAAAATCTGTCCTCAGTTGCACCCAACCCTAAAATACAGAATTGTTGTTTAAGGGTTTTCTAGCAAATAAAAACATCCTTAAGAATCGATTAACATTATATGATGGAAAAATCATTTAAGTTTGAGTCAAATATGTGCTATCCAGTGGGAACCAACAGCAAGTGAAAGTAGAAGAGAAAATATCAAAATAAATAAAAATGTGAAGGATTGCTATGGAAACAGTAAATGAGAAGTTATAAAGCAGAGAAGATTGACAAAAGATGCTAAGGGCATCAGAGGTGTCTGATAAGTAAGCTGACAAGGATATGGGTAAGAGGATAGTGTTGCAACAAACCAAGAATAAAATAATAAGGATGTGAAATAATGAGTAACCATGCTGGCAAAGTAGCAACATTCAAAAAATACATCTGTATTTTTTTTTAATAGGAGAAAGTTCTTTGTATTTGAATCAGATGTGCTTCCAAACCCTTAATAACCAAACAAGATGTTACTTAATATCTACTACAATCAGATGGTATATAGCTGAGTTCCAAGAATATGCTTAGAAGACTTCAGTAGCTGCTGAAAATTTTAGTCTGGGAATGATGGTTCTCTGGGAATGGTTACTGGGCAGGAAGGTGACACTATTATGTGTTCTGTGAGATTTGAGGTTTATCTAGGCAATATTGATTACTGTTTTCAGTATAAAGATATTAAAGAAATGTTAAAATCGTTACTAATGTGCAAGTGACATGAAAGTATTGCAGTAGTAAAAGTGTGGCAAGGCAGGGACAGAGAGCTGTTCATGTCACTTGGTAAGCTGGGCTCGTTAAATGTGCTACCTTTTAAAGTAGCCAAAGTTATTGATTAAAAAAGCTGAAAATGCAGGCCAGATTGGACTGTGTTATGTAAAGCAGCAATTCTGGAAAAGATTTAGAGTCAGTGAATAGAAAATTCAGCTTTATCTTCTACTGTGATACTCAGTGTATGAATATGAACAGGAATTGTAGATTTTACTTCCGAGTGTGGCACTGACGAGGCTGGTACCGAAACACTGGTTCTACTTTTGGTATCCATCTTTCGAACAGGGCTTTAAGAATGGATTAGACTGCAAAACAGGCTGACCATATTAACTTACTAGGGCTAGAGAAAAGGCCTTAAAAGAAGCTTAAAGATTTAAATAATTTTAAAGGTATCAAAACGAATGTTGCTTACATGTAAATACCTTCATAAAAAGAAAGTTCTAGCTGTTGAAGATCTTTTTATTACAGAAACGATACTAAAATTAAAAGTAAGGCCCATTATTAATAGATGGGAGCATCATTTGAACACAACAGCAAGGGTCCTCTGTCTTTCAGAATATGAAAATCATAAAACTTTTTGAAGTTCTCCTTCAGCTAGTTGTAAGATACTGGACTCAGAAAGACATAATGGACTCTGAATGGTAATACTTGAGAACGCTGCTTTCTTGACTTCATGTATAAATATTGAGCAGGTTTTGTTCCTTATAGTTTGATGAATCACAAAAAGTCAACACTAGTTCTGGACAGAAGTTTTATAACTGTTTGTCCTGAGAATTTCAGCAAAAGTATTGTAATTGCAGTGTTAATATATATATTGAGGACAGTTAAAAAGTTGAAAGCAGGTATATAGTGGGGTTTCTTGGGAGTATAGCCTCTATATTTACTGACTTAAAAGAAGAAATTAAATAAGCTCTCCTTAAAAAAAAATTCAAGCCACTTAATGCTCATTTGACTTAACTTCAGAGATTGTGGTGCCAGCAGAATGGATGAAATTTTTTTTTCAAGGAGTGGCAATGTAATAACATAGTAATTTTTGGTATTAAGCAGATGCATCCAAGTGTGTGGACATCAGGAGTATTCTAGAAAAAAAGTAATTCCTGAATGCCAGTAGTTGAAATCTTCAAGTATGTTGTTGTCATTATCAGTACCTGAGGATTACTGATTTTGTTGTTAAGAATTAACAGATTAGTGTATCGAATTGATTTACTTCAGTGTCTGTGAAGATACTAGTGGCTAAATGTCTTGAGCTATTTGAGAGCTGATAAAGACGTTGGGAAAACATCCCTCCTGTTATGAGACTGAATGAAGTTGAGAAAATGTTCTCCCTCCTTTAGTCACTCTGTTCCTTCTGTGCTCTCTTCTTTCTTGTTGCATTGTCCAGTCTAGAGATTAGATTCCAGCTGCCCACCAGGTTGTGTCTGGGACAAGCTGAGTTCCTTGCATTTCAGTTGATTCACATGTAAAATGATTGAGATTGTTTTTATTTCACTTTGAGTCTTCAACACTTCATGTTTTGTAGAGAAGGACAAAGTGGTGTTATTTTATCATTAATGGAAACTGCCATGGGAAAGGATTTTCATTAAAACAGTTTGTGTTACGCATTTTATTCTGAGTGGATGTATAGTCAGTAACCAAATATAGTTTGGACCTTTTCTTCTTGACATCTCAAAAGTTTCATGTGCCATAGTTCCATATGTTTGAATTACAAACTATGCTCATAGATTTTCATAGGGAAACACAAGGAGTTGAAATTTGGTGATGGGGTTAGCACAGGAGGAATTCTGATGGAAAAGCCTTCTTGCAGGAAAAAAACAACAGCCTCCAGAGGAAAGTTCATAGGGTATTGCTTTTTCCTGGTCTTATTTCTGGAAATCATCTCCTAAATAGTCCTGTAAATTCTTTCCTGGCCATCTCTTTACACAGGATTTTCCTTAACTGTGAGCTGTTTCTTTCATATGTGTTGCATTTGCACTTTTCTTGTCCCATAAGAAGACACTGATTTTTCACAGATGGAAAACAAGGTGAGGTGATTACCAGTGCAGTCAGACTGCAAACATGGTCAGGACATACAAATGCCTGTTATAAATAATCTCATCACCCTTTCTGCTCTCTGCAAATTAGAATCCCTTGTACCTACTTGTGTTGCCTGTATGTTTTTGCATTTTTTTAATCCCAGAGGAACTGACCAACTCTTAGTATGTTAGGGCCAGCACTGTGTGTTGTCTCATTCACAAAAAACCCCAAAAGTTAGAGTAGGGAGTTGCATCCACACAGGATGGCTGAATTCTTTCATTTGTTGTCCTAAGGGACGTTGCTAGCTTCTACTAGGCATTATGAGGAACATTTTCTTATGCAGCTGGCTTGGTGGAAATGTTAAGCACTTGTGTCATGCTAATGGGCCCCCAGTGGAGAATTGCTGGATCTTTGGTATGAAATACCTGAAGTAACTTTAGTATCCTGTATGGGAATTTAACTACACAGTTGAAGCTGTATACATTCCTCTCATGGTTGCCTCTGAAGAGGATACAGAAAACGAGATAGTTTTAAAAGAAGGTCTTGTCTCAGCAACCAGGCAAAATTACTTTTGGCAAGACTATCCTCCTGTTTGTTTTTCTTAGCTTTTTTCTTTTCTTTCTTTTTTTTTTTTCCCTTGGCCAATTTCATAAACACTATCTGAAAAATTTTGTGACTGCTGGTGTACTTCCAGATGATGCCCACATGGACAATCAAATCTAAATGTGAAATACTTTAAAAGATTTTTACACAATGCTTGCATGTTTCTTGCTTCTCAAGTTATTGTTACCTATATTTAGTGTTCAAACTATACTCTAAAATTGTACTCTGCTATGGCAAGTTACTGTCAGAGAGTGGGTCTGGTAACAGACTTAATGATCATACAGAAAAATGAGATGTGAGATGCGGGTGGAGGCTGACCATGGAGTTTGCATACTTTTAAACTGAATATCAATCTTTTAAAAATTGAATAGAAAAGTTCCCAAGTTCAACACCAGACTTCATTATGTGTCTGGTAAGGCTTCAGTTTTGCCCAGGTATAGGTGGGAGACATCACTGAGCAGTTCAAAGGCTGAGGGAAATGCTGTTGGCAATTGAATATATAATAATCCATCTTGTTCGTAGCATCTTCCCCTTAAGTCATTGGAGAGTCAGTGTCCCTCTGTGCCATTTTGCAGCTCTAACATGGTGTTTAAGCACAATACAGTTCAAAGCCAAAATTCCTTCCAACTCTAGAAATACTCCAGACCTTACCTTCTAAAACTTCCTCTTTATTCTGGTAAAAATTTAGATAGATGCCTTGGTCTTTCTCAGATGAAAGTCTTTCTGATTTGATTTGAAGACCTGTTGGTTCTGATAGAATGAGAGGTAGAGTTATTCACAAGTTATTTATGTACTGTGCATTCAGCAGTATTGCTGAGAAGTAGCTTTACTGTCACTGGCAATACAGTGGGGCACTAACACTCATGTTACTATCCTCATCAAATAGACCAGTGATGTTAGCCACAGAGAAGAAACAGGAGGATTTATATTTTTTTCCTATGAGAAATTTGCCCAACAGTACCAATCTAACAGTAGGCATTGATGTAACTGAAAAAACTATTTATGATTGAAAGGTTTGAAGTTGCCCTGTTAACATTTAGCCAAAATCATAGTTCCTCCACAGAGAAAAGCATTCTGTTTCAGCATATAAATTGATAAGCAAGGTTTGGAAGAGAGATGAGTGGAAAATCAGCAGGAAAGTGTAGATGAGAAACAAAAGTCCTACACTACACTAACTCTTTGTCAATGTTACCTGAACTAACTGAGAGCAGAACAGAGGGGAAGCATGTGAAGGGAAGATTTAACTCACCAGTTCAGCAGGATCTGCAGCTTAATGAGGCTGACTGCTGATTTGAAGGTGTGTGGTTATTTTGAAGTAGTTATTTACTGGCCTGGATTTAAGTTTGGTTTGACACTGTTGTTGTAAACCTTCTCTAGTTGTTTCTTTTCTTATGCCCACCCACCACTGTTAGTAATTTTGCAGTGGAAACTGATCATTTCTTACTATAGTGATTCTTGGCCTTTCACTGCGGCACTCATCGCAACTTTTTCCTCTCACATAAGAAACCTGTAAAAGCTTGTTTTTCAGATGTCTGCAGAAATAAAAACACCATGTGTGACTCACAGATCTAGTACTTTTTGATCCTGGTACACCTCATTCCTTTTTTTTATTAGAGTATCTTTTTATCTCTATTACAAGGACATATGGTGCCGGACTTTTTATACAGAAAGTAAAAAAATTGTCCACATTTCCAAGTATTCCTGGGAACCTGTTTGAAATAAACTTTTTCTGTGCTTTTGCGAAGGTTTTATGGGCTCCAAATAAGGGACGTGCTATGGAAATCTGTATGCTCTTTCTAGCAGCAGCAGGACTGTCATTTTTTGCTCTTACTGGTCTCAGCACTGTTAAAGATCACACATCCCCTTCAGTCAAGTTCACCTTTATAGAGTTGAAAAGCATGCTGCAAACATCCCAAAAGTCTGTCCCTAGCTGCTCCTCATTTAGAGAGTTGTGCTGCAGTAAGTAGGACATAACTTTACAATGTTTAGTATGATATAAAGTTGCCAAGATCAGGCAGTCAGACTTGGGAAATTCCTTGTTCCTGTTGACTTGGATAGGTTTCCCAAGCTGTAAATTTAGCGATAAATCTTAGTAAGCATGACTTCTCTTTCTGGGGCACAATAACTATAGCTTTATAAAACTTTCATTTACAAGGGAAATGAAAACTATCCAAAGTGTACTTAATTCTTAATTAAAAGTGGAATTTGCTGAATTTTGGATGTTCGATCTTGAAGTTGTCTTATTACACTTATGCTATTATTTCTGTTGGATTGTTCTGAGTTTTATTTTCGCTTAAGAAAAGAAGATACTCTGAAGGTGCATGCATGAGTTCTCTTGACTTTACCCATAAAGCTTGCAAGTCTTTTGGACTGAGAAGTCCATCTTGAGTGATCTGCAGGTGTAATCTATAAATGGCACTGGGTTATTCTCTGAGATTTAATGTGGTTTTTAAGAGATTCTTAATTTTAAGAAGGAAAACTGCTTATAAATTAGGAGCAAATCATGGCGAAGCCTAATTCCTGATGCAAGTCTCTCTCTCTAATGTTATTTTCTGTTATGTTAAAAATTCAAGGCTGTGTAATCATATAGTTTTAACTGAGTGATATAATTGTTTAGATTACTGAGCAATTTGTATCACAGTAACTCCTTCACATGAAACTATGAGAGCAATCTGTGAACATTAATTAAACTCTGACATCTCTGAGATGGAGGCAAGTTCTGCTCTCGTACTTCAGATTGGGAAAACATTGCACAGAAAAACTGGTGGCAGTTCTTTGATACACATCTTTTACAACATAATCATTCGAAGATGTTTGTCTTCTCTCTCTACCCCATAATTCCTTTGCTGTGTCAGTTCAAATGTTTGCATAGTCCTGTGCTTATATAAGATTCGTTCATAAACAGATGAATTTGGTTTCTTAAATTATTTTGGTTTTATGATTGGAGCACAGCCTCACATAGTGTAGAATTGGCATAATTAAAAGGAAAATAACTCATGGGGAAAGAATCTCTTAAACCAGTTCACCATAGGTTAATTAATTGTGCCATAGATGAATGGTAGTGGATCCCACTGAAGTAAGCAACAAAACCTCTGTTGGTTTCATCATTGTGGTTTTTGCCAGTCTTCAGGAAAGCCAAAAAAACAAGCAGCTCTCTGGATGCTTACATGCAACCCCCACCCCCAGTTTCTTCCCTTAATGAACAAAAAAAAAATCTTATTCTGGCCATAGCGTGCTGCTTGCTAACTTGCTTATATATGAATATCATAAAAAATAAACATTCTCTGCTTGGAAAAAAACACTTCTTTTTAATCTGAGGATTAAATCACTTGTCATGGGCTATTAAATCACAGATTATTACATCACTAATTGCAGATACTAAATGATGTCTGTTCCTAAACAAAGTATGTAACACCAAGTTTATATTAAGAAAGTGAGTTGTCAAAAAGGTGGCTCTGGGAAGAAGTTGCAAAAATAAAAAATCAGTAAGGCCACATCAGTGTGATGATGAAGTTAAGATTTTCACTCATGCATAAGACAGCAGATTCAGAGTTAGCCTTAATTCTGTACCATCATAGAGCTCCTCAATATACCTTTTGTCTCTTCAAGCTGTTTTGACATCTTTTCAAAACCAGACTATTCAATTGGTTTAATTCTTTACAGAATATTCTGAATTGGAAGGGACACTGCCTCTTTCAGCCATGAGGATATTTTTGTCTGGCTCGTCTTCTGTCTACAAACAGGTTTGCCTACTATAATGGTGGGAAATAGCTGTCTGTCTGAATTAGAGGTATTTCTTTCTGTGGTGCTCATCACAGAATTTATTTCATCAAGCTGTAAAGTAAACAATATCGTCTTATCCTTCCTTTCACATGTGAGAAACCGAGAATAAAGCCAAACATTTTTTGCAAGCAGCCACCTTGAATTAACTCAGCCTGAGCAGTAATAGCTCTAAATGAATTTCAGCAGACTTCAGTGTGTGTATTGTGTCATGAAGACTATCCAGCAAGAGTAGCATTCTAACTCTTTTTTAAATTTTATTTTAAGGCTGACAGAGGATTATGACTTCTACTTAAGCCAGGCATTTGAACCATCAATTAAGAAGTAAAGGTCAAGAAGTGAAGGTCAAGGTGTTTAACAGAAGTCTTAAAAGTAAAGTGTTGCAAACAGTTGAATGTATTTTTCTTTCTCACAGTTCTTGTCTGCATAACTTCATTTTTTTCCTTGAATTTACAGCTTCTGTCAGTCCTGTACTCTTAAGAGGCAGTTTAGCTGATTTAGGGAGTGAATCAGTAGATTTAATGGACTACAGTGATCTTACTTTAAACAGCTAATTTTCAATATCCTTTGGGCTATTTGAGACAAGCAGGAAAAGTGGTGCCGATCTGATTACATTTCATCATAGTCTCCAATGACTGACTATTTAGTACATTTGAAAGAGAAAGGGAGAAAAAGCTTTTTTGTTTTTACACTTCCAGTTTATATGAATTTCAATTTAATAAAAGCTGGAAGTAGTTAAACATCTTTATGTGATGTCTTCATGAAGTCAGGTAGGCAGAGTCCAGGTGGCTAAAATGAAAAAAAAAATTAAAAATTAAAAAGACCAAGCCAAATAGAATGAAAGTGGTTCACTTCATCTGAGAGTAGAACTAGCTGCTTGCCTCAGTTCTCACTATACAGCTCAGGCAATCTGAAGGAGTTGTGTAATTCAGCAGCTTGTGCTGCACGTAATCGATAGAAGGACTGTCAATCTGGTCTTATTCTGAGCACCAAGATGAATTGAAAATGTAGCTATGTACATGTCTTTAGCCTACATCTAATGTAGCCATTCATTCTGGGGTGATACTGGTGTAAGAATTTTCATGTCATGACCAAAGAAGAAAGTTAGGTTTCATTCAGCTGTATGTGAGGTACTGTGTCCTGGTTTAACCCCAGTCACCAGCTAAGCTTCACGCAGCCGCTCCCTCACTCCCCTGCAATGGGATGGGGGAGAGAATTGGAAGGTAAAAGTGAAAAAACTCATGGTTTGAGATAAAGACAGTTTAATAGGTAAAGCAAAAGTCACAGGTATAAGCAGGTCAAAACAAGGGATTCATTCATCACTTCCCATGAGCAGGCAGGTGTTTAGCCATCTCCAGGAGGGCAGGCCTCCATCACATGTAATGGCTGCTTTGAAAGACAGACTGCATCACTATGAATGTCCCCCGTTCCTTCTTCTTGCCCCAGCTTTGTATGCTGAGCATGATGCCGTATGGTATGGGATAACCCTGTGGTCAGTTGGAGTCAGCTGTCCCAGCCATGTCCCCTCTTGTGCAACCCCAGCCCACTGGCAGGTTGGGTGGGGTGAGAAGCAGAAAAGCCCTTGGCGCTGTCTGAGCACTGCTCGGCAGTAATGAGAACATCCCTGTGCTACCGACACTGTTTTCAGCACAAATCCAAACCATAGCCCCATACTAGCTACTATAAAAAAGTTAACTCCGTTGCCAACAAAACCACTGCAGGCAAATGTATGTGAAAATAGCTATACAGTAGGAAAGCATTGCAGAACAGATTTTCAGGTCCTCTTTCAGTGGTGATACTCCTTTTCAAGCTTATCCACATACAACAGGAGCTCTCTATTATTCCAAAATTGGATAGCAGCAGTTCAGAAAATTGGGATGTTCTAATCATTCTGCCTTCTGATGATTGATACCTGCCCCATAAGCTACTAATTTTTGCAGATGCTGTCGCATGCCAGTAAGGAATCTGCTTTCTTCTTGAATTGCAGTAAGACATTGCACAGTGTTTATACATGACACAAAATGTGAATGATCTCTATAAATATAATGAAAATAAACATAAAAATGCAGTTTATATATGCATTAGAATCTTTATTTCTTTATATTTTAATTGATCAATAGATTTTACCTGTCTTTTCAGGAAATGCAATTCACTGTACATAACGTATTCCATCAGTATATCAGTGTATTTTCTGAGTAACTGTATGATTTCTGTTGGAAACTGCCAAGATATTTCCTGTCACTGGTTTGTTTAGATAGTATAGATTTGAATAGTCCTGTTTTAGACAACCCTCATCTCTGAAAAGCCTTTGTGAACTCTCAGAGGCAAAATAATACGAACTTTTGGTAGAGATCTACAGTATGCATGTCTCTTTTGACAGACTTCTTTATATAGCCTGTTTTTGGATACCACAAGTTTTGTTGTACTTAATTTAAAAGTTGATTCTTGTTCAGATTTTGGGAGCTGAACACCTTTGGGAGTAGTTTAGATACTCACAGCTGTGTGATGCCTTTGTGTTTAACAAAATCAGCATGATTCCCTTCTGTTAAAGCACAGTGTTACTTGCAGTGTAGTTTCCTTGAAGCTTCCATTAGAATCAGATGTTAAATTCTGAATTTGCAATCAAAGGGAATAGCCACTGTTGCGTGGGATGATGAGTGCCTTTCTCCTTGTTCCTCCTTCCATGTCAGCTCAGGTCCTTTTCAGTTGAAATAAAGTACCAGCTAAGCCTAAAATGTATAAAGTAGTAAAGACAATTCTTCAGAAAGGCCTATGCCAGCTGTACTCTACTAAATATTCAGTTGCTCTTACCTTATGAAAGTCTGCTGTGTTTATGCATGTGTTCTCCTATGTCTTTTGTAGACTGTTGCCTAATTTCTTTTGATATCTGACTAACCTCATTGCAATTTCCTCAGCTGTAGAAGTGGCAGGAAACTTTTACATAACATGAACTAATAGCAGCAGGTCTGTTCTGTTACAGCTGTTGAATTATTCTGCAGGTATTATTCAGAACCCTCAGTGTTTGCCATTTATTTGAATGATTGATAGTAGGCAAATTAGACCACAGGCTCAGGGCAGGGTTAAGTATTTTCTGGTATATTTTTACAGCATTTGCTGAGATGAGGCTCTGATCACAAATCAGAGGTTTGAATCCCACTGCAGTTAGTATCATTAATGGTATGCAGTGTTACTCTGTTTAGTAGCATGCAGAACAGCCCTGATTCTGGCAGTGGTGCAGATCCTCTCCCCAGTCTCCCCCATCATGTTCAGTGTGCTGTTCCACAGGTTGGTATGTGAGACTTGAGGTCTCTGTCTGCTGGGAAGGGACTTCTATGCCTCTGCCAGTAGGACTGTGAAGATGCAATGTGTGTTTGTGTTCTTCAACTGCAGCACTTGGTAGGTGAGGTCAGGAGTGCTCCTGTGCTTTGCTTTTGTGTGCCTCTAAGTCTTTGACAGTTCAGTCATTATATCTCATGTATGATTTAGTAAGAGCCCTATCTGTGATGGCTGGGGGCCATGAGAAACTTGTCAGCAGAAAGCACTGCATACCTCTCTCAAGTTAAAACCACAGAGATTGAAGGAGTTTGCACTGTCTCGCTTTGTATTTTCCTGGCTTTATATTTGTGCTGACACGATACTTCAGGTCACTAATTACTAATCTTCAGTTTGAACTATACCCATGGTTATCACTCTTACTACTTCAGTGCTTGGCAGACTTGCAGTTGAAGAACAGATCTGGAAAACAAGGTGAGAGGAGAAAAAGATATCTTCATTTGTCTTCAGATGTTGCTGTGCTTCCTGACCTTAAATATTATTTATCTGCTGATAAATGATGCAGTAATGCCCACCCTAGTTATTTATGTAGCTGTATGGATAATTACTAGATTTTTTTTCCTTCTGGTTGAACTTCTCCTGCAGGGTAGATCAAAGTACTTGAATTCATGGATCTGTCAAGGTGACACTGTTATTTTTGCTGTTTGTCTGCAGAAGCTGGACAAATCTGACTTGAATAACTGGGAGAACATCAGAGGACCCAGTCTGTGGGAAGATTCCAGAACTGTTCAGAAGGAACGGCGGGAGGCTCTCCGTCTCAAGCAGAGTGACTGAACAAGCTTACTTTGGTGCCTCTGAAAAAGAAAGGCTCTGGCTGGACTTAGTTTTACTCCAGTGTCAGGAACAGACACGGGAGCAATTGCACTGAGCAGTTCATGCTGGTGTATATATAAGTACCCATGAGATCGGTCCAAAAGGCACTGTATTATATGTGTTTGCATCCCTTTGCACAGAGTACCACAGGCTGTATATGTGAATTTTCAATTAAAAAAAAGCTGATTATTCTGCTTAGAATATCCCATTGTTTTTCAATCTCCAGCCTTCAAAACTGCTTCGGCAAGGAATAACATTTCAAGAATCACTTGTCAGTACCAGAAGTTGTCATCCTAATGAGAGCAACAGTGCTGTCATCTAGATGTGTGTTACCAGATAAATGCTGCTTCAGGGAGCCCCTGCATGACTTCAGGCTCTTAAGCTTGGAAGGGACTCCACAGGCATATGAGCTGTTTGGAACAGTGAGTTCATTTTTGGCTAAATAGTACTCCTGAGTTTCATTTCCAGGGACTTGACTGTATAAAGGCATGTTCAGCATGTCAGCTGGTGATTGGTTAAATAACATTTGTTTAGCTGTGGTTGGATTTTTGTGATTAGTTTATCAATACCTTCATGCAGGCAGGACCTCTGCACTGGAACTTCTCAGTTTAAGTTGGAGCACTCTTCCTCACTAAGAGCTGTGCTGCTTCTCTGTGAGTAAATATTGCAGCAGAATCTTCTTGAATCACTGTATAGTGACAAAGCTTATATTACATGTATTTGTGCATGTGCACAGAAATTTTTTATTTTTCTGTGGATTCTTCTGAAATGCTTGTCCTTTTATATTTGTTTTTGTATGCTAAATATTTGTTAGAGGACATCATGCCAACATTCCGGACCCTTCTGCTGAAAGAGTTCAATGAAGAAGCATCTAGTCGATTTTTCAGATTTTCTTTTGGGGAAGAAGCAAAGATATTTCTCTTGCGTGAAGCCATTAAGCTTATTGGTTTTCTTGATGAACAAAGTATTCACTGAACTACTTCGTGTATTTTTAGTAGTTTGATATTCTGCAAAGACTGTTTTGAGAATGGTCATTTTATTTCAGCAGGTTGTTGATGCAGTTGTAAATAATTTCTTACATGGACAATATTTCTTATATCATAACTTAGGACCCAGTTTTAGATGATTGTTTGCTGATTGTGAGGTCCCCCCACTCGTCCCTTTTTCATAGGCACTAAATCCTGTAATTTCTGAGGACATATTTGTCACCATCTTTGAAGTGGCATCTGTGGAAAGTGATGGATTTATCTTAGCACCTCTGAGAAACAGTGACATGCAGTTGGGAAT
The DNA here is from genome assembly GCA_013396655.1 of Campylorhamphus procurvoides. Taxonomy (NCBI): domain Eukaryota; kingdom Metazoa; phylum Chordata; class Aves; order Passeriformes; family Dendrocolaptidae; genus Campylorhamphus; species Campylorhamphus procurvoides. The sequence continues at coordinate 2,331,207 of WBMV01005836.1, read as the reverse complement.
CTTTCCAACTTGTCCTTCTCTTCAACTTCTCTTTTAGAAGACAGTCCATATCTATTCATAGTCTACTAAAATAAAATTCTACCATTTTTATTAATGCTGTTGACTCATTTATGAATTAAAAAAAACCAAACAAACCAACAATAACTGGTACAAAAGCTGTACTTGTCATAAAATGAGAAGACTCATTTCATCAATTCATCTTTATTGCCATGCACTTGAACAATGGCTTCATGTTTTATGCTATGCTTTTCTTAGCCATTGAATTGGAAGTAATACTTTTGAAAGGCGTGTTGAGAACCAATTAAGTCTCTTAAGTTGTCATGCAACCTAGAGTAGAAGGCACTGCAGAAATGCGGACAATTATAGTTCATAACACTAGCAGGAAACGCAAACTTCAGTTGGTGCAGAATTCGTGCTTAATTTGGCTGCTTATTTGAACTATCCTTTTGAAAGCCAGTTATAACACTTCTGGTTATCTCCAAGGCACCCAGAGACAACCTTGTTCAATTCCTGAATTGTAATTCTAAACATCTGTGGCTACAGGGTGTTAGAGGTAATTAAATGCAATTGTCAGTCTGAGCCACTGATTGACATTTTTGCATCCTCTTTGGTAACTGGCATATACAGGTCTGAGGGGAATGAAAACAAGGCTTTAGTGAGAGGTGTTAAGTATTACAAGGGTAGAAGGAGTGAAGAAGCCAGATTTTCTAATCAGTGTTGCTGAAATTAGAAATAAAAGAAGGAAGTCTAGCTAGGTGTCTTTGTGTATATGGGCTGAAAAATCAGGTCCAAAATCCCTGTTTTGACAATAAGGGGAAAAGTGTTTATCTCTCAAAAAAACTGGCGAGGTTGGTCATTGGGATCTTCTGTAACAAGAAAAGCAGTAGGACACAGAAGTGGAGGGAATCTGGAGCACCTGTTTCCAGGGATATGGAGAGATCAGCACAGCACACCACAGATACATGGGTGTCTGTCTGTCTGGTTCCCAGTGGCAGCTGTCTGCAACTCCAAATGCTGTCCAGATCTTTGTCGAGATCAGCCCTGTGGATCCTGCTTATTGAGTGTGGTTTTCCTGTAGCACTTTGAATGTGCAGATGCATGGATGACCTGCAAGAGAAAATGCTCAGTATCTTAATTCATCTGTAACAGATGCAAAAGCTGTAGCTACTGTGGTGCATAAAAGGTTTCAAAACTACTGAATAGCACAGCGGTTGAATTTCAAAGCTCCTGAATACATCTGGATGAGCCGTTTGGTGTTAAAAACTTACAGTATCAAAATGCAGAGAACAAGCTTGCTAACAGTGATCCTCCAAGGTCTTGAAGATGGGTCCAGCAACTCAAGAAAGGTAGGTCATGGTGTAATAGAACATGAGTGATGGGAGTTTTAGACCAGAATATAGAATCAGAAACTTCTGAAAAACAACTTAAACCTATTCCATCACCTGGGGACTAGTCCCAAAAAGCAGAGGAAAAAATCAATTTCTTAACAGAGAAGCAGGAACTTGGAGTGATTTAGAGGTCACTTCATTGGATGTTTTACATGGACACTTTTTGTTTCACTGTACATGCATGTGTGTAGGAGAAACTTAAAACAGTAGGTTTTACCTTCTAAAATAACTACAGACGCTTGCACTTCTTGGTGATCTTGCATTTGCTCTGAGTTGCTATGTTTGAATTCCCAGCACAAGTCAGGACAAGTTTCATTTTATATTCCTGTATTTTCCAGAGGGTTTTATTTCTGCAAGAAATGTGAAAGCCTAATATTATTCTTTGCTACTAACTACTTTATGTCCACTTGGAAAAAAAAAAGAAAAAAGAATGAAGAAACAGAAAAGGAAATTATCTGAAGTTGTAGGAAAGCAGAATAACTATTTTTACATAAATATGTTCAAAGAATTTTCCTTAAGCTTTTATGGTTAGAAAGGCTGCTTATGGTCAGTATTTTCAGTGGAAAACCACTTTCATCCTTCAGTGGAATAAGATTCACAAAAAATTTCCACTCTTATTTTAGAGTAGCTAACTAGAAGGTTTTAATCAAAGGAAGGTAATTGCTTACTGTTAGACCTTCATTTTTTACAAGGACTTGCAACCAGACTCTGCCAACACAAAAATAGTCTCTAGACTTAGAAACAAAAACTCCATACAGATGGTTTTTTTCAAACTTGTCCTCTCCCCAGGAGCCCAGAGCAGTCTTTCATACTACTGGAATCAGACTGACCATATTTTCTTGTTGAACATGTGCTTTAACTGTGTGTTTAACTGTCCTAACACAGGCAATTAACGTTTCACCCTCACTGTTTCCATGTTGCTTGGGAGATGTGTTAAAATTAAATTCAACCAAGGCAGTAGCTGGTAGTGCTGCAGAATGGACATGTAAAATATGGTTATACATTGCAAATGTGAGTAGCGTATGTGTCATAGTCACAGGTCACTTGAGAAAGAAAAAAACCAACAATCAAGCAAAAAAGCCCCCAGAAATAAGGGAGTACTGTGCATTGCTAGTGCCTCTGTAGAAGAAATTTATGCACTTTCACCTGGCATTCTTGGAGTCTGACATGATGTGCCTTGGTGGGAAAAAATGACCATACCGTTTTAGCATGTCTGTCCCAAGGCAGTTGATGAGATCCATGATGTTCGATACCAGCCCCATTGTGTGTGTTCAGTACCAAAACCACTGTGGTATCAACCTCAGGGAGGCCCAGTGGCCTTAATCCCATGTCTTAATCCCATGCATGATCAGGGGTAAACCCATCCTCTCTGCTCTGCTGATCCATTCTCCCTCCTCTTTCTGTCCTGTCTTCCAGTGTTCCACCTAAAAAGTAAAAGTTCAGTCTCTGAGCTGTGCTCTTTTCTAATGGAGCTGGCTGTAAAATGTCACCCTCTTTTTTAAATGTCATGGTCTACCAAGAATTGAAGAATAGTCGTTTCTGGATGACTTTGAATATACCCCATAAAATGTAAGCTCAGAAACACAGACCCGTGTTATATCCCCCTAAGGATGGCACCCAGCGTACACTGGGTCTCTTTTTATCTTCAGATACACAATGCTGTGCTCTCTATTTTATGTACAAAGGAAATTAAATATACTTTTTTCTTTAAAAGATGAGATCTTCATTTATCTCCAGCTGTCAGTTCCTAATAATGTTGCCCAGAGAAGTGTTATCTGTGATTTAGTGGCTTTTGTGGACTATCTTTTGTTCAACAGAGGACAGCAGAATAAAATTTCAGCTTAATATAGCTCTTTTCTTATTCCTTCTGAATAAACAGAGTAAGAAAGGAGCACAAGAGCAAAGAATCTTGGGTTCCAGACTCAAGTTTCTTCTGCTTTGCAATAGATAGGGCATTTTAAGAAAGGAGAGGAAGGAAAGTGGGAGAAAAAAGGAAGTAAGAGAGAAGAAATTTTGGAAATAAAAAAGCTTAGGGACAAAAATAGTAAGAGGACACAGGGTATCTTTCCTGACTGGTCCCTCTGGATGGAATAAGAAGAAAAATTGTTTCTGTCTCAGGAAAAACTTCTGAGCTCAAAATATACTCAAGTCTGAGTGAAAAGTCAAGTTCAATATTTTGCAAGCTAATGGTTTTAGAAATACTTTTATTTGGGTGAAGTGCAATGTTTTATTTTGTGTTTCATGTTTTTCCATTCTTGATTCTTCAGCTACCTTAAGTCTGGAAATGAAAAACCACCACTGATCTTAAAAGTGTAGTTTTCACTTAAAAGACTTGAAAGCACGAAATGTTTCCACAGTTTCCAAAATTTTTCACAAAAAGTGTTCTCAATAGGAGTAAAATCTACCAAAATAGATCTTTCTCAATGAACAGATTACAAAATGTCAAACAGATAAATAAATAAATAAATTTAAAAATATAAAAGATCTTTTTTCAGTGTTCACCAGTCAGTTCCTTTGTTAATTGGTGAATGCTGATGCTGCTTACTGATGAGGATATGACTGCACTCTCTGCAGCTGCATGTGCCAGTCTTCTCACCAGATGTGTACACCTGCATTGAGAAAATGGCATGCTTGCAATTTAACAGAGGATTTTGCTACTCAGTAACTTGTAAGAAAAGACCTACCCCTTACTGCCTCCAATATTCTGCTATCCCAGGTAATGACACTGTATGATTTACGTTAACCAATGAAATTTCCTCAAAAAACAGTTCCTTTTCCTCCCTGCTTTTGCTGATTCTACAACCTAAATTTTCTTCTGTTTAGTTCCTGTTAAATAATGTCACTTTTTATTAGATATTCAAACAGCATGCTCATGTGTCATAATATATTAAGAAGAAACCTAACATTTTTCTCAGTCTAAAAAAGGCATTGCCCCTGTTTAAGTACTAGATTTAGGGTTTCTATCATTTTAAGTCACCTGTCGAGCAACAAACTGGCAATCAGTGATGGAAATGCTTCAGTCCTACTCATGTTCATACGTATGTGAAGGAACTATAGTCCTTACAGTTTAGAAGTCATGTCTTACCATTATTTGGTTATCCACCCCATTACTGCAGATGCTTTTTTGCCTTGCAAACATCCTGACTCAGATGTGATTAAAGATAAACACATATTTTCAGTACAAAAATCTGAGATTGCACATTTCTTATAACAGACCTTTTGGGCTGAGTCCCCCCTGTGAAATACAAACATCCTAATCAGCTGTGCTGGAACAATAGGCAGCGAAAATTGTATGTTCTGTTTTTATCATTCTTTAAATCAAAATGAACTTGAATACAGTTTGATCAAATTTTTAAATGTTCACCCTTGCCCTGATCTATTTTTTGGTGTTTTTTTTTTTTGTTTCTTTTTTAAGATTTAAAACAGAGTTATGATAGACTGTGGGGTTATTTTTTTAACTTGGCTTAGGGGAGTCATTGCAAAGGAACAGCTAGGAATATTCACAGTATATTTCAGTTTAGGTAAAACCCTCTATATTTTAAATAATGAGAAATATAAATATCTTAAATACTTATTTGAATGTTTGAATTTTAATATATCTTTCATGACCAGTATAGAACAGGTTTCTGACTAATCCAGGTTATTCAGACTCTGCAAGAAAAAACTGGCTATGGAAACTTGTACTTTGTGTGGACAGACCCAGTTGGATGGGCAGTGATTTTGAATATGAATAGGAGCAGAAGACCTTTATCTCTTATCTTTCATCTATTCAAGAAGATTTCTTACCCTGTAATGAATTATTCACAACCGAAATTAAAAATTGAGCAGTGTTCGTCCCTTGAAGCTACACAGGGTTGTGCAATGTTACCTGACAGGTCCATTTTTCTCACACGTACTGCACATGATCTTAGCAGTTCTATCACTGACATGCACTGTCCACTTTAGCAACCACATATTCTGTACAGTATTTCTGCATTTCCCTTTCTGTGTGTTCAGGTAATGCCAAGAAACTAGCAGTAGAAGAGGTGTTAGTTCTCTCCTGTGCTCTCTGCCTGGAGATACTGTGATCTAGAAACTGCTGCAGCAGTTGATGAAGGTATCTCTTTGTCTTGTTCTTCTGTCCTTGGAAAAGTCTCTTTTTGCTGTCGGAGGATTCACTCTGCTTTCCTTGTGTGAGAGGTGTAGCAGAAGATCTGAAACTTGGAAAACATGTAATACCTTAAAGCATCTTATGTGTTGCTGTATGACTGTAGAGCTGTTTGTTAGAGGATGTGCATTATCTACCAAATATTTCACAGACTATTCTGAAAATTGAGAAAGGACACACAAGGATCATCAAGGGTGAGCTTGATCCCAAGAAACGTCATTTGACTTTTATGGATGTTAAGACAAAACCTTGTGACAAGTGCTTGTGAAACTTCCACTGTGTTACTCTGAAAATGCCCTTGGCCTCTCTCCCTGAACTCTGGTACAGGGTTATCAGCTCTGACTGAGTTTGAAAATTAGGGCAGCTTTGATGCTACCTTTTATGTTTGTTTGTTTATTATTTCTTCTTTCTCTTGAAAAGCTGATGAGTTTCTTGACAGCTTAAATATAGATTCAGTAAATTATTATTACAGAGATTAAATATCTTAGTGTGTCACACTGGTGTTTAGATAGAAATTGCCTGCTACAGAGGTAATGCAGGTAAGCTATGTTTCTGACAAAATCTGGTAAATCATGGCATGGACAAGGGGAAGGCATCCTGTAGACAGGACTGAACACAGTCCCATCTGAAGTGAAGATTAAACAATGTAAGGAAATATATCTTTCCTACTTCAAAAGCAAAGTTTTTCTTTGACCATCCTTCAGCCAAAGCTCTCGCGTGGGCAATAAGTCAAAGGGTCCATAGTCTCCTCTAAGTCATTGGGAAGCAATAAAAAGATACTTTCTGCCATTAAAGATAACCTTGTGTGCAGCAAGGGCACGAAGAGTGTCAGTAAACTGGCCCTGTGAGACCACTTTATTGATGCTGCTTCAGGTTTCTTGTAACATGCAAAACAGCATTATTATTACAGTAGGGAACTGGCACAGACCTTTCAGGATTATGTATTAAGAGCAGCAAGTCAAATACCATCTGCCTAATGTGATAAATTCCGAGTATTATTGCCTGAATCTCCTCAGCAGAGTGCACAGAGACAGCTGCCAGTTGCTTTTGTCCTCAGCCCCCTTCCCATCATTGCTTCTTGACATTTTGGCAAAGATCAAGTGTAGTATCAGTTGAAGTCTTGGCCTGTGCTGTCTTTGGGGACTGTATTCTGCCCTGGCAGCAGGCTGGGCTCAGTGACCTCCTAGCTCTTACCCATCTGTAACTACTATTATTCCTGCTCTTTAAGAGACCTGCCAGCTTTTAGAAGTCAAGTCCCGTTCAACATGCCTTGCAAGTACAGCTGAGATGCATTGCCATGAATTACTTCTGTTTCAAAAGGCAGGTGGGTCTCTGTGTTCTAGAGTAGGAGAAATTGCAGTGTAGCTTGATTCCCTTCTGTTGAAAGCCAATAAATATACTTTTTTAAAATACTGGTTTAATGCTTAGAGGAAATATAACTCTGAAGTTTTTGGAAGAAGACAACACCGGTAGGTCTTCTGAGAGCTTTGCACCCCGACATGAATAGGGTTCTGGGGCCAGGCAAAAAACCTCTGACATAAGAAGACCTTAGAATACCGTGATAATATGTTCAGATTTGTCTAGGTTTGTAAGCTTTCTAAATTCAGAGCTAAATATCTACAAGGGACACCAGAGTTGCCAGCCAGACTTAGCCCTTGAAGACCTTATCTAATCCTGGCTTTTATACACAGATCTATTAGCTTGATCCGGGTGGTTTGTTTTGCTTTGTGTTTTTTTCCTAAGTCACTCCTGGAACAAGAAATCATATATATTATTTTTGGAAGAGACCATAAAATGATATCGTGGAACCTGGTGTGTAACTAAATTAAAGGAATTTCACTCCAGCATTCATGCATCAAACACAGTAACTACAGGGTATCTTCCAGTCTTTGTGTTGGCAGAGATCACTTAAAAACTCCACCTTTGTCTCTGCAGCTGTCCTTTGTAGAGGAGGTGCATGAAGGATGAGGGGAATTTGCCTTTCACCTAAAGAGGGCTGGCCACGTATCCTTCAAAGTTCCATTTCGAGGCAGCACCAGCCAGCTCTCTATTCCTTGGCACAGGGAGCGATGTAGGAAACTTCTGCTGCAGAAAACCTCTAGCTGGCTTTTATGGGAAGGCAGCAGTGTCTTCTAGAGTGTTAGTCTCCCAGCTGATTTTGTTTCAAGGAGCTGTCTGGTCTAATGACACAAGTTGTGGAAGGCCAGGTTTTTGTTCACTATCTCTTGCTGCTTTCCTCAGGATGTGATTTTTCTATTTTGGTTGACTGGGTGTGGAGGTAGTGTTGCTGTGCTTTAGGGAACACTGCAATTAGATGCACTCAAAATGATCATGATTAATAATTATGACTGGTTTGTTACTAAAAAAGGAAAAAGTAGAAATAAATAATAAACCACAGCTAATTTGCAGGCAATCTCTGTCTCTTTGAAGAGCTTTGAACAGACCTAGGAGCATTTGGACTCTCCTTAGGGGACAGCAAAACCCTAATTTCTGTACATGGCAGCGAGCCTTGCTCCTGTGTACGTAATCCAATGAGTTTTCTGATGGAAGAACCTCATTTACCAGTTGGTGACTCTTGTTAGGTGAGTCCCAGATAACTGCAGCAGCTGGGCAAATCTCGTCTGTGTTCCAAATAATTAGCAAAAGTATTTGAATCAATAGTGGCAGGGAAGCCACTGAAACAGCTTTCCTGAAACAAATCGGTGAATAAACACTGAAAATTTTCAGTTCAAGTGAAATCTGTTTACTGAGGATAGCTTCTTTCTCCGTGTGAATACATGGCCTCGGGCCTGTAATGTGGAGTAGAAGCTGTTACTACCTGAAATCGCACTTCATTATCCCATTAGAAGCTGAACTAGAGAAGTGTCACGCTAGCCTCTGGCCTTCTTGCTCCTATTGATGTCGTGGGCTGAGGATGTTTTCATGTCAGGATTCAGTGCTGAGCTGGGAAGCTGCTGTCTTGGTGTAGAGCTGTGGTCTGACTGGGGTAAGCAAGGATGGCAAGAGTGGGTATGGGGGCAGAACAGAGACCTTGTGTGCTGGGAGGGCTTGACACAGCCCTGCTGGCTGCTCGGTGGCAGAGGGACATTGCATTTCTGTGGCAATGGAATATACCATGCAGCAAGGGCCTGGCAGCATTGCTGTCAGTCCCTCCCAGGTGCTGCGGCTCTGTGCCTCGATCCTGGCTCTGCTCCTTCTCCATGAGCAAAGAGTCTGTTCAGGGGCAGAGGAGGTGCAGGCTGTGCTGTCCTTGTGGCAGCAGCTCCGCACAGTGTCTTTGGAACTTTTGGAAACTCGAAGTTTTTCTTTAAATATACACACACACACACATATTATACGGACAATTCACTTTTTACTTTGCTTCATAGGAGCTGAAAAACTCAGTTCAAGCACATGTAAAAGTAAATTAAAGCCACCTCTTCAAAAAGTAATGAATTCTTATATCCTGTAGTTGAAACAAAAGGTCCTCTTCCCTCTACCTAATTTTTCTGGAGAAATAACTCATGTTTCTGAGTTTACTAAGGAACTCCCTTTCATGTTCCTAAAGGAGTAATTCCTTAGCCCTTAATAAAAATTCTATACTTAATCTCTTGATCAGTAACTACCACATAAAGTGAATATGCTGAGTTTGTACATAGAGATATCCTCTTCATCTACACTCATTATGAAGTTACATGAGGCTCGCATGCTGCTACAAAATGTCAACTTCAAAAGGGTTTTCTGATATGTGAGAGTAGATGTCTGATTTCAAAAGAATCAAAAATTTGGGGACAACAGATGTGGTAAAAATGCTTGCAGTTGTTAATTTCTTCTATGAAATTTTGAAATTGAAATTTTGAAATTAAAATTTTGGAATGCTTATTGTAAGAAGTGTCTTTCAACAGTCCCATGCTTTTGTGTGTACAAATCGGACATAAAGACATGTTCTTTTGAAAAAAACACCAATGTCAGTCCCTGAGTTGTGGGATACTGACAGTGATCCTGAGTAGAAATATTTGTATTTTCTTAATTGTCCTAATAGGGAAGTATTTTGTAGAATCTGTCGCTTGAGGGAAAATTTTCCTTCTAACAACTGAGGTCTTGTACCAGACTAATGTGGCCTGGTTTTAGATAAAAACAAGCATGTTACTGGGTATTCTTCCCTTTTGATCCTCTGTTGTTGAGATTTATTGCCTGCCATTTATAGCATTTGCAACTTGCAATTAAGGTTTCTATTTTGAATACCTAGTGCATAATCAGGAATTACCATAACTTAGTGTTTGGATATGTCTTTCAAACCACAGCAGAAAAATAACATGTTTCAGATATGACATAAAAGCATTCAAAGCTACATAAAATTTATATTTGCCTAATGTTATATGAATAAACTGTAATTTTATTCAATATTTTCCAATCATTTTGAAGATCTCCCCTGTATAAAGTTTGATATCACCCATAGGTTGATTTTTTTTTTAAATTTTATTTTACTTTAAGCAAAATTGCATGTGCATTGAACATTTGGACCAAGGAAAGTTTAATGTTTGTATAATTAAGTCTTTGTTTTCCTAAACCCTCTTGGTTTTAAATGCTCATCTGGCTTTGTACAATCGAGACTGATTGGGCATTCATCTCTTGTCTGGAGGGAGTACTGGAGCACCTGATGTCTGCATCCATGAGCTGTATTCCCTCAGGAAGCGCAACTTGGCTGTGAACTGGTCCTCAGGGCCTCCTAGAAGTGGCAGACAGTTGGCAGGACTTCTGTGGTGCCTATCTACTGGCTTGTGTTTTTGTGTTTTTGGGGGAGTATCTGAGTGCTGCACATGTGATGAACTTCAGTTCTCTGTGTCTGCTGTATCCTCAGTTTTATGGCAAGGAAAGGGCTGTGAGGACCTCAGAGGTCCTCAGAGGGTAGCAAAGGTGGACAATAGCACAGGAAATTTGGGCACTACCTAGCTAGACCTTTAATCATGCTGAAGGGCTGAAAGACTGAAGGATGGGCAGGAGAAAGGTTCTCTTTCATTTGGCTGGACTGAGAGAGTGCTAGCTGATGGTCATCCAAAGGGCTAGACTGGGCTGTAAGACTGAGCCTGGGTTCTTAGTGCTGTGTAAAGGGAGGAGATAATGAAAAGAAAGCAAAGGTCTTGTCCCCCCAAATGCCTTTCAGATTGAATCACTGTTTGTGACTATCAGGAAAGCTGGAAATTCTGTTCCACCAGGGACGGGGGAGTGGATTGAAAGCCCGTGTGTATTTTTAGCATCCCTTGTAATCATGTCACCTTTTGAAATGAAAGCATCAGTGCATTGGAGCGTAGAAACTGGGGAGAGGACATCTTCTACCAAGAGAAATGTCATGTTCAGAGTGGATTGACTGAGTCACTCATTGTCTGAGTGATATTTTTGCTGGCCAGGACAGACCCATCTCCTCCCTGCTGTACAGTTTTTCCCACTGCCAGCTCCTCAGTTTTATTTGGTTTTCTCCTTCATGCATCTCTTCTGGTTGTCTCCTCACACATCTCTGGTCAGGTGATTCTACCCTCCAAACTATAATCATCTGGAATAAAACCCAGCACATAGAACGTGCTTTGGGCTGTTCACCCATTTCTTGCCCAGCGGGTCAGCAGCTCTGGCAAGGTAATCTCACATGCTTTAATGGAAGATACTTAGCAATGCCATTTTCTTTTATCTTTTTTGCCTATGAAGAAAGCATATCTAAAACAAGGAAGAGAGCAGGGTATCTGTTCAACTATGAATGTTTATTTGCTGTTCACCTCTGAAATGTCAATGAGCATTTGTGCTGTCTAGTTTGAGCTGACTATTGGCCTTGGAGAAATTACTGATGCTGCTCTTGAATGAAATTGTCCCTTACTTTCTAAGGAGGTAAAAAATCAGTGTCTCCCTTTGTAATCACAGACACATCATCATGGCATTGCTCTGCGACATTCAGGAAAAGGGACTAATTCCCCGTGGTTCCTATCCTTTACCTCATCTTCATACACTGATAAGAAGGCAAAACGTAGTTCACAATGTCCAGAACAACAACCCCCTGCAGCAGATAAGTTCCTTGGCACTGTAAGCAGGAAGATCAAGTGGTTAGAGGTCACTTGTAGCTGTTCACTCTGTGCCCCCTGACTCAGCTCTGGCAGGGATATGTGGGTACCAGCTGTGAGAATTAGAGGAGTGGCTTGCACTGTTTTTTAGCCCGTTATTCCGTATTGAGTGGGATGCTTTCACCCCTGGAAGGTAAAGAAACAGGAGGTATGTAAGTGCTTGAGGAGGGTTGGCTATTGCATGCCCAGACCATTCACTGCAGCTCTCTGTGCTTTGGTGAAGGTGTCATCTGTGGCTCAGGTGGCGTTCCTTACTGAAAAAGGTGGATGTGCAGTTAGTCCTGTACTCCTTTAAACAGGTCCTGTTGTCACAGACCCTCCTTTATGTGCCCAAAAGAGTCAGGCAATCCTCATCTTTTCCCCCTTCCTCCCCCCACTGCTTCCCTTGAGCATTACATTAAATCCATTCTCCTTTGTACTGGCATCAGAAGTGCAATGTTTCTGCAGACTTTGGTCTCATGTTTACATCGCCTCCTGCTGCATGGCAGCCACCCATATGATTAATTAAGCCACGGTGCTGACTTTCTCCTCTTTCTTGTATATTTTCTTTTGATAAACAGCTTCATGACTTGACTGAAGGTCGAAATGAAAAACTTTGTGCTAAGAGTATAGGGGCTCCCTGAGAGCAGCCAGACCACAAGTCCAGCAAGTGGGCACCAGTGGGGGGAGCTGGGCTGGGCTGAGCAGCAGTACGACCCTGCAGCTGCTGTGCTGTCCCTGGAGCTCCTGAGACAAGACGTGGTTTTTGCCCCTGTCTCCCTGTCTTGCTGGCACCTCGGGAAGGATGTGGGTTCACAGGCAGCCGCCCCCTAGTGATGGGATTTTTTTTATTTTGTTGTTTTTAGCCTGATCAAGGATGAAGACATTTTTCAAACAGTAAATATGTCTTTAATAGCTAATTTATTCTTTTTTCCCAGGTAGAAGGCCTATCAAAAGGGTCAGTATATATCTCCCATCTTCTTTTTTCCTCTTGCCATGTTGTTAATGACAATTTCTATATGCACAGCACTCACCTAAGGGTCTCCAGATAGTTTTCCAAAGGTGGATATCTGTTTTTAACCTGATTCTATAGATGGTGAAACTAAGAAGTAGATGTGTTTGCGCAACAAACTTCTTTTAGCACAGCTGTGCTGAGATGAGAAGAGCCAAGCTGCCTGGCTGCTGGAGTCACACTGGCAGTCGGAAAGCTGCACGCTTGCTGGGGAGGCTTTAGGGCTGCCTGCTGCAGTGTATGGATGGGGCTGGATAGCCTTTCTTAGCCTGCTGCTGTCCCCCGACCTCCCTTTTTTTTCAGTAAAAGTGGGTTATTTTCATCCAGAGTTGTTCTCTTGGTGACTTGGAGTCATGGTACAAATTTGGGGCCTGGCTTTGTCATCCACTTGTGTGCACACCAGTGAACCTTGCTAAAGAATCCCCAGTGCTACCCGAGCGAGGCCTCTCTGGCTCCCCAGTGAGCCTTGGCTGAGTTAGGGAGTAGCCCTGCATACACATAAGCATTTGCTTCAGGGACTTACCCATCAGTTAAAGTGGAATTACATGCTTAACTTACTAAATTACCCTAGGCTTTGCTTAAGTATGTAATTAAGAATTATGTACTCAAAGATAACCATTTGTGGGGTTGGGGCTTGCTATCTTCCTTCCATTTCCCTAACAACACAGGCAAGTTACTTGTGCTCTTTTCTCGTTCTGCCTGGTTAATGTTTCCAGCTGCTGGGATCAGAGTGTAATGGAAACGGAGAGACAGTACATGCAGACCCATAGGAACACCTCATTGCTCTGGGAAGCCATCTCAAAACGTGGGAATGTTTCAGAGGTCCAAATATAGCTAAAGAAGCCTCTTTAAATGTTGCACAGGGTAAAATCCTGGCTGTCCTCCAACTCAATGTCTCTCTTCAAGGCGTTTTTCCCCTCTCTGGGTGGGTTGGGAAGGAAACGGCCATGGTTGTCCTCGGGCAAGCTGCTGGCAGAGCTGTGTCCCAGAATCACTGTCTGGCCAAGGATTGCTTGGTGTTTAGCAAGCTCAGCTTTGCAGACCAAAGTGCTTGCTTACCTCCCCTGCCAGTGGTTTTTGCAAATTCTGTCAGCATTTCAGGGGACTGCACTGGGGCAAGGCAAGCTGTTCCTCCTTTGTGGTTAAACCAGTATTGAAGGCTACAAACAAAGAGGGCTGACTGGGCACTGCGACCGCAGCCTCCTACTGGAGACACCCATCTGCAGAATGAGCCCAGGATTATTTTCCTTGGATATCTAGACTGTGGCAAGAAAGGAGCTCCTGAATAGGAATGGCTCTGAACCAGTAATAGTCACAGGTCATGCCCTGTGTCCATCAGCTCCCAACAGCACTTTTCAGAGGGAGAGGCTCCCTAGTCCCTGTGTGATTTTGGCAAGCTTTGGCTATGGCATGAGAGCAGTCAGAGGAAACACGTATTGCCTCCTAAGGAAAGGAGTGCACTTTGGTAATGGCCACAGCTGTCCTTTCTTGTCAGCTCTCTTACCTTTTTCATGAAGTCTGCATGATCTGTTTTTGCAAAGATGGGGAATGCAGGTGGACAATGTAAAATCCATTTAGAGTTTACATGATTCTTATATACAAGAGGCAGGTTTGAGGGCAGTTTTTCCTTCTAATTAGTCACAGTGCCTTTTCAGAGCCAATTTGCCAAAGCTCAGGAAATATCTGGTTTTGGGTTTGGTTTGGTTTTCTAACCCTTTAATTAGGTTTGCTTGCTCTCTATTCCTTTCTCTCTTGCCCAGACTGGACGTCACCTTTTGTGATGCTTCTTGCATGCTTTGGGCTCCTTGAGGTGTTATTGCAGGTGGGATGTAGTGGTAGGCAAGAACCACTGCACAGACCTATTCCCGTGGGCAGCTCTTCCTCTGCCCACACTGCAGGGGCAGAAGGATGTGCAACCACCTCTGCAGAGATGTAAGAGATGGCATCTTGTGCATGCGCTGTGCAAACAAGTAGCAGGGGTTGTCACAAGTCCTCTATTCTGATGTTAGTATTGTCACAAAACCTTGGAAAAGAGCTGTACCTCCTCCAGGCTGTCTTCTTGCACAAGACACACCATCTAAACACATCGAGTAATCCCTGCCTCAGGCTCAAAAACCTCCACTTGAAATAGTGTAGATCAGTTAAAAATATTAGGTATTCATTTTAACATCTTAAGTTGCTGAAAGCTAGCCATGTTTCAGAATGCATTGTACAAAGGCTGGTTGATCCCACAGGTCCACATTTGGGGCCTGACTCTATCCAGTTCTTGACTCCTCCAAATGTTACTTGTCTATGCTGGTATTTCCAGGTCCCCTAAGAGCTTTCTCCTAGGCAAGCCCAGTGTCCTCCCTTTATCTGCAGAAACATATCCCCCACTGTTATATGGATGTTGCCTTTTTCATGGTGGAATGGTTATGGCTAATGAAATATTTTCTGTGCTTATTCAGACCCTTTCATTTCTGTGGTGAATGGAGTGACTTTGGGTGATTTGCGTAGTTTTACAAAGATTTTGTTTTTTACTCTTGGATGAAGATGAACTAAATCATGGCGGGTACATATCCTTGCTTTCTGCAGCAATAAGCAGTTTACAGTTTATTTTCTCTCTCCTAGGTGCAACCAGGTGCAAACCACCTTGGAGAATAATACACTGGTGTCATCTACAATATGTTTAGAATTTAAGGAGAATCAAACCATATATCTAAAAATATGCCTTTGGAGCAGGCACTCACTTTAGCCTACACTGGAATGGAAGGTCCCTCGCCCACATAATGAGCACCATGTTTAGTGCCCTTGGACTAATCTGGTACTTACAGTAAACTGAAAAATGCTGTTTCCACTATTCAAACAAAGGATTGCCTGCCCACACTGAGTAATTTCCACTTCTTCTTTTTTCAGTTCAGAGATCCCCATGACAAACTTTGTGTTGCTTTAGTGTTATTTTTCAGTTCATCCTATGCAGTCAGTTCAGTTTTCCACAGCTTTTACAGCTCTGTTTGAACACAGCTTCACCCCACATCTCCTTCCTGCATAACTCCTCTCTCTGAAATAAACCAGGGAAAGGCAGGTTTGTGTGTGTCTTTGAATGAGAAGCAGCTCTTTCTATATTCCTGCCCATCACACAGCTGTTCAGCAGCCATTCAAGTCTTGTTTTTTACAGAGGTGCCTCCTTGTCTCTGATCTGATAGCAAATGTCTCCTTTCATGTCCTAGATCAAGGCTGCTACTTTGGCCTCCTATTCCATTTGCTCCTCTTTTTAATGTCTTGCCAAACATATTAATGTCAGGCAGTGCTGCCCTGGACCTCTTGGTGTAATTCTGAATGCAAAGCCCTCCCTTCGCCCACATGGCCAGGGCTTCACTGCGCCAGCTCCTCGCAGCCCCATGTGTGGGCCGTGGTGGTGGCACCATCCAAAACATTGCCTGCATATTGTCCTATTTATTGTTCTCAGGCATCCAGAGGATTGGATGACTTCTGGCCCAGCTGGCTCTGGATGGATCCATCTCTATGTATATCATGCTGCTCACTAGTGAGAAATGCCCGTGGTCCAAGCCCAGCATTTGGGACCAGAAGGAAAAGGGGGTCCATGGAGTAAAATGTCTATTGTATGCAGATAATGGTGCATCATCAGAGCATGGTGGTGAAGGGCCTGTAGCTGTCCAGCTCCTTTGGGTGTACATGCCACCTCCTCCTCCCGGCTTTGTGGGGTATTGGTCTGCTGCCTCCAGTTCATCTGCTCACACATAAACTTTATCCTCCTTATATGCAAACACACTGAAAATCAAGAGCAGGCTGACAGGGAGAAAGACATGGCTATAAAGGGAACAGAGAGGAGTGGGGGAAGGTCCAAGATATTTGACAGGTGATTATAGTTAGGGATTTTCTTCCTGCCTATCCCGGTGTAGCTGCATGCAAGGCAGTTGGACTTCTTGGTGCCCTGGTGTAAGTGAATTTTGCTGCAGTTATGAACATTGCCCACTGCAGTACAGAGGGAGAGGCTCCTCACCATCCACACCTCTAGTGCACAGGAGGGGTTTGTCCAACCTGAGTGATGCCTTGCAACACACCACTGATGCCCAAGTTGTTAAGGCAGGGAAGGATCCGGTCACTGCATAACTGACAACCCCCCTGGGCAGCCAGAATACCGCACAATGTGACAGCTCTTGCTGGTTCTGGCTTAGCTGGTGATGAGTCACCCTGAGTGCCTGACTTCTTGATAAATCCTGGGGAAAACAGGGCAGTTAAATGTCAGCCAATGGGGAAAATTTTCAGCTGGGGTAAATGAAACTAGCTTCAAAGCAGGGACACTTGGCCACCAACCACCCACCTCCAGACAAGGCTGGTTCAATAGCACTCATCTGCCATGAATCTTCTGTGAGGAGGCTGGTGAAGTGGTCCACAATTTTTAAGGAATGCCCAAGATGCCGGTACTGTTTTTCCTCCCCTGAGGCCTCAGAGTTTGCCCTGTTGCTGAGGCCAGGTAAGTAAAGAAAGGGGCATTTTCTGCTCCTGCTTCTCAGGAGTATAGATGAAGGTAAAATAAGAAAATGTCTCAGTTTTTGCCTAATCTGTGTTTTTTTCCAGGTTCTCAGCTGTCTTTTAGTCACCTTAAAAGCAGATAGGAATTATTAATCTTATTTACCTTCTGTATATTTTGACTGATTTTTTGTTTGGAAACTGGAGTCTCGAGATACAGAGAAAAAGCAAACCTCATCTCATAGACTGGAACGAAAATGCACTTTAAAGCATCTGAAATCTGTAAGGTGGCTTTGTGTTTCTGTGAGTTGTGCTGAAATACCAAGTCCCTAGCAGGGAGGGGACCGTGGCCCACTTCTGTGCTCTGGAGGGGATTCTGGCCTCCTGGTCCTCTAGCAAGAGGTTCTTTTGCTACTGCCCTTGAGTGCTTTTCTTCAGCTTACCTGAATGTGCAGCTCTGGGGAACGGTAGTTCCCGCTCACAAGAAAAGCTGCAGCCGGCATTTCTGCCTCTCCCCAGGCAGCTCTTGCCCTTTAGGGCAGGTGTTGATGCAGTGTAAGAGACAGACCTAACCCTTCATTTCAAGTTAGCCTTGCAACAGCTTTCCTCAGAGCTGCATAGCTCATTTTAGGGCTTTTAAGTGGGCTTGATGGTCAGTCCTACGAGCACTGTGGGAAAGCTCAGTAAAGAACATGGTTGATTCTTTAATATTAGTAGAAGTGAAAGCCATCTTTTCCAAAAGCTGTGCTCAACAGTAAGTTTCAGATGACTCACCTGCAGGGGAAAAGAAAAGAAAAAAGTAATATAATTCCCAATTCTGGACACTTCTTGACCTACTTCCAAGCCACGTTCTTTCCCCACCACCACCCACTGTGAGAGCACAAGCTTTGAAAGGAAAATTGCTGTGTGACTGTTAATAGTTAAATGCAATTTTGTTTATTGGATATTTTGGAAAACATAAAAACCAGCCAAGTGCACAGACAGACTGTTGCATCCAAATGATTTACTGCTTTGCCTTTTATAGCTCTTGATTGCATCAGGTTGCTGCATCAATATCTTGTCTGTACAGTCCAGCCTGATGGGCCAGCAAGGCAAAGGACATTGTTGCTGAGTGGTTTTCCAGGTGGTGAGGCAATTAAAATAGCTTTCCAGGGAGATGTAGGGTAGATTCCCCAAAGCTGGGAAGCAATTTAAACTCATGTGTGTTCAGATGCTTGTCCAGCCCATAGATCTAAAATAAAAATACAGTTTTAATGAAATATTTAGGGTATTTTACTTAGGACTGCCTGGCTGTAATTGAGCAAAAACCTTGCCTGAGTATTTCACTATGTCTGTCTTTGTTCAGGTTGCAGTCTGAAAGTACAAACAGCTGTCCCTAACAAGGGATGAGTGAAGGCTCTGAATCAGGGTCTGGACTCCAAAGCCTCTAGGATATAAAGCTGTTTGAGTCTAGTTCAGAGATAGTTATTGTTACCGGTGCCTTTCTCCAGGCTGGGATTCACAGGCTTTATCTTCAAAATATCTGTAGAGTAGGATTCAGAACTTAGTGCCCCAGCACCACATCACAGCTGTCTTTGCACCTGCAAGTCTCACAGTTCTTTTGGAAGAGTGTCCTTCCGACTGTGTAACAGCTGAGGAAGCATGTGATGGGATTGACTTTGAGAACCATGCAAAACCCATAGGAGGAACAGATCCCCAACTGATAGCTCCTGTGAGGACAGATCTGAATCCAAAGGAGATTTTTTTCATGTATTAAAAAATGTACCCCTGCCCTGTTATGGTCCCACTCCCTTCAGCAGACAAAGCAGCTTTTCCTGTAGGATTCAGGAGGCAGCAGAGTGAAGGCAACTCACTCAGGTGTGTTACTCACACTGATGTGCGCAGTGTATTACCTCCTCTGTGGCCCAGAGCAGCTGGGACGGGAAGGAAGAGAGGCAAAGGGGCTCAGTACACTCTGAAAGAGCTTTCCTCACAGTGGACAGTAAAAGTGGTGCTAGAAAAGCAAATACTAAAGCAGTTCTCTTGATAAAAAAGGCAATAGTTGTGACCTTAAGCCCCAGACAACACAGAAGGGAGAAGGGCGGGAGAGGACGAGGAGGCTCCCTGGTGAAAACCATTTTCATCAAGAGTTCAATTTCCTACTGTAGCCAGAGCTTGTGCCTGATTCGCCTACATTTCTAAATCAGATACACTTCATACTCCTGTTCTTTGACTGCACTAGACACGAGTGGCAGCAGGAAATTGAACACAGGACTGCATGTCTGCGGCTGTGGGGAATGTGATGGCATTAGCAAATCCGACCAAAGGATCTCTTTCTGGTGGCTCCAGAACTCACGGAAATACAGTAGAGAGCCTCAGATCCAATTTCCTGCTCTCCTTTATCCTGGGTGTACATGTCAGTCAGAACAACCTCCTGTCATTATCAGGTGATCCATCATATTAAAACAAGGGGGAAGGAAAAACTACAGCAGAAAGGAAAATTAATGTGTTGCAGACTTTGAAGTACTTCCCCTTTCATCCTAGCCCATAAAACTTTGATTTATTTTTGTATCCTGACTCAAAGGTTTCTCTCTAGCCCAGTGTTCTGATCTGATCAGTCCTGTTTGGATACTGGTGGAAACCAAACAGTACCCCATGTGTGCTAACCTGGCCCAAACTAGCCTTCCCTTCTGCACAGGGTCGAGGTAAGTGCACTGGGGGACTGTCACTTAACCCGTGTTTGCTAACAGTGTTCCATGCAAGGATTGTTGCTGCCCCAGGTCAGTGCCCCTTCCCCACCAGGTTCATAAAAGAATAAGCAGTGTAGTGCCAGGGCGGACAGTGATGTTGTTCCAGGCTGGTGTGTGAAGGAGGAAGACCTGCAGCATACAGGGGGGATGTAGGCTGTGTCAGGAGGTCTCCATATGCATATTGTACTCTTCTAGTTGAGAGGCTGAGACAGTGCCAATGGGACTGAAATAGCTTCCAGTCCAGTTCAAGGTCAGGAGCAAACCAATGACCTGCTTGTCTGTGCTCTTGCCTTTTAGTAGCAGACATCAACTCAGCAGTTGTCATTAAAGGTCTATTATGCTCCACGAGGGGGTTGGTGATTGTGACATTCTAAACAGAGTACAAATTTCATTCTACTTCTGTGAATTCCCTTTGGAAGGTGTTGGATGCAGCATGCTTTGCTTCCTGCCCTCCACTGCTCTGCGCTGCTTCTCCTGGCTCTTCAGCAGGTCTAGCAGAGTGGTTCCTACAGTGACAAAATTCCAGCCGGTTCCTGTAGGATCAGGATTTGGCTTGATCTCATCATCATCTGTACTCTGATCCAGTGACTGGAAGCTTTCTGCACCTCCCTTTGTGCACTGCAGTAACACTGGCCTGGTTGGGACCTTGTTGCACTTGTCTCTGTAAATGCATTGCATGAAGAGGAGGTCTCACATTGGCAGCTGTGGGTATGGGTGAGGGTGAATTGTCCTTATGTTTTCCAGCTGTCCAAAGCTCATGAGTTTGCGTTTCCTGAATTGGTCTTGCAAGATGTGAGGCCCCTTGACCTGGCCAAGAGCAGTGAATGCTCAGACACTTCTGACAATGCCTGGAGACTGAGTCGGGGTGCTTGATGCTTCACAGCCAGAGCACTTAGGCTCAGAGCTCTGCCCTTGCTGTTGCTGAGAGATGCAAGAGCCACTGGAAATATGCATGTGCCTTACTGTGTGCTGGTGAGAAATCTGTGAAGGGAACTTCCTTGCTCACTATCTTAACATACTGAGACGTTTCTATAGCAAGGACTGGTGCTCATCGCCTGTTTTTATCAAAAAAAATAGGTGATCTGTTTTGGACTGTTTTGTCTCATCTCCTTCTCCAGTGGTACCTAAGGGTAAGACTCAGTAGCTGAGAATGAACCCGCAGTAGGAATTGCATTCAGGAGAGGAAGGTTTCACATCCCCACATTCTGTGATGAAAACTTCTGTTATAAAATTAATTGGTAATTTCCCACTTCCTGATATACTATGAAAATGATTAGATGCAGCAGCAGCTGGGAAAGTGTTGGGACTCACTGAGGCTTTGCTCCTTCTAATAATATCTCTTTTTTATTTTTCCCCTCCTTTTTTTTTTTGAACACACATTCATTGTTCATGAAAGCTGACAAAGCACTTAAAATCTTCATATACCTACCAAACAAGTGCAGCAAGGGAGCTGATCTTGCAACCTGTCCCCATACCACAGGCAACAGCTCTGTCTCATCGATGCAGTAAAAAACCATAAAACCACCATTAAAGAAATGAAGAGGAAGCTGCCTAGGCAGAGGCTAGATAAAAGGTGTTTCTCAGTTCCTGTCTTTCTGAAGACATGATGAAATGAACTTCACCTCATGGCCCTATTGCATGATTTTTTCCCAGCATACTGTTATAGGGATGGGATTAAAATCCCTACAGCATGTAAAGTGGAATCTGTGCCTTTCACCTCCCCTGGGAGCACAGTGGGTCTGTCACTGACTTGAGCCAAGGGACCCGTTACCAGACTTCTGAATGTGGTAGGTGACAGGTGGCAGTCTGGATATCTGGAGGCATGGTGATCCACAGAATAGTGTGCAGAGGGGAGATGCCAAGGGAGGAATGTTCCACCAGGCAGTGGAGAAGAGGGGAGCCTTGGTCTTTTCCCCAGGGGTGGTTGTGACAGCTGAAGGCTTGGCTGTCCCTAGTTCCCAGCAGCAGTCACAGCAGTCTCTGTGCCCTGTAGGGCATGGAGCCATCCCTTCACTCTCCATCTTACTAACCAGAAAGTACTTGGAAGCACTAGAAAGATGTTAAATAGAATACCATAGTAATATAACTATACTGAGTAAGTAAAAGCTTACTCCATTTCTAGATGCAGCCGAAACCAGTGAGATGATGGCAGTAGGGACAGCAGCTGAAGGGGGAGTGCAGTGATTCGTAGCAGACCCAGCTGAAAGGAAATCCAAGCACTGCAGGACCTACTGCTGTTGCAATATGAGCAAAGCCATGATGCTAGGGAAGAAGGCCACTTTGCAATGCTGCCACTCTTGGGATGCCATTTCCTTTGTCCAGTAAGAACTACTTCTGGAATGACCCACATAGTGAATGTGCTGAACCCCACCATCTTCTGGGGGACACCAGAACCAAAGGCCAAGCAATTAGCCCTTGCAGCATTTTTGGAAGATCAGTAATGCCCCCTTGCATTTGAGGAGTTGCCTGGCACTGCTGAAGCTCCCTGAGCAAGCTAGAGCAGGGCTGGGACCAGCAGGTCTCCTGGGTGCTGGTCAAGTGACTTGGTCTGCTCACTGTGGAAACTCGGGAGCCTGTTCTGCTGCATGGGTGATGACTGGGAGATGTACCTTGAAACCGCTTCTGGCGTTGATTTCCAGTTTAGCAGTAAATCCAGGCTATTCTGAGGACCTTGGACGCAGTGTATGTGAACTGAATGCAGACTGGGACAGGCAACAGCCTGTGGAGGTAGTGTCTGGGGAGCTCGTATAGGTTCACAGTTGCTCCCTGTCCCCAAGAAGAGAGGAGCTGGTCATAGGACAAGAGTGAGGGCTCTGCCACCCCAGAGGGACTCCTGCAGGACATCCATGGGGCATGGCAAAGGCAGGTACCTGAATCAGGGCCTGCTCCCTGGCATCACCCGTTGCCTCCACAGAGGGAAGGCAGCATGCTCCCAGGGGCCTGAAGCCCACCTGCAGCTTGTCCCCACCCTGCTCCCACATGCCAGGCAGCCTCCTCTGAGCGTACACCTGCTCTCTGTGCTGGAGAGCTGGGCCTCCCCGAGCACCACAGGGCTTGTCCAGCAGGGAACACAGCTCTGCCTCAGGCTCCTGCCTGCTGCTGGCCTTTGGGGCTCTGTCTTCTCTCAGCTCTGGGTTTGTATCAGGTTCTGCTGCTCTTCCCATTAAGGTAAGTGGCATTTTCCCATGGTTTAGCCTTTATAAAAGGCTTGTGGGGTTGGCACTTAATCTGCATGTGTGATACCTGCCTGTTGTGGCTTCTGGGCCGGACTCCAGGTGCAAGGAGGCTCTGTAGACTTCCTCTGCCAGTATCTACCTGTCCCTCCCGTAGCTCTGGGACCTGCTAGCCTACTGCTAGCTACTGATTTGGTAGCCAGGTAGCAGTTCCCAAAATCCTAATTTCCCAGTTGTGAGCAATTAGGCAGGTGGAAGGAGAGACGTGGAATGCCCAGTCTGAGGGAAGCACATGGTATGTTAGGCTTCTAGTGTGAGACACTGAGTGTTGCCAGCTGGGTTTTGTTTGCTGTCAGCTGGGCTGAGGGATGCAGGGTCACTCCTGTCAAGTGTGGCTCAGGTGGCTGGTGCTGCTGTGAACCCTCACAAATCTCTTACTGGCATGTGGAAGTGAGGCCAGTTTTTCTACGTGTTGATTCTGCTTATGGCTTTTGGGGTAAGGTTGGTGTTTTTGGGAAACAATGCTGTGAGTGACCTGTGTGACTGGGATTCCTGAAAGTGGGAGATACTGCTCTGTAGCTGCAAGATGGTCAGCAGTGCAAAAATGAGTGTGAGAAACTGCACAGATCCAAGCCTGTGCAAAATTGTAATTTTTGGGTCCTCCCTCTGCCTGGAGTGCCCTGAGAGCTGGAGATAGGCAGCCTAAGACACTCCAGGCTGAAGTGCTTCTGCCATTCCAAGTTATTTCCCCTGTTATCTCCAGAACAAAACAGTTTCTCCACATTATGGGATACGAATCAGCTATCATTGAGAGAAAGAGTGAGCTATTCTAAGCTCACAGTTTATGTGTTCTATTGAAGTGCAACAGCTAAAGCTTTGTCCCCACAGCAATGACACAAAGAGGAGTTTAAAGAGAGTGTGTGGTGAGAGGAGCAAGGGCAAGAGGCAGGTGCAGATGGGAAACAGTGTACAGAAAGGGGCAGAGGCTGAATGTAGGACTGCGTACAAAGTACAGGACAAAATACATATTGTGTGTAAAAGAAAACACTTTAGAAGGAAAACCCAGGCTTTGGAAGACCACCCTGTCTTTTGAACACACAGCTGAGTGTGTCTTTCTTCTCCACACATTAACTTCTTTCCATCTGAATTCTTTTGACTGCTCTGAGGGCGGGATCCTGTTGTTGGAGCAATGCTGTGGGGCTGCTTTGGGCTGTGATGGTGTGCCTAGGGCAAGAGTGCTGTGTTCAGTGGGATCTAAGCATATACAGGTATATGTTGCGTGTGCCTATGTCCTTTTGTTATTGTGCACTTTTTAAAACCAAGAGATAATACTCTTGTAAACTCAACTTTTAGGAGAACCTGAATAAATTAATACTTAAAAGGATAACCAGTGTTTTATCATCCACTTAATCCCAAAATATGACACATATCAGAAGGATGATTCAGCAACATAACTAGATATTTAAAATCAAGTCTTCAGTGCTGAGGGGTGACAGGCCTCTTCCTGGGGAGACTATTCTAGCACATCACCAGAGCAGTCTGGGGACAGACTTTGTACCACAAGCACTCATCCCATACGTGTTTCTGGATCCTGCTAGACCTGGACAGAAGCCACATGTATCCTAGAGACGGATGCATCTTTCCTGTCTCTCCATGCGCAAGCTGCTCACTCCTTTAATTAAACTGTTAACTTTCATTAACAGTTGATCTTAATTTACTTTATAGTTCTTTTTCCCCCCCCTCTGATTGTTATAAAGTAGGATTGGATTCTCCTAGAGGGAAGCAGGGCTTTCTTCTAACTGCTCAGGGGGAAGAGACAATCTGTCACTCTTCACTCTGTCCCAGATTTTTAAAGGAAGAGACACTATTCCACAGGAGCCTTTTTTTTTTTTTGAGTAGATCTCAGCTGTTTTTCTCAGGTAATTTTAACATTGACCATAGGGCAATTGTAAAATTTTATTCTACCTTTACAGCATTTATTGTTATCCCCATCAGACAGTGTTATCAAGGTCTGTAGTTATGCTATCTGGTAACATCCTCTGAAGCTGGGGACCATCAGCTTTGGCATTTTGCATGCTCAAAGTGGAGACAAATCACCTTGCGTGTGGGCTCACTAGAAACTGGCAAGGGTTAAGGGCAGGTGCACCCGCAGCCACAGCAGCATTTTCTGCCCATGAGCTGAGGACCCAGAAGCCCATGCCAGGCACTGCTTGTGTAGGTGGATGGCTGCAGGGCGGCCGTAGGTCCACTGGCCACCTGGGCTGCAAACAGGCCGGACACTCTGAATTGCTGATGCTGTGGAATACCCTTAGGAACTGGAAGCCGATGCAATGAACAATGCGTTTCTGCTATTTACATGCTATCCACAATGTAACATAACCCCAACCATTTTTCTTTACAGCACGCTTTTAGCCTGTTAGCAAGGCCACTGGCCAGGGAGTAGCTTACCCAGGATGTGAGGGTACAGGCACAGGATACAGAGGGAAGGGTTTGAAAGAGGTGCGAGAAGGCCAGCCCGTGTACAGTGCATGGCTGAAGCACCAGCTACTGCTCTCAAATTGCTGTAAATTCTCTTCTCCATGAAAACTGGCTTAGTTTAAGAAACATGGGTGTGCTTTTTATGCTATTCACCAGCATGTGGTGCAGGAAGTAGAAAAAAGAAATCTTGGTGCCAGTGTTTAACAGGGAAACCAGTGTGGTGGAGGTACAATTGATTTTTTTCTTTGTTGGGTTTCAGAATCAATGAAATATGAACTTTTCCCATTGATTTTTTGAATTCAAAATTATTTTGGGAAGCTGTTAAATGAATTGACAACTTTGTGAGCTAAATCCCCTCCTACGGCCTTACAAGACACGTGTAAGGACCCATCAGAACATGCTAATGTGTTTATAGGCTTTTTGCCATATGTTGCTGTAGTCTGTCCCACCAAACCTCCTGCTCTGAGGCCAGGCTCCTCGGTCCTCAGTGGGAGTGGGGAGAGGAGCAGATCCAATCCACTGCTGTAATCTGAGCCTTGTGTAGCTGTTCTCCAGCTGAGAAAAGGGTGTATTGCCAGTAGTGTTGGTGCTGGTTCTTCATTAGGAGTCACTGCAGCTGAAATGGCCTTTTTGAATGCGCCTGTTGTTCTGGCACATGCCCCCACTGGTCCTTCCTGGAAAAAGCTGTTCTTATAAAACCTCTTAAAAAACATATAACCTAGTTTGTAATAGAATTGTTATTAAGATGTTGCTCTAAGACACCAAAAAGAAGGAAAGTCTCAGAACTCCTCAACCTAAGAAGGTCCCCCTGAACACCACCTATGGCTGGCATTTAAAATGCTGAAAAAATCCCCTTTGACTGAGTCCTGTTTCCTGCCCCAGGATGCACTGGCTTGCCAGGCCAAACCCCTGGTGTTTGTCCTGAGCAGTGGATATGCTCCACCACAGATATCCACTGTCTTCACACCCTTCAGTGGTCAATCTATGGATCAACACAATTTCTGAACACAGTGCTAAAATGGAAGACTTTGGAATTAGCATGTGTCCTAGATTCCACCATGATCAAAATCTGGTTTTGATGTGTGCCCTCACTTTCCATTGTCAGGTTGATTCTTTGGAAGATGTCAGTTTTAGTCAAGTTTTGTTTGTTTGGTTGGTTGGTTTTTGGGTGTGGTTTTTTTTTTTTTGTGGGTGTTTTTGTTGTGGGGTTGTTTTTCTTTTGGTGGGGGGTTTGTAAATGGTGTCTGAATGCTGCAATAAGTTCCCTTAGGTCCATGCTCACTTGCACAGAAAACCTTTGGCAAGCCCAGACCAGGACATGTTTGTGGTATCAGACACCTACATGTGGGCTTGTCTATACATTACTCTGCACTCAGTTGCAATGATGAAGAAGATGACACAAAGAATTGCCCTTTCTTATAAGCCAGACCTGAGGAACGTGGCTTCTGACCCCAAACTTAACCTTCTGGGATGCTCTGCAATGAGACTAGAGGACCTTATTGCAAACTACAGCTGTTACAGCCACATCTGTGGGTCAAACAGATTTTGTTTCTTTCCGATCAGTGTGCGAAGGAGACACAAAGAATCCTTGTCCATCTGGCAAAAACCCAGTTGCTAGCACTTGTGGAGGAATTGTCCACGGGTTATGGGAAGTGCTGTGAGGAGTCTCTCCCAGGTTTCCCATAACTTGTCTGATAAGTATTTGCATACTTCTGGAGATGTATGTGTAAAGCCCAGCTTTGTTCTCAGAGCTCTAGCCATGTTTGCAAAGCAGGCTTTTATGGGGGGNNNGGGGGGGGGGGGGGGGGGGAGGCGGAAATAAAGCATAAAGTTTTACATTTGAACTGGCTTCATTTGCTCTGTAATCATGGATAGCCTTGAAGCTGCCTTCTGCGTGGTGGCTTCTTTCCTTTTTTCTCTAGAAAGTAATTTTTTCTCAGATTTGGAACTTCATTTCAAGGCTCTGCAAATGCATCATACTAATAAAATGTCACATTATCCCATCCCTTCTGACACAAATGTGAGCAGGCACCTGATGAAAGCTGATGAGGGAGGAAAAGCAAAGCTGTGGAAAAATAGCCCAGAATATAACACAGATTCACCAAGATCAAATCTGGAATGAAAGAAGGGGTTTGTGCCAGGCCTTTAAGTACAAAGTTGAGGTCAGGAGCAGTCGGGCTGCTTGTGTTCAAGGAACAAGGGCCAATGTAGATAGCATTTGTGGCCATTCTTGGGTCATTAGGCCAAGGGCTGAAAGAGTGCAGGAGGACAGTAATAGTGGGAGCAATTCCTAAGGCCTTGCTCAGCTAGAAGCTTTCCAAGGAGGTAGCCAAACATACAGCTCATAATGTCTGCCATAATAAAACAGTAATATGGCCATATTTGCCTGGAACTTTGTATGGCAACTGTGTGAAATTCTTACCCATATGTGTAAAGTGCATAGCTGATGAATGAAGAGGAAGGAATAGGTCTTTTCAGACTCAGCTAACGCCTTCCAGGGTTTCCTGCAGAACTTGTAGGACACTGGCAGGTTTTATGTCAGTAGTTGCTGTTGGCCTCGCAGAGCAAGTCAATCCCTGTTATGCACATTGTCTTTATCAACAGCGCTGCCATCAGCTGCATTCTGCTGTCAGCATCTTTATTACCAGCATGGTTGCCAGCAGAAGGCTGAAGTCATGGGATGTTGAAACTATGGATTAAGTTGGAAAAATCTTCACTAGTTTTAGGTGGACAAAGAAAGGAAGAGCAAAGCCTGCATTTCTTGTTCTGCTTCAAATCTCAAGAGCTTGGAGACAGGTTTGAGAGAAGGATTTAGGTCCTGACTGCTTATGGGAAAAGTCCCCATGCCTTTATGAAGAATTTCTTTCCCGTGAGGGTGGCTGAGCACTGGAACAGTTGCCCAGAGAGGCTGGAAAGTCTCCTTCCTTGAAAATATTCAAAAGCTGTCAGGACACAATCTCGAGTAACATACTCTAGGGGACTCTGCTTGAGCAGGGAGGTTGGACTAGATGAGCTCCAACATTCCACCCTTATCCCTTCTGTAATTCTGTGTTGTTTTAATATACTGGTGTTTGGTAGTCTTCCAGTGATTTTGGTTTAGAATCATAGAATAGTTTGAGTTGGAAGAGATCTTTTAAAGATCATCTAGTTCCAGCCCGCTTCAATGAGCAGGGACTTCTTCAACTAGATCAAGTTGCTCAGAGCTCTGTCCAACCTGACCTTGAATGTTTTCAAGGATGGGGTGTCTACCATCAATCTGGGCAAACCTGTTCCAGTTTTTCACCTCCCTCATTGTAAAAAACCTCTTTCTTATATCTAGTCTAAATCAACCCTCCTTCAGTTTAAAACCATTAGCCCTTGTCCTTAGGTGAGGTAACACTTGAAACATAAAGTGATCTTGGTATTCATTAAAAACTAATACCCATGCTAGTTAGTGAGATTGTGCTAAGCAGCCCAGGAGTTTGAGACTCCTGTATTTTATTTGCTAAAGCTAATATAAACAAGAGGTGTTTGATTGTTTTTAATTTTGCATAGTATTTTCATATAAAGGGTTTGGTTGCTTTCATCCCAGGTTAGTACCTTGCATGCACACTTTTAAGATTAAGGAAATAAAAAATTTCATATGCTCCCTCTTGTGATGAAAAATTTCTGCCTGAGCTAAGCAATGTAAGATCAGGCCCATATGGAAGAGAATCAGGAAATGCCTGGAAGCGTTTCTTAAGTGTATTAGGCATGATTTTATGTACTGGGATGAGGTGAAACAAAACATCTGTGTACCATAAAGAGCTCTGTGTGTCTTAAGTTATTGTCAACTGTAAATTTGTGTGTTGCCCCCAGGGCTTGTTCCTCCTGACGAGCATTTTGTAGTTCAGTTCCTCAGCTCCAGACCCACTCTTGCTGAGCCTTAAACACACTTTGTTTGGAAATGCCTGATGATGAACTGTGGGTTGGGAGCTGTGCCAGCTGGGGTGGTTTCCTTTTCTCAGTATTGGAGATGACTGGAGAGCTGCCACCCTCGGGGTCTGTCCTTTCTGGCAGGGGTATGAGGTTTGGAGGAGGCCACCTAGAGGTCAGGTGACACTGGCCACTGCCAGAGTCCCTGCATCCACCCAGCCTTGGGTTTCAGACATTGATGCTGTGCCGTTGATTTTATGTGTTGATGTTAATAAGGGCTCTTCCAGCTCTGGTGAGACTGCTGGGTACTTTAATGCCTCGGGCACACATGCACATGTGCATGTGTCCCCCCAGCCACTGGGAAGCCCTTCCCCTCCCTGAAATCATACAGGAGCATCATCCAGGCTTAAAGTCCAGTGTGGGGCTGGTCAGCACCCTGAGCCCAGGCACTTAAGCACGTTAGATCTTGCCATGTCCTCTGGCCCCTGTGCATCCCATACCACATTCCTACCTGGTATGCTGCCTTGCTTGGGTTATTTGGGGCCACCAGGAGTGGCAGGTGGCATTTGGGGAGATAAAGTGCTGAGTCTGGGAGCCACAAGACGTTCTGCACTCTTCTGTGCTGCCGTCTCATACTCATTTGCAGGAACTGTGTCCCCTTGTGGCCTCCTCCAGCTGCCCTTCTGTCTCTGGGCTTCCGTACTCTGCTCTGACTAATAACAGTAAGTAGTAGCTAGACCTGTACGGGTAACTACTCCCCCAAGTCTCTGGATCCCTTCTGTGCTGAAATGTGGGGCCAGAGGCTGCCCTGTGGAGCCATAACTTTAACATACCAGTTGACTTTCAGGAACTTAGTGGTCTGTACTTTCCGGGGGGGG
>WBMV01005836.1:2038697-2298820 GCA_013396655.1 Campylorhamphus procurvoides | reverse complement strand
GGGGGGGGGGCGGCACAGCCCATTTGCAGCTTTTCTTACCCATTTTTGGCAACATGAAGCAAGTGCGACTCTTTTATATGTCACCCTCTCAGTAACTGTTCTGCTGCCCTTTTCCTCTTCCCTCTTTGTACGTCTGCTGCCTGTGCCTGGCTGAGGTAAAAGCTCTTGCCCAGTGTAGGACTCGGGCTCAGGTTTCTCATGGCAGTTTACTCAGCTGCTTTTGACGGGGATGGTTTGCACTTGCACATGTGCTTGGGTCTTGACAGAAAGCTTCTGTGCCCTCGTCACCTCAGGGGGGCATGGGGAATCACTGGGGACAAATGGAGTCGGGACAGCTTCTCTATGGAGAGTGAAACAGACCATTCTTTGGCAGGATAGCCCCGTGTCAGGGATCATTGCCTTGTAGTAGCTGGGCTTTAAAGAAGTGAGAAGCCATGCCCGAAAGAGACACACGTCTGCCCATAACTGCTGTGGTGGAAACAGAGCAGATCATAAGGGGAGCCAAACCTGTGTGCAAACACCATGATTTGTCTTGTGCAAGGCATAAAGCTACTGCCCTGTCCTGTGGTCCTGGAAACCAGCCCCCAGTTGTCTTCTGCCAAAGTCAAATAGCAACTTTAGAGGCAACATGTATTTTTTACCTTAAAATGACTTGCTGTCTCATAACCAGTTATTTGACTTTGGTTAAAAAAAATAACCGGGTGGTTTCTGCAAGCACAAACCAAAGCACGCAGCTTCAAATGGATACCAGGACGCACTCTGTGTGTATAATTATATTGCCTATATTTAATATCTCAGAAGTGTTTGACAGATGCTTTAAATTTCAGATATGCAATCAATATCATCTTTTCTGAGGCTCAGCTACCGTGTTCTTCCCCTCCCTTCCTTGAAATATACAAAGCCAAGCCAATCTACTTGGAGGGTACAGGAGTGATCCCCGCTCAGTGAGTGTATATCTCTATCTATATATACCGATGGAGACCTTGTGGAGGTGTGTGTGTGTGTGCGCGTTACATGCAAGACGTGCTCTGCCTTTATTTATTTTGGAAAGGGTTTGCCTTGGTTTCACCGTGCCTTGCTTTAAACGATCTGAAAATCCCCCCCTGGATTCAGAGGAATAAATATGCATGGCTTGTAATTCTGTTGCAGCGTTCGCTCCCAGCTGATAGGTGACGTGGAGTTTGGAGGCTCGCAGATTGGCTTTTTGATTTGGCTTCTTGCTGCAGTTGTGCAAACCTCGCTGGCTCCCAGAAATCAGGCTCAGCGCTTTGCCGTGCACCGTAATGCTGGGAAGCCTGGACCGAGCCCCGATGGTGTGAGCGCGGGAGCGGGGGAAGCCCAGCAGATTCAGTGGCAATCTGGGGTACAATCCATTTTCTCTTCCCCCCTCCCTCGACCCCCATTCATCTCCGTCCTCCTCGCCCTCCTCCCCCTTCGCCAGATCTCCCTTCCCTTCCCAAACTCCACCGCACGGAGCTGAAGATCAAGGCTGGTGGATTTATCAACATTTTACCTCCACCCCCACCCCCTTTTCCAGATGCACCTCCCCGCTCTCCCTGACAGCTGCAAAAGGGAGCACAGGTTTTGTAGCGAGCGAGGCAACTTGGACTGACATGCAAAGGCGAACCCCCCCGTACCCGCACACACCGTCGGTGAATCACCGGGAGATGCGATGAGCTCCCTTTAGGAACCGGAAGGATTTGTGTTGGGGAGCTAGTGGAGCCCCCTTTCCCCCCACCCCCCAGCCCGACCCTCCAAAAAAAAGTCAGGAAAGCCGCCAGAAAGGGTAAGTACGGGGGTGCCACCCCCGCTCTGTGGGGGACGCGAGGCTGGAGGGCAAGTGTCCTGCTGCCAGGCAGGGCTCCGTGCCTTGCACGGGGATGGTCGTGGAGCGGAGGGTGCTGGCGCGGTGGGGGGAATGGGGGCGAGGGCTCTTTGCAGGCTCATCTCCCGGGATGGGGGGGTGGTGGCGGAATTCGCGTTGCCCAGGCGCTGGGAGCCCGCTTCATCCCTGCTGTTTTCCCGGCGCCACGGCGGCTCNCCGCTGCGCCAGGCGCTGCCCTAAATAGAGCACGGGGCCGCCGGCGGGCCTGCAGCCCCCCGTGGCAGGGCGAGAGGAACTCTGCACACACACACGCGTGAAAGCTGACCCACATTTGGGGAGGTTTCCTACTCTTCTTCCCTCCCAGCATTGCTCCAGGGCTTTATGTTTTTCACCTGTGCCCAAAGTATCGATCACCATGGGTGAGAGATGAAACCGTTGCAAGTGTTTTGGGTTTTTTATTTACTGTTATTCTAAAACGTGAGGTCATGGCCATTTCCACCTCTGCTCCCCTCCAATGGAGCTGTAGTGTAATGGTTGGGTTCCTGAATTTTTGGTTTGTTCCTGGCTTTGTTCTGGGGATTTCACCCTAAAAATCTGTTTCAGATTTAAGGGGAGACACTGGAGGGACAGTTGAGGTAAGAAGGGGTGCCTTACACACATCCTTCCGCTCTTGTGTTTGTATGTATGTTCCTTTAATTCCTCACATCTTTTTATAAAGCAAAAGGGTTATTTTGTTGAGCTGTGTTTTTTCTTTTTGGAGAGGACAGGGCTGGAAGACTTAGGTAACAGTCGGTAACACCTTCCCATTCAGTAGCACTCATCCCATGCTCTCTGGGAAACTGGCAAGAGGCCTGAGAGAGCAGAGCTGGCTTTGGGGCACTGCTGAGATACGGAGGCCTTGAAAGGTGTTCTGTAGGCTTGGTGCAGCGGGGAGATGCATCACGCCCCCACGGCATAAGCATTTATACAGAGTCCCTAATCCTGCTCCATCCACTGCTGTTGGAAACATTTGTTTAGCCTCATCATGGTCTAGCTGAGAAAGTCACATTTGGTGCTTATGTTCATGCTTCTGTGTTCAACTGGAACGAGACTTGTCTCCTGAATAGAAGTAGTATGTTGTAAAAGGGCATGTCCAGCTACTGCTGAGGGCTGGCTGGGGAGGAGCAAGAGCAGCCCAGGAGCCCTCAGATCCACCATGAGTGTGCAATGTGATGGCAGGCAGATTGGCTACTCCATGTTGTAAATCGAAGGGTGTCATATCAATAAGGCTGGGGAAGGAGAGGACTGATGGGGGGAGAGAGTCCTAGTTAAAAGGAACAGTACAGCAGTCTGGGGTTTTCTCCCCCTAAGCCAAATATGAGCCCTACTCTTAATAAGTGGGTGATTTAAGTATTTCCCAAACGCCCAAGGTAGGACAGATTGTGGTAATCCCACTGCTGAGATCCTGTGTGAGGGCGGTGGAAATGCAAGTAAGCTTCTGGTCTCTGGCATACCTCAGATGTTCTGCTAGACGCATTTCATCTCCTGGGTCTCATTTGTATCATTAAGTGTTTTTCTCCCTCTGTGGGTATTTGGTGAGGACATGGTTACAGTAACTAGTGGGTGACAGGGTGCGAGAAGGAAGTCGGATGCGTAGCCATCCTAACAATGTATGTAGCACTTGTCCTTTGCAGAGAGGTTGGCCCTTGCTCTGCAAACCTGACAGGATGGCACATGGGATGGCAGATGCCACCATCAGGTGGGACAAACCTTGCCCTGGGCAGTGTGGGAAGCACCCAGAACTGGAGGGTGCATGTGGAGCAGGTACCAAGTATGGCCTGGCTTGTGCACCATCTTGTGCTCCACAGGCTCTTGCTGGGCCACTGTGAGGGCGGGAGCTGCCCAGTCTGACTGGAGCAGACTGTGTTGTTGGGAGGCACAGGCAGTTGTTCTGCATGGCAATCACAGGGTGCTCAGGGCACTGCTCCTTGGCTTGGCTGGCTTGTAGAAAGGAAAGATGGATGAATCCATCCTCTCTGCTTTCCTCTGAAGCTGGTGGGTCTGTAGTCAGATGAGGCTGGTCTGAGTGTGGCAGGTGCTATGGTATGGTGGGTTGGACAGATGGAGAGATTGCTAAGGGCCTAGGCTGGCCTGCTGCTGTGTTGTGCCTGATTCCACATGCATCCCTTGTTTTCAAAGAAGCTTTCCTGCAAGAGGCATTCTCCATCCCCAAGGCAGGGAAAGGCCATAACAGAGTGTGTCAGCACTTTTATTAGAAACCAAGTGAAGATGTATTCCCTCCGCCAATATTTTCAAGTGAAGCACTATATAGATAAATGGTCTGTCTGTCAGGGTTTTGTTTGCTTGTTTTAAACAAACAGCATCAGTCTCCTCCCCTAAGCTTCCCCAATGACCAAGTGGCATTTACAAATAGTTCCTTGTTCTTTGTTGCTGTCATGTTTCAGATGCCTTTCATGTGCTTCACAGTTAAAAAAATGGCTTTGATTGCTAACCATTTTTTTTTTAAAACTAGGCAGTAATACCTAATTCTATATTAAAAAAAATAATAAAAAAATGAAGGAAATTAAATTGCAAAGACAAAAACATCTTAATAGGGAAAAGAAGTCAATGAAGCTAGGAAATTGATAGTTGTGATGCACCATCTACCATCACCCAGTGTGTTTAGGTATTGTGGCAAAGATTAATGCTATTGTTGATTTACTGTTTCTTAACAGTAACTCCTAAAGGCATGGTTGGTGGCCTATGTTTCCAAGTGCCATGCAAATGTCTAGTAGATTATAGTCTTTGTCCTGAAGAGTTTCATGCATTGAAAGGTATATGAGATGATAAACTATGTGGGGGGACCCTTTAAAGCACCTGTGCTGCAGAGCTCATGGTCCCGCATTTGCTGATTTCAGTGACATGGGGCTGTGAGGTTTGGGGCTGTGAGGTTTGGGGCTGGAGAGGAGCTCCAGCTCATGTCCTTGCTTACCTGCAGAATGAAATCTGGGAACCATGTTGAGTATCCTACAGGCTCAGTGGGCTTCTGGGCCGCTTAAGGACTAACATGGTACAGACTGTAGTTGGCTTCCCTCCTTCCACTCTGACATAACACTTTAATCTGCAAACTCTGGTTGAGGGCCTTCACAGATGTGAGTGCATGAAGTTCAGCATGATGGCCTTCCAATTTCCCCCCTAGACACTTCCATCACAGGGTTTTGCAGGAGTAGCAAAGCATAAGGTGGCAGGGATGTGTCATGCCATTCTGAAGGTACCACCACAGTGCCTTCTTGGTGGTGTCACAATGAATAGACCCAGGTACCATTATTCCTGTGGTACAGCACTATAAAGTAATTAGTTTGCCCCATAAGACACACTTAGAGATGGGTGATGATCATGCCCCCATGCTCCTTCAGCTCTCAATTTTCTGGTAATTCTGTCTTTAAATCCGCTTGCTGGAGCCTTTGATCACACGGCTGAGCTGTCGTTGATGTCTCTGACAGTTGATATCATGGGAGAGAAGGGAGCTTAGGGCTCTTAACATTTCTTTTATGATAGCTTGTTTTCTAACAAAACACTCCAATGAGGATTTTCCCTCATAATAAAACAGGGAGCTTTTCCAGAGCACTCAGATTTAGGGAGAAGCTTCTGTTTCCATTCACTAGCAGATTATTTCAAGGCTACAAAAGTGAACTTGCACTGTTTGCTGCCTTCCTGTACTCTGCTGTGTTTTTACCTAAGCTGCCTAACTCAGGACAGCAGTAGGGACAGCCAGGTCAAGAGCAATCAGAAATACTAAATGTCCTATGCTGCTGGGCATGTTTTGCAACCAGTGAGGTGCCAAAGAGTTTTAGAAACTATAGACAGATGAGGCTGCATTGCCACTGCTTTCATCTCTGTCTCCTAGGCTGGTGCTTGGAGGCTATTTCAAAGCAAACAGCAGCACTGCAGAATATAGTTTTAATCAAAAGAAGTGTAGTGATGCAGGGATGTACCTGTGAGAAGGCACTTAGGTCTGACTGCTGGGGTTGTGCTGAAGGTGACATGTCCAGTAGCGAATGTGGGACTCCAGTGCTGACAACACAAAGTACCCTGCCAGTACGTTCATATGCTGCATGCTGGTGAAAGCTGGTTTCCTTCACCAGAGTGGGAGCAGAAGCAGGGAGAGTTAGAACATGTCTGCACCTCACTCTGCACTTGGGCTACAGCTCACTCTGGATGTGTTCTAGGTCCCCTTGATGCAAGTAGCAGTAGGAGAAAATCTGCCACCAGGGTCCAGGCAGACTGTGAAACCCACCACTGTCCCAGTGCCACAGCTCCCCGCACGCAAAGGAGAGAAGGCAGCTCTGCCTCTGCCATGCACTGGTGATGGATGGGTACTTGGAATAATGCTGTGTGCAAAGAAGCCATCCTTTTGCTCTCCATACAGAAAAATTCATCTTGGGTCATTAAGACCTGGATGTCTTGGTTTACTGCCTTGAGGGAGGCTTTCCTTGTTGGGAAGTATTATCTTGATGTTGAGCTTAAAGTTAACCTTAATAAGTACCTCTATTCTCTTCTGTGGTTTTGTTTGGAATTACTCAGTGACCCTTGAACATGCATATAAGTTGGGAAAATGAAGGCAGAGATATGTCTCCGCCTTTGTACAGCAGGACAAGGGTATTTCGTGGTCCTGGAGGTGTTACAGGATTCACTGCTGCAAGATGCACACCTGCCTCTGCCCGTACAGCTAACGCACTTGCTACTCTTGTTATCTGGACTTTGTTTTCTACAGCTTTCCCACCCTGGTTGCTCATTTCTGTCCCTGTCCCACCCCTGCAGTATACTGGCACACTGGCATGAGTGGCCGGGTGGTGGGTTCAGCTTGCTTTTCAGCCAGGTAGATTCCTAGTCCATGTTCATGCCCCAGCCATGCAAACAAAAAGAGGAGAGCTAGAGCAGAGTGAGAACAAATGACCAGAGGTGGAATATGTTCTTGTTGGCTTAAGAAGCCCTACTTCCACCTGTAAAGCTGCTGCCTGAATTGCCTGCAGCAGTTAAGGCTTGGAGTCGGTTCAGCCTTGAAGTCTGCTCTTGATGAAACAGATACTGCTGAATGCAAATTAGTTGCAAAGAACCTTATAGTGATGGGGTCTGCAAAGCACTTCTTAAGCGATTAAGAAATATAAGA
Organism: Campylorhamphus procurvoides; assembly: GCA_013396655.1. Lineage (NCBI taxonomy): Eukaryota > Metazoa > Chordata > Aves > Passeriformes > Dendrocolaptidae > Campylorhamphus > Campylorhamphus procurvoides. The sequence goes on along the minus strand of WBMV01005836.1, from coordinate 2,291,846 downwards.
ATAGGCAGGGAAAAAAAAAGACAAAATAATTTTTAATATAAAATCTTCCTAAGAACATGCAGAGGGGTTGGTCCTGATTAAAAAAAATCAGTCTAGGCCAAGCTGTTTCTCAGATGCAACATGCCAAGTGGACTCAGGTTTTTCAAGAAGAGAATAAAATGAGAACTTCCCCTCTGCTCTCAATTCTTTCAAGTCCCTTGAAAGCTTCACACTGTCACTCAGCACTTTATCAACAACAATCTCTCCATGTTGAAGCCTCCAGACTGTATTCCCTGGCAGTGCAAGTGGGAGTAGTGCCAACTGCTTTATTAGGTTTGCACCCACGAAACCCACTAGCAGGGAAGGACCTGACTCCTTGTCCTCACGAGACCGCCCCGGGCTAAGTTTGTGCTGCTGCTGTGCTCTCGCTGTGGATGCTGCACTGTGTGAGTGCTGGGGAAGCTGCCTGCCTCAGCACTAACTGGGGGTCCTCATGGGAGGACCTGAGGAACAGAGTGAGGTGGAGGTCTCGGTGGTGTTGTCTTCAAGGTGTGAAGCAAGGTGAGTCTCTCTGTGCTTTTCCTTTGTGAAGGATTCTGATGAAGGACAGTGACCTGCCACTGCTTTTGTTTTGGCAGCCCTTAGACAAGAATAAGCCTTTCAAAGTTTGGGTTATAGGAGGCAAAAGAGGGGATGCTGCTGGAGTTAGACATGATGGGGTATTCTCCTTTATGAGCATTTTGGAGATGGATGCACTAGGCATTGGCCTCACATAAATTACCACCTGCTCTGACTCTTTTAAGCATCATTTTTTCCTTTCATTTTAACCTTCCAGAGTAGTTTCAGGTTCACTTCTTCTAGTAAATGTTTCCTTTTCTCTAACTTAAATAATCCATCTCCCCAAAGCTGACCTGACAGATGTTTCCCCTGCAGTGACCCTGCGCACACAGCACACTTCATGAAACCCTGACTTCCATGGGGAAATGCAGCACCAGCAGTGACCCTGCTGGTGTCCCAGCTAAAAATAAAGCCTGTCCCTGCTGGCAGTGTTGGGGTTTGCTTTTAAGTAGGTAGGCAGTTTTACCCATTGGCTGCACTATGCTCTTGTGGCAGGCAGAAGGCACAGCTTAACCTTCAGAGCATGATAGAGCTGCTTCCCCTCTGGGGAATCACACCAGGAGACTGAAGGTGATAAGATGCTCAGCTGCACTTGGTGCACCTACGTCACTCCCAAAAATCTGCTGGCTTGCCTGCTGCCTGTCTAGATCCATCTCCTTGCTGCTTCATGCATCCCAGTGAGTCACAAACACTCGTCCTTCTCCCAGCTCTGGCCTTTTCCCTCCTCTGCTTTTCCTTCTTAAATATAGAGATTTCTTCATGATGCTCCAGTAACTGCCCCAGCTTGCCACTTCCCTCAACAACTCCATGCCTCCTAGTTTCCCAGTGTTCTAGCAGCATTGCTCACATGTTCAGCCCACCACATATCCTCTGTTTGTGCCTTTCTGCCTTCTCTCTAGTCCATATGGGCTTGGCTGCTGGGACAAAGCAAGAGGTTGGCCCAGTGAGGCAGCAGATGCTCACTTAAGAAGGGCCTTTCCAGCTTTTGCTGTACACACAAACATTGGTGAGGTTGAAATATGCTCTGGAGCAAGAGGAGGGTTGCATTCTGTCTGGTGAATCTATGGGTGTTTTGAGTGTTCTTAAAACACATCTATTTCATCTCTGAGTCTTATAGCATTGAGTTCCACAAATTACACAAATGGACAGGACAGAATTTAAAAATTTTTCAGCGCTCACTAGATAAAATACCCAGAGTCTGGAAGCTTTTGTTGGTGTTGGCCTTGAGCTTCTTTTGGCCTGGTTGGCCATCTCTGTCCCTGTGACCAAAGCTGATTTCCCAAAGGAGGCTGAGGGAGGGGATGTGGGAGTTATGCTGGAATTGTGCAGGATTCCAGAAACCTCATCTACTTACTGTTGCAAAGGGGGCATGAAGAGGTGGTGTGGTTATAATTTGCAAGTATCTGTATGGGAGCCAGCACCTACCAGGCATGGTAGGCTGGCTGTAACCACCTCGGACAAAGGGAACGGTGGTCTTGGTAGTCCGATTTGGGAAGACCCGCAGAGGTGCTGTTGGAGGAAGGGTCAGGGGAAGGATCACAGAAGTATTTGTATGTGTATCTGTGGGGAGAGCAGAGGGCAGGGTGAATGGGCAGAGGAAGGATTACTGCAGAGTGGAGGGTTGTTATGATACAGGTCTCAAATTCATCGAATACCCATTTTTATTCATTTGTCTGGTCATTGAGCTTCCACTGCAGAATGGATTAATTTCAAGGCTTTACTTGTCTTGAAAAGTGACCATCATTTTGTCGAAGACCTTTTGTGCTTGTTCTCTTACCTATTTGAGTCACTGACCTGAAAGCAATAGTAATGGTGGCTCTGCCGGAGATAACACTTCCTATCACATTGCTCCTCACTTGCTGGTGTTTGGGGACTGTTGCTCCTGTTTTGGCAAAGCATTTTTCTGTCACTTGTGACAGGTTTCCCAGATGACAGGAGTTACTGTCATCAGCAGTGTCAAGAAGAGCTGGGTTCACAGCACCACCACAGAAGCATGGCTGGGCATGAGAGGCTTTCTGGGCGGAGGGAGGAGGGGTTGGGAGTGAGTGTGGAGTAAGGGTGTGAAAACAGGCTGTTTGTTACCACCTTAGCTGTTGCTTAAGTCAGTCCTCCACTGAAACTTGCAGTAAGAGTGGGACCCTGCAATATTCTTGCCTTAGCCATATCTTAAGAGATTTGGACTTCAAAGCAAATTAAGCACATCCCAGTTTTAATCTTTCCTTTGCAGAAATGGATGAAGAGATAATTTCTGCTGTCCCTGAAGGGGACTCGAGCTCCTGCGTAAAACTGATGGAGATGTGGTACTACTAGCATCCATAATGGAGGCTTGATTGGTGGCTCCATTATTGAGTGGTGACTGGATTGACGCTGCCCTCTCTTTTTGTCTTGGTGACTTAAATAGACCGTGGCTGCATGGGATGAGTGTGTTATCCAAGCACATACATTAAGCCAGTGGGTCCTGTAATTTTACCTTCAGGATGAGGCACTTCATGTGCTGATCCAAGGTGACACTGGGCATATGATGGAGGAGAAGACTCCAGGCCTTGTTTGCTGGGGTCTGGGATTGTGGGGGGAAAGAGAATTTTCTCTTTCCCTTGTCTGGTTTTAGTGCATTTGGCTGACGTGGTCATCTCCCATGACTCAGCTGCTGCTCCTGTTGGCAGGACTAGTTGTAGCAAATTTGGGGCCAGCATGAAGCATTGGGAGTAATGAGGAACCAGGGCAGGATGGACAGGAATACAGTTGGTATGGAGGAAGCACAAAGATGCCCCCCAGCTGCTGTGTGACACAGGCTGTGAAGAGGAAATAGATGAAGCTTTCATTTTGGAGGTTTCTGTTATATGAAATGTTGCCAAAGTTCCTCAGGCAGTGCTTTCAGTAGAATAAACTGGCTCTGCTGACTTGGGCTCATTGGACCTATGCTGATTTATGACAGAGAAAGTCTGGTCCTAAGGACCCTCTCTCTCTTCTATCTTGCCAGCCTTCAGCTGATGGTATGTAAGGTGCCTGGGCTGGAAAGATGGTTCTCATTTTTAAGATGACCTTATGTAAAAGGGGGCTTTTGGAGGGAAGGGTCAATGGAGGGAAGCTGGTGTAAGTAGTGCTTTGAATACAATGAAAATGCTATTTCTTTCACTTTGGAGATAAACAGCAGTATGATTATTATATCCTTTGCTAGAAAATTCTTTTGATACATGATGCCCTGCATCCAGTTTTCAAATGTACTGCACTGATATCTAAGTTAAGACTTGCTGACTGCTAGGAACTGGGCGAATATCATTGCAGACATTAGAAATGGCAAGGGAGGAGTCTCACTCTTTTCAGACTAGGTGCTTTGTTGTATGCACCGCCCTCAAGCTGGCATATGCATATAGGTAATCTTGATTATTTTGAATCCTCTTGAAGGATCAAGTCACATATTTACCTGGCTTAACCCTATGGCATTCATGTGGGTAGGACTTGCCTGGTGCTCTTGCCAGGAATTAAGAAATAAATTCAGGTTTTTCTTTGGAGAAAACATCAGTAGCCTCTCATAATCATCTGTTTGGTTTTCTGCAGGAATTTAAAATCATGTTTAGGTGTCTAGTGGAAAATCTGTGATTTCAATGAGTTCCAGGTGTCCAAGTGGATTTAAAAAGCTGCTCCTTTAAGCTTCTAACCAGCCTTTGAAATCTGGTCCTTTGTGACTCCTTCAGTGAAATATCTCAGACATACTGAGACCATGAGAGAGGCAGAGGGGGAAGTTACTGCTATTGGAACAATGAGAAAGAAGATGTGGATATTGAGGGTGTCTAGGTCCAGACAATATTTCAGATTACCTGCCCTTGGCAGGACAGACTGGGGCAGCCAGCCAGGAAGAGCAGACCTGCAGCTGGAACACAAACTGAAAGGAAAAAGGTGAATCAACCTGGCTGATAATGCTGTAGTGAAGAACAAATCTCTGCCTGTCTTTGCTGTAGAGATCAGACTAGCATATGGCTTTATACAGCCCACAGGGAAAGCCGTGAGAGGGTGGGGAGAGAAGAAATGAAGGTGGGGCAGCAGATAGCCTGGAGACTGCTGCCACTTACTGTAATTGCGGCAGCAGCTCAGCTTCCACTGTTTGTTGTCCATGTCATCTCTGCAATTACCATATGGTAAATATGACTTGAGTCTCTAGCAAATAACAGAGCTAATATTAAAAGAGAATCTGTAAACAGCTAGTGCACAAATGAACAAAGAGTAATAAACAGCCTGGACTTACGAAGAATGAATTAATCATGGTGGATGTGAAGGGTTATTTTTTAAGAAGCAGTTGCAGAATTACTGGCTGGAAAAACAGCAAAGGATTAAGATATCTAAATTGTCAATAAGAGAGACATGAGGATATATGGTAGTAAAGGGTGAGGGTGCTGTGTGGAATCTTATTTGATAACTGTATTCAGTTTGGGTGAATTTACAGGTCTTGGCACCTTGCAAGTGAAGTGGGAGGTATTTTGAGGATAACCCATAGCTCAGTGCGTTTTTCATGCCTCCTGCTGTGCTCAGATCTGCAGAAGCAGTGTGCGTGTTACAGTGTATTTCCCTTGTCTCAGCCGGGGACCCTGAGTTTTTGTTTGAAACTCTGGAAATCTGTGCTTTCGTTCCACACATGCCAGTCAGCAGCACAGCACTCCTCGTGCCAGCCTCGCTGTGCTGGGGACACGGCAAACAGGTGGGGAGCCTGTCAAAAGTGAGCAGCACAGTGAGCTTCCGTATATCAGTCTTGATTTAGCCTTTGTGACAGTCCAGTATCTGACGAAAACCTGCTCTACAGCAGAGCTGAGAGGCCAGTCTTCCCTGTCCTACCAAAGAGAGCAGATCTGCTGCTGGTTTTGGTGGGACCAGGCACTGAGCTATGGCTCTCTCAGATACCCGCCTGATTCTGACCACCTCAGAGATGGAGAACCAAGAGGAGATGAAGATAAATGATTAAAGGGCAGGTTGGGCTAATTTATAAAGATTAAAATAAATGTGTGTGCTTTGGCTAAAGAAAAGCTGTGGAGGAGAACAGCTATTTACAAGTATCTGAAGCATGTAAATCTCAGACAGGGAAGAGAATGGTTGAGAGTGCTCCAAGGACACAATAATGAGAACTAGCAGCATAAATTTTCTTAATTTCATCCTAAATATAAGGAAGACGGCTAAAACATCCAAGATAAATTACATCATGGCAGAGTATCTATGGGAAGTTGTAGAAGTGCCATCACTTGGATGATTTAAAACTGAGCTGGACAAAGTACTAGGAAATAATGTTCACAAGGGGAACAATGCAGTGGCGGTCCCTGAGGAATGGACCAGACAACTATTCTGTTTCTAGGCTGACTAACTCTGAAAGGAGCAAAACCTGTGCTAATTGGGTTGGGGTTGGGGAGGGCCTTTCCTATCAGTCTGACATGATGAACAATAACCACTTGTTTTTGCTGCAGTGGTAAAGATGATTTCTCAAGTGTAGCCTTCTCCTCATCTTCTCTGGTCTCTGTTGTCTGCCCAGTCTTCCACTGCCCCATTTGCTGCTTCTGCCTTCATTCACTTTTTCAATATTTTCTTTCTCACTGAGCCAGGAGTAAGCCCTTCTGAATGGACTCATGGAGGCCTTATAATTTCTGTTGTGTGTGATGTGGCATTTTTGATAAAAAACATTTTTTTTTCTGTATATAGAAAAAGATCAGAAATTTTGTTTTATTTTTCCTTGAGGGAGAAGCTAAGAAATAAACAGGCTGTTCTGGAGGATTGGAGCAGTGTATGCCCCATCTGCTGGGGTTAGCACTCAGCATGGCTGGCTGGTGGCTGTCTCAGGAGCCCATGAGCCAGCCAGGGAAGAGCTCACTGCCTACCTACTTGCTGCATCAAATCCAGCACATCACATGATTTGTTTGTCTTGTCTCAAATGAGTGTTTTCTGTCAGAAAACTTGTGTTTTTCTTAACTAACTCGGGATCTAAAGAGGATGAGATATAACTACAACTCTTCTCTTTTTATTTACCATTTAGCCCATCTCTGTGTGCAAATAACTACAGGCTCTGCAGCATGAACACCCTGATGACAACAAATCCCAGAGTCTTTAATTGTAACAGTTTTAGATCTGTCACCAGAGTGCTAAAGAAATGTCACGAGTTGCTGCTGTCATCTGTAGGATGCTGTGAGTCACTAGGTGATATGTTGCACTCTGATGGTGGCACCTGAACCAGCAGTATAATATATCTGTGAAACAGGAGCAGTAAATAACACACCCTGTGTGATGCCACGGGCAGTACATAAAATGTACTGACAAGAAGTGTTCCTCACACTGCTGAAATTTTTTTCCCCTTCCCCCATTGCTCCCCAAATGGTCTTTGCTGCTCTTTATAAACTAGCAAGACAGAGAGTGATAAAAAACAGTGCCTTGAAAGGCTGTAGCAGAGGAGCCAGTGCTTATTGCAAGCCTATGTGATGTCGGGTATTCCAGGTTGTTTCCATCAGTTCCAGTCCATGGAAGAGGCAGGGAAACCACTAAACTCCACTTCTATATTTCCCTTAGCCTCCTTAACCTACAAGAAGGACTTCCAGCCTCTTTACTGGGCCTTTCACATCATGGGCCTAAAATCAAGGGTCTGGAGAATGTGCTTGGAATTTTCTACCCTCTCAATTTGGGAATGTTCATACTGTGAGGAATGGTGTTTGTGCATGTGCACTGGGACACAAGCATATAAAGGCTCAAATTCTGTTCAGAAATTCTTCTAAATGCATTGAAAAGACTGATGTTTGAAGATCTCTAAATGTGCAATGGAGGCTTCCTAGTGACTTCTAAAAGGTCATGACAGCGACTTTTTGCCAAATACGCGTGTTTGCTGCTGATGAACTGCAGTGAGCTCCCAGTGGAGTTTGTACACAGCATGGGTTTGCTCTGGCTTCCCATATGCTAACACTGGATGTGGTGGTCAGAGGCAGGCCTGAACCCCATACCTGTGCTTTTTTACTGTTTTGTTGTGAAGGTGACTGAACACTGGCACAGGTTGCCCCAAGTGGTTGTGGAAACTCCATCCTTTGTCCTTCAGTATCCTCAGATATATTTTTGAATGTATTTCGAATGTATTCAGAAGTCACCTGGATGTGGTCCTGGGCAACTGGCTCTAGGTGGCCCTTCTTGAACCAAGGTGTTGAACTAGGTAGCCTTCAGAGTTCCCTACTGTCTCCTATGTGAACTGACCACTTGCAAGTACTTGAAAAACAACAGAGAGATTGTGTAATACTCATGAAAAGGAAAAACTCTCATCTACATCAGAGCAGATAATACTGTCTTTTAAGCAGGACAGTGCCCACTACTAATCTGTAGATCAGCCAGTTTTTGTTTTTTGAATGTGAAAAAGGCTATGGTTCTGGTGGAGAAAAGGTATAAAAGGGTAACTCTTGCTGTCTCTCAAACTGAGGCATCTCAGAATAGGAATGTGTATGGGGAATGGAAGAGCAAACACACCATGGCTGAGCTAGCCCACACCATAAATAAGGATGGCTCTTAGTGCATAGCTGTGACTGCCCACTGAGGGCTTTCTGCAGCCCTGTGTCTGCCACCACCTGTACATGTCTGTGCACAGAGCATAAGCCACATCTCCTATATCCATGTAGCTGTCTATCCTATGCAGATATTTTTCAGCTGAGGTGAGAGCAAAGAAATAAAATGCCTGGCCAGTCAAGTGCAGTTGGTGTAGAAGGGGACAATTAAGTACAGGCATCTTTTTGGGTTAGCTATTTATGCCACTTCTTCTCCAGGAGCATCATGGATACTAAAATACAGAAAAATCAGCACAGACTGGTTCCCCAGGGTGAGTTGAAGGTTTGGAGGTTGCTCCTAGCTATACAGAGACTTGTGCTCTGTGTGGGACAGCCCTTGGGATCACTGGAAATAACAGAATTCCATCATTTCAGCATTTCTGTAAGGAATTAGTAGACTTCAGTCATTATGTCAATTAACACCTATTTACCAGGCTAGAATGGTAGGTACTGCTCAAATTAGTAGAGACACTAGCTTGTAAACATTAAAAGACTTGCTATAAGAGCTGGTTGGGGTTTTTTATGGTAGCTTTTTGCATGGTCTTAAGAGAAAATAAAGACTGTTTTTGACACATACCAAGGGGATTAATCCTTAGGCAGCTAATTTTAAACTTTGGCATGTTTACTGTGAAGTGCAAAGCACACATACAGCTCCCCACCATAACTTTTCCACTGAGCTGAACTATGGGGATTTGGCATAGCCTAAACATTAGTTATGGTGCTTTTTTCCTCATAAAACCTAGCTGTCGGTGCAGTAGTACAGAACTAAACTACCTATTGTCATAACCTGTGTAAAGTCAGCTTGGGGTCCTTGGTTGTGCTTGTTTCAGGTAGGCTTGTGCTATCTGCCTGACATTTTAAGGCCTGGTCTATATTGGAAATTTGCATTTGTCAGATAAAGTGGATCTAATTACACTGCTCTAGTTCTTTGCTTGCAGATAAATCTTGACTTGCACTCTGCATACTACTCTTGCAGTGATAGCAAAGGGCGCAGTAGCATTTAAATGGAGACAATGGAAAAATATACTTTGTTTTTTATTAAATATTTTGCAGTGCTTTTATTTCAGAGGAGGGAGGAGTGTGAATTAGGTATAATACCTCTTCTGTGAAAACTCAGTTATTTGTGTTCTTTGACAGAAAGGGTGTAATTTCAATTTTTGCTCATGGTTGTAAAAAACCCTGTGTGTTCAAATCAAAAAGCTTTTATGTGCTTTAGAGCTGAGGAATGTGAAGTTCAGGTTATTAAGCTAAACCTTATTTCTGTCTCCCCCAGCTTTGGAGCGGGGCTATAAGTTGGCATTAATAGCAATGCTATATCCGCTCTGTTCTGGAACAGATGCTTGTCAAGTGCATCTTCATCTTGAGACGTCTCTGTCTGGCCCCTGTGCAGCACCCACGCCTGAATGGGGCTCACTCCACACTGAGATCTAATCAGCAGCCTTTCCTGGCTGATCTAGAGTCAGGGGAGAGAAGATGTATGGCCACAGATGTACTCTCGTGTTTCATTTATTTGGGAGGTGGGAGGGAGAGGGGAAGGAGGAGGAAGTCCCAGAAAACTTAATCTTATTTGCAGGTCAAATCCAAAGACTTTTATGATGGTTTAAGGGGAATTTTGCCTAAATAAGAAATTAATAGGGGTGTAGGGAGTTGCCTTTAGTTTTGTATTTAATGAGAAATAATTTTGGGAACTTGGTATGTGGAGGTTACATGTTATCAGCCATCATTTTATTATGTTGCTTTCTTATTTGATTTCTTGTAAATGCTTTCTTTTGAAAATATCCTTGCCTTTAGGGTTATGTGATAATCTGTATATAAAAATCTAAATTAGCCTTCCCAGCTTTCTGCCTCATATAGGTCCATGGCAGACAAACTATCAGTCTTTTAAAACACAGCTATTATAAAACATCATAGAATTGTATCAAGAGAGCCATAGAATGGTTTGGGTTGGAAGGGACTTAATTGTGACAAGCATGGTCCATGCTACTTTCTGGACTGTATTCAAAAGTATTTCAAGAACTGATCTTTTTATTTATGAGTTCTATTTATGCATTTTGGGATCACGTGGCCATTGTAAACTCTTGTAGAAGAAGGAGTTCCCTCTGCAAAAATAACTATTGTGTCCAGAGCCTTGCTATTGAATGCTAGCTCATTCTGGTGCAGTGATGCTTGCAGCATTTTGTCTCTCTTTTGCATTGACTGATTACTTTGAATTTATCCTATCAGATAGGCAACACTATCTGGTCCCCTCACTACCAGTACTCTTATTTGCATGTATTCAATGTGGTAGCAATAGCAGGGCAAAGACCTGTGAGAAAATTATGTCTGATAGCAAAGAAGTAGTGGAAATTAGGGTCCTTGTGGCATAAGGCTGGAGATCACCCATTACCAACGGACTTTCCACTGTTACTGCAGCCTCCTGGTGCTCACGTCCTGCAGGGCCAGCACAGTGTTGTTGCTGGAATGACACCTCTCTGTGCCAGATGCAGATGTGTTTTGTCACACTGGTGCCAGAAGAGTGACACCGTGTCAACTCCTGGATGATGAGGACTCAGGACTGTGCTGCAAGCCTGCCTGGAGCCTTGGTCCTCAGAGCAGGACTCTTCCTGAAGGGTGGCTCTTGTCACAGGCAGCCCGGCTGAGATCAGTGCCACTACTTAGAAGAGGGGTGGATGACATGTCTACTGCACTCTGGGCAGGCCAGAGCTACGTAGATCCCCTCCAGTGATTTCTAGACTGAGTTTAGTATGTATCTCTGAGGGAAATCTTGCACTTTTTATAAGTAACCTTGCTGACCTAGAGCTACAGAGTGATTTTTAACTCTGCTGTCCTCTGTTAGCTGAGTGTTAAACTGTTTCCTCAATCAACTGTTTTATTGAGTGGTTTTAAAACTTAATACTTTTATTCTGTTATAAGATATTTTTGCAGCAGTTCTCAAGGGGGGATGACCATGAGAATGTTTCACCCTGTTTTTCAGATTGGTTAGGTTACTGTTTTTCGTGTTAATGAACTCATATTAAGATTGCATTAGGCAGCATGTCTCTGGGTAAAGTTGCTGTTGATCCCCCTGGGGAGTTTTATCTGTGACAAAGAACTGCAGGATTGGGTCATTACTGTATCATTTTATAAAAACGGTTGTGGCCTCCACTTAATGCTAAAATGCTTGTCAAAGCAAGTGAAAACTAGTGAAGAAAAATATTCCCAAATTCTGGGATTTTAGTCTGCAACACATAGCCTGAGTTTGGAGGTCCTAACACATACACAGAGGCTACCCTGTTAGAGATTTTCTTTGAAATAATATACTTTTAGTTTGACAAATAGTAAAGTTACCCTGTGCTTAAAATCAAATAAAAAATTTAAGCAGGACTGCCAAGGTCCTGGAGTGTGTTGAGAAATGCCTAGCAATAGAAGCCATCATGGCATTAGAGAAGGTAGACAGATAGTGTTAATTGCAGAAGATGTTTGTCCCACAGGAAGGAGGTTGGTGGGAGCAGTGATTTATTTCAGAGGGCAGTTTAGTCATTGCACTATTCCTAGACAAGACTCTGAATTTAAGTGATACTTAGACTCCTAAGTAATTTTTGAAACCGAATTTAGATGCTTGAGTCACATAGATGTTTTTGAAATTCCTCCTTGTCTTTCTGTCAACCATTTCTACATGGCTGAACTTGGAAGATACAGCACCTACTGGCTGTGGTGCAGTTAAGTAGGAGCTGGGAACTGGAGGTGTCAAGAGGTTGGTGGATACCTGCCAGCAATTGCAGTACAGAAAAGGATGATCTGATGTGCCCAGGGTGTTTTTGGAGCTGCTGTGCTTGTGCAGTTGGTCTCTGTGAGCACCTTGCATCAGAGGCACCTGGAATGTATCATCTTTGCTGTGTATGTGCACACATCTACCTTGCAGCCCAGAGATCCTGGGCTTGCTGCTCATAGTCACTCTGCACATGTTCACTGGCTCTTGCTAAGGGATTTCCCAACATCCTGCAGCCAGAAATCTACTAAAATATCATGAGCAGAAGGAGAGAGGACAAAATGGGAGCATTGTCTGGAACCCAAGTTATATGTGCTGGGTAGCTCAGTCCTCCCTGTGACCCTGAGCTGTGCAGGCAGTGAGGCGTGTTAGTGAGACTTCAAGGCTGGGGCTGGGGCTGGGGCTGTCTGACAGCCCCCATTGGGACTGAGGTCCCTCTGATCCCTGGGAACTTGATCAGGCACTGGGGCTGGGGGAGACAGGCAGACAGATAAGTAGGCATTGGAGTGAGAAGGTACGTAGGCAAGTGTGGGAGAATCTTGTTCTTCTGAATTAGTCCATGTAGCATGAAGAACTGTATTGTTTTTTAATATCAAGGGTGTCAGATGTGGATTTGTGATCCTGATACTGCATAATCAATTCTCTCCCCTCTGCTGTGCTTTGTCAGGAGCAGTTTTGTTCATTTGTAGTCACACTTTGTGTTCACACTTTCCTTCCTGTTTTGCTTCTCTTCATAGATTTTTATCTAAAAGTTGAAAACGTTTTTTGTTGATATCAGGAAGATTGCACCTGCTTTTGGAAATAGGCAAGCGACACAACATGATGATAAAATAGCCATTTGAGATGCATTTGTTAATGCTGATAACACAGTAATGTTGCCTGGAATATTTACAGTGCAAAGGAGAGAGGGGGGAATCTCTTCAAGTGTTCAGGGGTCAGTTCCTCTCTTTGAACTGCCTTCTGAAAGTTAGGCAGTCTGCTCTAGACTGACTGACTAGATACCCTCTTGAGACCATGGTGAGAGGTGAGAAGGGACATAATCCCTTCTGGAGATGTGCATCTTTAAATACATCTTTTGTGTCAGAACAGGGTGGGACAGGAAAGGTCATCCCATGGAAATGACTGTTTCTTTTCTCTGACTACAAAGGGAGCCTAAGTGACTTTGACTTGCTGCCCAAGATTTAGATAGTTACAGGAGGGGAAATGAATCCCAGGCCTGCTCGTTTGGCAGTACAAACCTCAATGAAAGTTAGTGGGAGTTAAGGCTTTTGAACCTTCCAAGTGCTGTAGATAATGCTGCTATTAAATTTGATGTTTCCTGTGAGATACTTGCTTGTGTCTGGACTCACAAATGTGATTTGTCAGTTAAGCCTGAGATCAGATTCTTCTGGAGGCCTGTTATGAAGGAAGGAGAATACTGTGATCCATGACAATATGAAGGGTTCAGAATCCAATTTCAAGCACTGCAAGCCCTACAGCAATGTAGTCTGTAAGTAATAGAAGGTATTATTGGGCAGTGGTATGCCAAATCTATGTGATACATTGATCAGCTCCATTGTTTTTGTATGGTATTTTAGGTTAGAAACTACTTTCATTTTAGAAGATGTTTTAATATATATCAATTTCTTAGGGTTGCAGAGGGAATGTTGGTGGGTACATGCATTTTGCTGTCTTCCGAGTTTATGAGCACAACTTCTTCTAACTGTGGTGTTTTTGTAGTTTTCTGTGACCATTTAAAAGCAGGATTATTGATGTAAAATGTGACCATCCAGATCACAGACGAAAGGCTAGTGAAAAATGACCTTTGTCACTTTGCTGAGCACGAGTCCTCTGCCCTATTTCTGGGTTGATATCTTGACTTCCTAAAATGGAGGCTGTGTGTCTCAGAAGCTTAGGGGAGCCCTAGGACCCTTCTGGAGACTCTGCAGTCTATTAGGAAGGGCTGGCTGTAAGGATGATTTGGCCAATAAGGTACTTCATAATTTATAACTGAATTATGTCTACAAAGGGATTTCATTTGGAGATTGCTCATTGGCCTTAAATATTGCTTTTTGTGTTGCTACTGATTCCTTGACTTGTTTTATTCCTTGGGCTGTGACACAGGGGAGCCCTTAGGTTTGGTTTCTTGTGCTGAGTTGAAGTACTGTGTGCCAGGGAACACCATGGCATCACTGGATGAGTGGCAGCTGAGCTCTGAGTTCTCCTGTTGCACGTATTGTAGGTTAAGAACGGGCTATTATATATACACACTTTTCCTCTGAACTACTTTTCTAGCAATTGATCTTCATATGCAGAGCATGTAAATGCTGCAGTTTTTTAGAGTCCCTGGTAAATACCTACAACAAAGAGACAGAGAGACAACCCATGCATCTCTACCAGTACTCTTCAGTGGTGAGATACTGAAGTGTATTTGGGTAAATGTTGCATCTTCCTTCTCTCTCATGCTTCCCTCCTCCCTCTCTGTTTTGTTTGTTTCAGGTTCCCGGCCTTTTTGGATCTACACAGTGGAAGTTGCATCTTGTGTATGGCGTGGTTAAGCTTGCAGCCTGTCACCTCGGCCTTCCTCCATTTTGGGCTGGTTACTTTTGTGCTGTTTTTGCATGGTTTGCAGGTGGATGCTGGCCTGACGGGAGACTCAACCAGTTCAGTACAAAACAGCTCGTGTTCAGGATCTTTTGACTGCAAGGAGGGTGTTATCCTGCCAATATGGTACCCAGAAAACCCATCCCTTGGGGACAAAATTGCCCGTGTTATCGTATATTTTGTAGCACTGATCTACATGTTCCTGGGAGTCTCCATCATTGCAGATCGTTTCATGGCATCCATAGAGGTCATTACATCACAGGAGAAAGAAATAACGATTAAAAAACCAAATGGAGAGACCACAACGACCACCATTCGGATTTGGAATGAAACTGTTTCCAACTTGACCCTCATGGCTCTGGGCTCCTCTGCTCCTGAGATTCTCTTGTCTCTGATAGAAGTGTGTGGGCATGGATTCATAGCTGGAGACCTGGGGCCATCTACAATTGTTGGCAGTGCAGCTTTCAATATGTTTATCATCATTGCCATCTGTGTCTATGTGATCCCTGATGGGGAAACCAGGAAGATAAAACACCTGAGGGTTTTCTTTGTCACAGCTGCATGGAGCATCTTTGCTTACATCTGGTTGTACATGATCCTTGCTGTCTTCTCTCCAGGTGTGGTTCAGGTTTGGGAAGGCCTGCTCACACTTTTCTTCTTCCCACTTTGTGTCCTTCTGGCCTGGATAGCAGATAGACGTCTGCTTTTCTATAAGTATATGCACAAAAAGTACCGTACTGACAAGCACAGGGGCATTATCATAGAATCAGAAGGTGATCACCCTAAGGGAATTGAAATGGATGGCAAGATGATGAACTCCCACTTTCTAGATGGGAACTTAGTGACTGTGGAGGGGAAGGAGGTGGATGAATCTCGCAAAGAGATGATCCGGATCCTTAAGGACCTGAAGCAAAAGCACCCAGAAAAGGACTTGGACCAGCTGGTGGAGATGGCTAACTACTATGCGTTGTCTCATCAGCAAAAGAGCAGAGCCTTTTATCGCATTCAAGCAACCAGAATGATGACAGGAGCTGGCAATATTCTGAAGAAGCATGCAGCTGAGCAAGCCAAGAAAAGCACCAGCTTGCATGAGGTGCGGCCAGAGGAACCTGAGGAATTCATCTCCAAAATTTATTTTGACCCATGCTCCTACCAGTGTCTTGAGAACTGTGGTGCTGTTCTCCTGACAGTGGTGCGAAAAGGAGGGGATGTGTCCAAGACCATCTATGTGGACTATAAAACAGAGGATGGCTCTGCCAATGCTGGTGCTGACTATGAGTTCACAGAGGGGACTGTTGTCTTAAAATCAGGGGAGACCCAGAAGGAGTTCTCGGTGGGCATTATTGATGATGACATATTTGAGGAAGATGAGCATTTCTTTGTGCGTCTCAGTAATCTCCGTGTGGTGGAGAGTGAGGAACCTCCAGAGCTCAGTAACTCCCCATACCCAAAGGCCATATTGGCATCTCCTTGTGTGGCCACAGTCACTATCCTGGATGATGACCATGCTGGCATCTTCACATTTGAGTGTGACGTTATACATGTCAGTGAGAGCATTGGTGTGATGGAAGTCAAAGTCCTAAGGACATCAGGTGCTCGGGGTACAGTCATAGTGCCATTTAGGACAGTAGAAGGGACAGCGAAAGGAGGTGGAGAAGACTTTGAAGACACTTACGGGGAATTGGAGTTCAAGAATGATGAAACTGTGTAAGTACCCCATTCATTTCTGTTCCTGGATCTAGTTTTGGTGTTTAACCCCACATTTTGCGTCCATTACAGGTGAATGCTTTCAAGGGACAGGCTCCTTTCTTCACCTTTCCATCAGTTTCCCTACTTACCTCTTTCAGGCAAGAACCAACAGCAGGATTTAAGAGCTCAAAGCTCTTGTCCCTTCCCTCTTGGGAGTGACAAATTGAGGCTTAGAAATACTGGGAGCCAGGGAATAGGAGTAAAATACATAATTCTCTGAGGTCCTGTACTAAAGCTAAGGGTTAATGGAGATTTAAGGTAGAGAGAGAAGGAAAAGGATGAGGTTTTACTTGGTTGGGCAAACACGGGAAAGCCTCTTTTTGAACACCAAACATAGAGCCCACAGGAGTTTGTTGTGATCCCTAGATGAAAAGTTCACAACAGTTCTTCCTCAAAAAGCAAGTGCTGCTCAGTAGACACAGGGCTTTATTTTCAAAGGAGCAACACATCGTACCTGTGTCTCGAGGGTAGCCTGTGCAAGCGTCAGACCCATGGGTCAGCTAACTTACAGCATAGGCACAGCTACAAGCTATTCTGCTGGACGTGAAATCCTTCCAGCCTTTATGTCCCTATGGTCTACCCATATTCCCCATGTCACCTCTATGATTTCTGTCTGTCTGTTCATTTACTACCCTTCCCCCCCCTTATAAAGTACTATGGCAAATGGCAATAATGGTCTAAAGCACTGCAGATGAGAGCCTGTCCATGTGGCTTCATGACCCAGTGTTTTCATACAGAATAAAGAAGGGAAGCAGCGCCCATTCTATTAATCCAGCTTTTTTTACTGCATACAAAGTAACTGATACTAAGTTAGGCAGTAATAAAGACCAGAGAGCCAATAATGTCTAATTGCTCAAAGTACCTGCTGTTAACTTCAGTGAGGAATGAGAAAAATCCCTTAGCTGAGTAGGGAGAGGAGAGAGATGTGAGCCTGGTGCTAAAACTCCCTAATGTTAAATGCCCAGGTTCCTTTTGTTGAAACCTAATCACTTGACCCATCACAGGAAGAATTGTGCAGACTTGCATCTGGCATCAGAGGAAGGAAATCCTTGTACCAAGCCTCCCAATACTGTACCCAGAAGGATGTTAATATATTAAATACTATGGAGTAGGGATGCCCTAATTCAGTAGCACCTTCTGCCTTAGCCCACTAAATCATTTAATCCAGCTAATATCCACAGTTCTGATGCTTGATTATAAGTACATGTTCTTCCTATTAAAGGAAGGGAGGCTCCTGGTTGGCTGACTTCAGCTGCTGTCAGAGATGCAAGGGGATCAGCTGTCCTCATCTGGCCTTTTCAGGGAGATGGGGCGTGCAGGTTAGTCTTCTTAATTGAGCCGCAAGCTGATTTCTCTAGAGAAAGTGAAGAAGAACATGAGATGTGTGGTTGCAGTCTCCTGTGAGCAGGCTACCTAAAATATAATGGGTACTACCTTGCTTCAGCCAGGTCTTGAAGCAAAGAGACTTTTCTTGCTTGAAGTGAAAGGCCAGCAGATTTGGGATTCCAGAGAATAAGCCCACGAATCCCATCTTACTCCAAAATATATTCCCTTTCTCTCATCCTCTGACCAATGGAAAACTTCTTTTTGTCTTTGAAAAATGTGAAAGAAGGTTAGGGCATACCCATATAGTTGCTTCATTTGAGTTAAAACAAATCACATTCAGCAGGACCAAGTGCATCCTTGTGGGACCAATTCTAATGAAAAAGAAGGCAGTCCAGAAAACAAGTATGCGTAGGTTGCTTAATGCTGTAGTTTTTGACCCAAAGATGCCCCAGAGCAGAGCTAAGACATTTGTGATGTGCTTAAAATATGCCCACACCTGATGCATGACTTTCACTTCTGCATCAGAAGCCTGCTGGGAACAAAGCCTACTAGCCACAGTGGCCATGGAGACCATATGGCTAGTGGAGATTGATTTCTTTTGAAGCTAGAATTAGCATAGCTGGCTCAACATAGCACTTAATCAAACTAATAAGCCTGACAAGGAGGGAGATCATGTCAGCCAGACATACCTTTATTCACTCCCTATTCACTCCTTTAGTCACATCTCCAGGAATTATAGGAATGGAATTTTGGTCTGGAAATGTGGAGGTAGTTTTCAGTAATCAGTCTTTGGCCTTCAAATTTAGTGAACACAGGTCAGTAGCTGCATTTTTCTACCTCTTCTCTGAGGTGCAGGTGGTAGACCCTGTAGAAATTCAGAAGCAGTAATAGATGGGTTTAATATATTTTTCCTTTTCTGCTTTCTAAATCTGAATGCAGAAAAATATTTTTTAAACAAATATTTAGGTTGCAAGCAAATTTAAGGTGATTTAGGTCTGCATTTGGAGTTCAGACCTATAATGTTACTATTCCAGCAAACAATCTGTTCAGCCCAGTTTGGGAAGATGGGTGCATAGTGTCTTCGGGACAGTTTTGCTAACCCACGGGGCAGTATACGAATCACAGTATCACTTGGTATAAGGCTGTATGAAGACACTGGGTCACCAAATAGCCAGAGCATTGTCTGGCTGAATATTTGAGGCCCAGCCTCTTAGATGCCTTGCCACTGAGGGGAATCCACCATGAGGTACTGACATCCCCTGCACACTGAAACAGGACCAAGAGTCTACCAAGGCAGTGCAGAACAGAGAGGAAAGCAGGGAGACTATGATGATCAGTAGGCAATATTAAGTGAACCAGAAAGCAGTGAGAAGTTACATGCTCCCCACTTCAGCCTATTGAATAGAGCCTTATTTAGGAAAGGTGGAACTTGGGCTCTAGTTTCATGCAGGTATAAAACTCACTGTAGGAGTTTTACATGCGCGCCTCACTGCCTTAACCTTCTCAGTCTCCTCATGGAGTCACTTTGATAAGATTTTTTGACTCATGGAGGAAGGAAATTAATTAATAACATCTTGCAAACATGTAAGACGGTGCAGTGGCTGTGCATGTATGCTAAGGATCTGCAGAACTGCAGCCTCAAAGAAACATTGATCTGTGTAAACTAAAGTAGAAGCTTCAGTTCATGCTCTCAGCTTGTTCTTCAACATGTGAACTAAAAAACTCTGTCTTGCATTGTGCAGCAGCAGGCAATCTCTAAGTAGTTCATAGGTCAGCCTCCTAAAGTGTAGCAATGGCTAGATTAATCTGAGGGGCACTGGATTACACAGAATCCCTGAGATTAAACTATAGGAGAGGCATTGCCATCTACCAGATCCCTAGGGCTGAGGATAAGCACCTTTCCTGGAAACGAAATGGAGAAGTGGTCTTCACTTAGATATAACAAGATAAAATAAACTGTCTCAGGATTGGCTTTAAGAGGCTTTCCCTAGAATATGCGGGACTAAAAAATGCTGAGTTTATGTGAGCATTAAAGAACAAGAGGGAAATGGATCCTGCCAGCGGGTCTTGCTTATTGCCTCTGTGATTCTTTCTAGACTAACACAGTCAAAGTTTCCTTACTCACGTTTGGGTGGGAGCACAAGAGAAAGCAGGCTGAGATAAGAAGGCTTGAAACAATGCAGTCATTACTGAAATACAGTCCCATGCAGTGTGTGTGTGTCTCTGTGTGTGTGTCTGGGTGTGTTTGAGTGTTAAATAGCTATAAATCAAGCCACATAATCTTCAGTGTTGTCATCAGTTGAGAAGGTAATTGATCAAGTCTCAAATATTTGATTATGCTGCTTCTTTTTCAATACATTTGTTATTTCTGAACTCCTGCACCAGTGAGGTCAGATATGACGTAAGCAACTGAAGTGGAATCCTGGCATCCCAGTTCTCTTATTGACTGAAAGGATCAATCAATTCCAAAACTTGTTTTTTTCTTTTTTTCCCCAAGAAGACTGAATACTTTTCTCTTAAATGATTTTGCATGGAAGTAAATGTTAGGTTCTTGAAGGTATGAAAATGTAGAAGAATGATTGACTCTGCTGCTTTATCATGTCCAAGCAATAAAAGAATCATTAAGAGCCATAAGCCAAAAATGAATTGGGTTTTAAAGGATTTTCTTTCTGCATAATAAAGAGAACTCCTATTAAGTCATTAAATTTAATGTAAATTCTCTCTGTTTAAATTGTTTTCTCTGCTTAAAACTGTTCAAATTCATATGGAAATTTGCCTATGTCTTGTTTTAGAAAGTTTGGGAAGATACACAAGTTACCAGTAGCTAATTGATATGCCTGCTAGACAATGATGTGACAAGTTCTGCTGTGGCCTTGTCACTTGCAGCAGCTATACTGTGGTTAAGATTTAGGCCAAAGAGATCTTAGTTTATAACTCACCTTTGTTGCTGGTTGCTAAGTTACTTGCAGGACTTGAAGGGTACTAAAATTATACCCATCTGCCCTGAGCCTATACTTCACAGCATGTTGCTGTGGCTCAGGAAGGAACTGGGTGTTCAGAGATGCTGATGGTTAGACTGGTATTTAATGGCCTGCAAAGGCCTGTTCACAAAGTCAGTGTGGCTAAACTTTGGTAACACATGGGAACCTACAATCCCATATCTATGTGTGTATTAGGCAGAGCACTTAATATCAGGACCGTCTCCTCCATTTGTACAGAGACTGCTGCCGACAAACGTGTTAAGGCTGTTTTGCTAGACAGTGAGATATTTTTTTCCTTTGGGATTCAGGCAGGATATTGTATGCAAGTTGCATGTCGCCTCTCCTTGTCTGCTTCTCCCCAGAGAATCCCCCAAGCTGCTGTGTGCCTGGCTGGGGCTGCACCATGGAATCTCTGTGAGCCTTGGGCTGTCTCCCAGCATGTATTTAGTTTGGTGAGGCTGGTCTTCCAAAGTGCTGCCATTTCACTGAGCAGTGGAAAACCACATGCATTTCTTCCTGTTGGGGGCTTCAGACACTTTCTGGCAGGGAGCTTATGAAGTATGTGTCTATGTATGCATGTGATGGTCAGATGTGGTCCTGTCTGGGTCAAGGTCACGTTGGTGCTGTGCCCCAAGGCTGGTGGTTAACAATTGCCCCAGGGCAGACAGCATATGCTGATACTGCTGCCCTCTCTCCTGTGTGTTGTGCCACCCTTGTTTGGTAAGAAGGTCAGTATACCTTCCTCCTTCTTTTCTCCTCCTGCCCACACATGCTTTGAAGCAGAGATACCCAGGCCTTAACCCCTTCCTCATTTTCCTGATTGCTCTTAGCTTCTCTCAGAAGATCTGGTGAAGAAGATAGTGGAGAAAAGTGAATGGCCGTTTTCTGGTTGAAGGCTGTCACACTGAGGTTTGGCATCATTAATTGTCCTTCCTTTTTGCCATGCAGTGCTTGAGGAAACTGTCAACTTAATTTTTTAATTTGATCACCTACGCAGTCATTGCTGTGGCATTTTGAGGGAAATGCTATTATTGATACTTAGCTCTTTTACATGGTGTTTCATCAGTAGATCTCATAGCACTTTGAAAAGGAGATTGAGACAGTGTTCCCATTTTGCAGATGGGAGGCGGAAATACAGAGAAAGTGACTTCTCTTCCCTTTGGATTACCCAGCAGATGACAGGCAAAGACAGGAATAAAAACTGATCTCTTTGAACTGCTGGCTTGTGGTATATCCAGAGAAGGTCTATGTATATCAAGCTTATAATTTCCTGTTACTCAGGACCACAGTGAATTTATGCAGATTCAATGACCTCTTCCCAGCCAGTGAGAATCATGTTGGTACAGATATAGGCAGTAGCTGCAATATGTCACTATTTCCCCAACCTGACAACAGGAACCACAGTTTGGGATGCTCATTTTCCTAAATTAAATCGTCTGCATGACATGGAGGTGTGCTGCATCAGCAGACTTTGCTTATATCAGCTGTGATGACTCCAGTTAATGACTGAGGTAATAACAAAATTATTTCAGTACTCTAGTCTGAAATCTTGTTCAACAGCTCTTATACACCATGCACTGATTCTATGGCTCTAGGCTCTGAGGAGAATAGCCCTCAAATAAGACTCAGATAAGTGGGACTCCAGGCAGTGAGAATTTATTGTGTGAGGTTGATGCTTTCCTTCTCTCAGGACATGCTTCCTTCCCATTAGATCCTCTTGAGATTGAATCCTCCAAACTTTTCTCCAGTTTATCTTTATTAGTGGGTAAGCACCTTCTGGCTGTCTCATCCCACTCCTTCACTTAAATCAGAAATTCTTGATCCCTATCTTAATTCACATTAAGGGAAAACAGTAGCAGTTGTCCTCCAGTTAAACAACTTTCCCCCCACTATTTTGCCAGTGGTGAAAGGCTGTTGTATTTGCTTCTTGTTGTGAAATTCTCATGTCAGTGTTCTTAACAGTATCTAAGCAGTGTCTAGTATAACTGAATTCCTTTGCATACATGCACAAGTGCCTTAGTTTCTGCTACAGTCTGTCCCACTGTGAGGTCTAGGTGATGTGACTTGCAGGGGATTAGTGTAAGGCGTCAGGGGACTGTTTCTGGAGTGTATGTAAAATCAGCCTGCAGAAATGTGAGACCTTGACACCACACTGGGAAGAAGAGAAGCCCTGAGCTGACCTTTACCCTCCCAGATAGTCCTGTTGGCAGGTGTCAGGGGGATATACTTGCCATCTGTCCATGAAAAAGGACAAACAACATCCTGTCTCAGGGACTGTGACTTCTTGCCCATCAAAGGAGGCATTTGTATGAGTTAATGTGAGCGACAGCATTAAACAGAGGAGGCCTGGGACCCCAGCTCAGAAAAGAGTCATGTGGCAGATGCTCTAAAGAGCATCAGCTCTTTAGAGCAGCACATGCTCTGATCTAGCAGAGAAGCTCCTGGGAAGCTCATGGACTCTTGAAGTAGGAGGGCCTTGTAAAGGACTTTCTGGGAAGTATTGGAGAGGGCAGTGATAGTTCAATGTAAACACAGGGAAATTCACCCTGACAAATAACACAACTAAGTTTTGGCTTTCAAAACAAACAGCAGACCAGAACTGATCCAAGATAAAACAAGTGTACTGTAGCTTTGCCTCCTTTACTCATACTGACTTATGCCTTACCGAGTGGATGCAAAATGAATGGTTTAGAGGTCACGCCCTTTTCACACAGGTTTGCAGAGGCATAGTTTGTATTTGCCACCTGTAAGAAGGAGGAGAAGGCACAGTTTGAATGATGCAGCTTCAGGGGATAAGAAGAGATGGTCACAAGCTTGATGGATCCTATATCACTCTAAGTACATGCTGAAATTTTTTTTAAGCCAACAGTGGAAACGCTACTTACAGAATTATTATGTGTCTGTGACTTCTAGCAAATCAGAGTGCCAGTAAAGTTCAAGTTAAGTATGGGCTTATCCTTTTGTAAACAAGATGAGGAAGACAACAGTCTAAAATTTCCCCAACCTAAGGTCCTTCAGCACGTTTTTGCTGTGGCTAAAGAGAAGCAGCTTATCCTGATGTGAGGTGGCAGCTGTTTCCAGTAAGAGATGATTTACCTGTTACCAGTGTGGCTTGTTTCTTATTTATCTCATGTTAGGAAAAAAGGTGATAAAAGAATTTGCTATGCTAGCTGATTGAAGTACCAGGAGACCAAGTTCATCTTCTATTTAGCTTCAATGAAAACACCAGATTTAAAGGTAGGAGGAATGTGGACCGGTGCATATTTACAGCTGTCTTAGCAGATGGGCAGTTGACAGATGAGGCCCTTCAAGTCTCTTGCCTGGGTGCTGGGTGCCAGCATATGCTGCTGTGAGCATTTTAGCCAAAGTTGGTGCTGGCTGCTTGGTGAGTCAGACCCCTTTGGGTGGATTGTGCTGGAAGGGCAGCAAGGTGGAAGTCTGAATATCAAATAGGACAAGTTCTTCCTGCTAGGGCTTGAGAAACTGTCCTTAGGAGGCCAGTAGAGACTTCTGCCGAAATGCTGTGAAGCCTGAGCAACTTCATGTGGAGCATGGTGCAGCCCCAGGGCTGGACTGCGATGCCTGGAATCTCTTGTTTGGACAACACATCCCTGACAGCCCATGCTGTATCCTGCCACTCACCTTCCAGGTCCTCATGTGGAGCCCTTCTGGGTGTTAAAAGCAGGCCAGGACTTGATGCTCTACTCCATGGGAGCAAAAGCCATGGCTCTTATCCTTCTGTTGCATAGTGGAAAATCTTCTTCAGTGTTTCTGATGCTGAGGAGGAAAGAGACTTTTTCTCTCTCCCCCGTTCACGTCTCCAAACAGTTTCCAGGAGTGGTTGCTCCTGCCTGTGCTGTGGCTGTTGAGCTGAGTGTGTCATTGATAGTTTATCTGCTGATGCGCCTGTTTAGTGCTCTGCTTTCTACCCTCATAAAAATACCTGCCTGGGTGGTGTACTGCTCTGCTTTTATCCTTTAGAGAAAGAAGTGTGATAAAGCTATTAATATTTAATGCAGAAATTTTGCTCCACTTATCTCTGCTTTACCTGTCTTCCATCCTGGGTTGGTCTCTCCTTTACCTCATCTGCTTGAGAGTTTTGGCTTAACGCTGCTATCTCCACTTCCCTCAATAAAGACAACTGGACCATGATGCGGTTTAAGAAAGATGTGCCAGGATCAGTGTATTTGCTTTGCAAGACTTAATAAGCATCAAATGCTCTGTTTGCTAAGACATCAGAAATGCTTACTTTTGGGGTCAGTTGTGGTGGGCTTTGATAGCTCACAGTAGTTTTCTCATTCCGTAGTGGAGCTGGGGAGAGAAAACATATGAATTGGCAGTTTTCCCCAGATGTGTCCTGTTAGCTGACACTGCCGGAGGTGGGCAGAGCTTTGAATAATGCAGAAGCACAGTGAGCAGACTATGTATGAGCAATAACTGCTTGCCTGGCAGATGGGCTCCTAGGGTTTCATCAGCTGTATCCTGCAGAGCAGTACCTGAAAGCTGTAGTAGAGTGGAGGAGCCTGGCTACTGCTGGTGTGAGAGGTTGTAGCACCAGGAAGGCATGAGGAGATGCATGCACTTTATCTCAGTGGCAACTGTGGTGCCTGTCCTATTGGAAGGTCTCAATTTTCTATACTTAGCAAAATCTTGGCATAATTATTTTTCTTGCTCTTTTTGTTGCCTGACAAGTGGAGCAGTGCTAGACATGGTCTGTGGGAGTCAGAGCTGATAGCAGCTTCAGTAGGTCATTAGATTTTGTGGTGGGCAGCTGGTGCTGCTTTTCCCTTGAGGTAACTTTAAAAAATAAAAAAAAAAGGTTTTGAGGCCTGATTAACCCATCCTTTGTATGCTACAGAGCAGCAAAAAAAGGCATAACAGATGTGACATCTCCCCTAGGTTGACAGTAAGTTCTAGACAGCAGTGGCAGAGCAGGAGAGAAGTGCAGAGTGGTTTCCTTGGAGCACGTGCCCAGAGGAGAGAGTGAAGAGCAAAGGATCTGCTGCCTTTGGTGCTGGGAGAGCATCAGTAAATGGCAGGTGGGTTTTTTTTTTCAACCCTGAGCTTAGTGGGGGAGCCTTAGGTCCCCTGTGTGTTCCTGTGCAGTGCTTCTGGTCCTGCAGAAGCTGGAGGAGGTGAGATGCCACAGTGCAGTGCAGTTTAAGGGTACCGGTCTCCAGCTAACTGGCAGGCTGTACAGGGACAGCAGGGCAGCTCCTGGTGCTGCCACTCCCCAGGGAAGATCTGGTTCATGAGGGAAAAACTGAACGAGTCCAGACTAAAACAAGGAGCAAAATCCAGGGGTTGAAACAGGCCACTGGCTTGGTATGACCATGTGATGGAAGCATGGCCAGCCTCGGGGGAACAAACTGCGTTGTCCTGGGGTCACTCTGTCTGTCTCTGAGGGACCAGGGTAGCCATTCACAGCTCTGGGGCATTTGAAGGCAGGACAAATTGACAGGCAGGCTAAGGGAGGACCCTTGCCACTATGTGATATATTCACTGATGCCCCTGTTCAGCCTGGCCTGGGACTATTAATGTCATGCCTCTGGAGAACACTCTTCAGGGTCTTTTCTATGAAGGCTGAAACTCCCTTGTACATCTAGCATGGTGTGTCATACCTTGTGCAGGGTCATATTTTCTGACACTGCGCTGGAAACTGAGTCCAGGAACTACTTGGGCAGGGAATGGTGACTGCCCTTGCCGAGAGGTTTTTCATCTTGTGGTGCAGGGCTGTCCTGGAGACAGGTGAGGGAGTTTCTCAGGTCTGTGAAACTGTGGAGGAGAGGCCCAAGGAAAAAGTACACAGCAATAACAAACTGCTGCTAGGGGTACCTTCCTTCCAGTGTGATGGGGGGAGATGATTTTTTAAAGTGAATTGCTGCATAAGGTAATGGCCTGCTCCCTGGAGGATACATCTAATGGAATTAAAGGGTATCTTGTTTTGGGCGGTGAGAGCTTCCTCGAACCACTGCCCAGAATACTTGTGAGACACCCTATAATTCAATTAGAAGTACCCTCCAGGGAGCATATAATTATATCATATCTATGCAACATAATGACAGCCCCCTCATATCACATGGTGAGCAACTGTCTGCTGTTGCCCAGAACCTTTCACCGGTAAAGAACTAATCTGCTTAGCGCAGATTGAACTCGGTGGTGTACAGCACTTACCCAAATGCTTCTGCAGGGAATCCCTGCCAGCAGAATAAACCTGTTAGCAGTGTGTGAGCATCACCGCACCTGCATTCTCTTCCCAGCCTTTGGACCACTCCAGCCAGGGCTGCTCACCTCCACCTTTGCCATCTTCTCTAAAGCTTTTGGGGCATTTTGAAGAACAGAAAGTTTTCTTTAACCCTTTAAACCTTTCTTTTTACCCCTTACTGTGTAGTAATAGCCAGTGATACAGAATGTGCTAAAGTGATTGAGCTCCATAATAAGCAGTATCCTACCTCTCTGCTGATATCCTGTAAGATTTTGATACAAGTTGGGATGTTCTGGGGAGAGGAATAATTGTAGTGCCAGTTGAAATGCAGATCCTCTGGTGTGAACCACAGCATTGCAGCAACTGAAATGGTTTAAGACCAGAAGTGAGGAACACCATACCTGACCACCATGTAGGGGACTTCATGGGATACTGTAATTCCAATTAACTCTCACAAGAGGCATCAGCTTAAGTCACTGCAGAAAACTGGAGAGGGAGGGTAGTGGGAGGATTGACATGACTTTTGAGTACCCAAAGAAATCATGTGGACGAATTTCCTTACCCACAGTAGTAGTCAGCTGGGAAACAGTATTATCTGCCTCATGATTGAAGAATACCCCTAGTCCACTGAGGACTGAGGATGCTCTGCCAAGACTGAGCTGCCAGCAACCCTGCTGTAGTTCAGCAGCTTCTGATGGCTCTCACAGAAAGTCTGTCCACCTACCCAAATAAACCCATCTGTCACAGGACTGTAGTTTCTGTGAGTGCTGTTGAGTTGCTGTCTGTCAGCCTCAAAGTGTCTTTTTGCCCTCAGATCCCAGAGCTCTGATTGAGCTGGACACCTCTGGAATATGAGATGGGGTCATGCAAGGGACCTTTGAGAGATGATGGAGGCAGTGGATGAGTGAGGTTTGCTCCCATTAGGAAGCAGGAGGACATTGTGCTGCCCTTGGATCTGAAGACAATGGATCTGAATCCCAGTGCATATCCTGGCATTTGGGGATGATTCACCAAAGATGGAGACGAGTTGTGTTTAGATGGCATTCTTCTCTCCTTGGGGACAGTTATATGGGGAATCACTGGCCTTCAGGGGATGTGTTCGGGGCTCAAAGAAGCTGTGCTGTGAATTGCTAAGTAATTTGGAGAAAGGCAGATAGAGAGCAACGTGGTTGGAATGAGAAAAAGGAATGGGTGAGAGTTCCTTGCTGAGAGCGATGGGGCTTTGGTCTTCTCCCCTAATATGGGGCTGCAGCTGTTTTCTTCTTCAAGGTCAGTACTTCAATCAGGGCTTCTCAGTCAGTGGAGATGTCTTAAAGATGAATTGAAATTCATCTCCTAGTTTCTCCTCCTCTAACTGATAAGAAAGGAAACTTTCAGACTTGCTGAGGCAATACAAGGGAAGAAGGAGCTGGTTTCTGCTTCCTACTCTTTCCCTGCTGCTGTCTCTACTGTGCCCCCACTCCCACCCCACCAAAAAAATAATAGCATCTTGGCACCTACCTCCTTCCACTATCTATTGCCAGTGAATGCTTCAGGTCACACTGGGAGGGCATCTGTTCTTTCTCAGACAGCACTGCCTTTAATTGAGTATGGCTTGGAGTGAGGAGAGAAGCACTATTCTTCCCCATCATTTTCCTTCTTGTCATCTAGGTATTGGTAATGATGATCACCAGCTTCAAACATTGCAGTGAAGCAAGCGTTTTGGCATGAAGGAAAACGCTGAACCATTGTGTATATCTTGGTGTTTCTTGAGTGCCATATCCTTGTCCAGGCCAGGAGACTTAGGCAAACACATGGGACAGGCACTCCCTGATTGCATTAGAGTTTTGTTTTCACCACAGCTCTGGGGTAAGTCTTGCTGCTCACCTGCATTTGCACAAAGGCTTTCTGTTCCTAGGGAAACACCTTTTACTAGCTGGCTCGTGCTTCACTTGGCCTTAGAAGCAGTTGCATGCTTTTTCTGTAATAAGGGAGTAGGACAGTAGTATGCCCAAAGTTATCTGACCTCCTGTAGGCAGAGCATGAAGAGTCCCTGAGGAATATTATTTTGTTACCTTGGGTTGTTTCTCATTGCAATTAAAGATAATTTGTCTTTATATTTCTCCTTTTGTATGGAGGGAATCCCAAATTAATAAATTGGGCAGCAGGATCATTTTATTTATTGAGCAAAAGCAAGTGCCTGTAGGCACACTGTGTTTGGCACCCTGTGGTCCTGTGAGATACCATAGGGCAGGGGGTGATCAGGATGAGGAAATGCCCATGTTGGGCAGGTTGAAGGCTGGCACAGTTGGCAGTAGCGTGCCCATCCCATGAGGAGGGTTATGCTGCTCTTTGGGAGTATGCAGTGAACAATCTGTGAGCACTTAGGTGCTGAACATCCTTCAGTGCTGGAAGGGTGATTTGAAGAGAGTTTGTGTGATGCTTGGTTGAAAACACAAGCTCTGAAGAGCAGGGTGGTTGACATGGCTGGGATGCAGGGACTCAAAACCAGAGAGTTTCTTCAGCAGGACCATAACTGCTACAGAAATCACAGCTTTTCTTCCCACACAGACAAGTAGCACCAGGCAATGGAGACAAAGCCTCCCTGAGGTGGTCTGTCCAGAGCAATCTCTGACACGCTTCTGTTGCTGTGCCCAGATGGGGCATGTTGATCCTCTTTGGGAATAGGAATAGGTTTGTGGCTTTATGTCACGCTGTGGCACAGCTGATCCTGACTCCCACATCCCTCTCCAAGGAGTCCATTTGGATCTGAATGTCAGCTCTTGCTGCAAGGCTCCTGCAGGGATGAGATGTCTCACCAGAGCCATGCCATTTAAAGCATCAACTTCTTGCTAACCCCTTAGCAGCTGTGGAAGTGTTGATCTGTTTCTACCTATTTGCAGCAACTGGGCACACCGTCCCCTCCTCTGTCACATGCACACCACAGGTGTTGTGGGCAGGAGGTGATGCCACTGTTTCCTCCACTCATGCTGCCTGTACTGTCCCCAATAAGGACCTGCTCCTAGACTCTGGTGAGCACCTCTGTGAACTGTGGAGACTGAAGTCCCAGGGTTTTACCCTTCCAAGAGTTTTACCAGCCAGCAGGCATTCATGTGGAGTAGAGAACCTTTGTGGTACTTAAACACCAACCCACAGTTTCAGTGAAATACCCCAACTTAAATTAAATACCACCAGTTTTAAGTTACCCACAAGGGGAAGAAAAGAGTAAAGGAAGAGAGAGACTAAGAGAAGAAAGAGTAAAGGGAGAAAGAGAGGAGAGAAAAATATAGTTACCACCAAGAGGTCACACCCTGGCAGCTTCCAGGAGGACAACCCAGAGCAAAAGGAAGACCTTGTGGTGCCCCTTTTATCTACTGTTGCCATACCCCCCAAGCAGGACCTTTGGTGAGGGGCTGCAGGCCTCACTGTGTCCCTCACAGCTGTGAGGGGCTGCAGATGTGTCAAGGCCCCTGCCCTGACACAGAGACACAGACACGGACATGGAGGTAAGATAATTGTTTTGACCCTTCAACCAGTGAGATACAAATCCGATCTCTGACAGATGCCAAGGGAAGGTCTCACTGGGTTGCCCACCTTGTCCCCTGCTCTGGAGAATGCTCAGGTAAAGCTGGCGAGCTAGAATTTCCCACCCTGTGCCCATTTTGTGACTTTTCCCCATCTGAAAGAGGTGACTGCTCTTAGATGCTGTCCAGCTGAGGTGTTGGTTACTAGACACAAGCAGAGCTCCTAGGCTGAACACAGACCTGCAGTAGCAGCTTATATCCCAGTGTGGCAAGTGCCCTCCTTCCTGAACACCTGGGCAGCATTAGAGGATGCCCCTTTGCATGATAGTTACATGTGATAGGTACTCACCAAGTGTTGTTCATTTTCTGTCTGCTCAGGTGTACACATGTTATTGGCTGCTGGAAATGGCTGAGGACATGCAGCAACATACTCTCCTCATGGTCAGTTGCTTTGACCTTCAGGTGGTATTTCTAAATTTTAAGTGTCCAGCACATGCTGAAATTGTGGGGGCAGAACTGCCCCCAGGCTATGCCATGCGTGAAAGCGGCTGGGGACCAGCAGTGGTGTTGCCAGAGGAGGTTGCTCTTCCAGATGCCAGCATTGTTACTGATTTGGCAAAAAGGGATAAAAAGCAGGAGAAACTTTCCAGAAATAATAGTTCAAGTGCCAGCTGTTTTTGAACCCTAATGTCTGGTTGAATTTCTTCTTTTTTCTGTTAGTATCCCCTTTTAAATAGAGTAATCCTCTGAGGGCCTAAGCTCAAGCCTCTTACAAGTGACAGGAAGACTCCTACAGTTAGAGTGAGTGAAGGGAGTTGTATTAACCATCTCTTTGCTGGTATTTGCTGTTTTGTTGGCAAGTTACTTCCATGTCATTTGGACTTGATCAGTTGGGAGAGCACAAGCCATGCAGTCAAGACAGCTTGTTTAAAGCTTCTTTTCTCAGACAGTCCAGGTGTCCTGAGATGGCTGTGTGCCATGAGGAGATGTCAGTAAATAGCCATGAAATTGGGCTATTTACACGAGATTTTAACCAAGGTCTGCTAGGACTGGATTGCAAGTAGGCACTGAAATATTTAAGTACCCTAAGGAGTGGAAGGGCTTTATTTTCCTAGCTGAGAGGGTGTGGACATTTCACAGGCCCAGAAGAGCAGTCTGTAAGATATTCTCTTCTGAATTTCTGGTATTGTTTCTGTGTGAAAAATGGAATAAAAGGGCAGTTCAGACTGTTTTGGCTGCATAGCATTTTTATTCCTTCAAAACACAATAGGAAGCAATGAGAAGATGCAGTAAACAATAATTCCTACCATTAGGGGCCTTTCCTACAATTGTTCCTGTTCTCCCTGGATTTCAATTGGAGCAGGAATTTGGCTCTTCAATTTGTTTTCTTGACTTGGATAGAGATTGTGAAGTTTTCTCTCACTCAAGCAGCTGTGCTTACATACTTCAGTTATAGGAAGGGTTAAATCTCAGTGGCTTGGGTTGAAAATGTGACATAGAAGATTAGATCTAGAATCCCATTTTGCTGGTGCACTGATAGCAGGATCTTATCGGTCTGCCACTCTTATTTGATTACTAACACTTGCTACTGCAGAAACTGAGAGGGAGAGATGGGAAGTAGCTATTGATTGGCAATCAATGGGGACTGAGGTGCCTTCATCAGCTCCAGGGAAGGTGGCACATTCACCTGCTAATTGCAGCCTGCAAATCCCAGAGGGGACGCTTTGGCACAGGATGGCAGCAAGTTGTACTATCAGAAATTAGTACTTTTTGGCGCTGGCCCTTTGTAAGCTGTGCCATCCAGTGATGGAGCTGCCCACACTCCAGCCTAAGGTTAGCAGCATTGACTGAATTCATCAAACATGCCCTGGGAGTATGCAGAACAACTGGGTATTGTACAGTGGGGCTGACTGTACTCACTGTTTGAATACTGATTCTTCATTAAACAGTAGGGGCTTGTGCAGTTGGGAATAGGACCAAGCATCCATTTTTCTTGATAGAAGCCAGATGGAGTTTCATAATCTTTTTCTTCTCTCTTTTTCTCTGTGTTTGCTTCTATATACATCTTTTATTTCCTTTCCTTCTCTAGTCTTCCATTTCTCAATCCATGTACGCTTTCACGTCCAAGTGCACCTCTGCTTCATATGCTTTAAAACTCCTTGGAGAAAGGAGCCAGGATTGGCAAGTAATGTGAATATAAGAAAAGCTGGGTAAAATCATACATAATGTGGTGTCACCTTCAGTAAGCAAGTTTTAAGATATTAGAAAGGTCAATCTCTCACAGAGCCCCATGTGTTCAGCACTCTGTGGTGGATACAGAGTGGGGCACAGATGATCCCTAAGTTCCTGGTGACTGGGAACCAGAATACAGAGGGGAGACCATCCCCATTCCCTTCTGATCTTTCCTGAATTGGACTTGATGCTGAACAGGGCCAAGGTACCTCCGGCCATTGCTAGTTATCTGTACAGAGCATGGAGTGCTGCACCCTGACACAGGGCCATTAGTGGCAAACTGGGACATCGCTGGGCCCAGATAAATGGTTTTTAATGTTCTGCACATGTAAGCAGGACAGACATTTGATGGCACTTTTGGCATCAGGCAGGGAACGTAACTTTGTTCCGTACAAGATGGAGACTGTGGACATAGCTTCTTTCTAATATAGAGGTTCATGAACACCACATGTTGGAGCTGTTCCGGCTTTTTGTCTCTTTAGCCTGTCTTTCCACTGTTAGCATGACTGTAGTAAACTGCAGGAAGCTGAGCGTGGCTACACCGTGCCCCAGTGACCCACACCTGCAAAGGCTGCCTGAAGTGGGATCTGGAGCAGGATGCTTGCTAAGCAAATCTGCACATCTGTCCTGTGGCCTCCTGAGTGCAGTTGTCCAGGGCAAGGATATGGCATATCCAGTGAAAGGTGATTTTGTGTGAAAGCCTTCCCTGGGATGGAAATACGCCCTTTTTCTTGTGCATTCTCCATTTCAACCCAAGAGAGGTGATTTTTAAAAAATTGAGTTAAGAGAATGTCCCATTTGCATGATTAAATCTTAGAAGTCAATAATGCCAAGCAGAACATTAATTCTGCCCCCAGTGTGTGTCATTAAAAAATGATATTTGATTACACAATTACAAACTGTTTATCTGATAATCAAATGTTTCCTCAGTGTCTTCTACACACAGAGCTTCATGTATGAAACATCTTGTTGAAATTTTGCAGTCCACTGTACTCTCACTAGATTAATTATCCTGATTCTGCCATGTGCAATTGAACTGACCTGTTCCTAATTTTCTCTTAATTTTTACTGAGCCATTGGTGTACATCAGAAGATGCTCCCTTCACATTCAGAGTTATATTGGTGTAAGCCAGGCAAAATAAAATAAGGAGTTGTCCCTTATATAGGGATTGTCAGCCCTTGTCAATTTTTGCTGCCTTCAAAATATTCTAGGGGAATCTGTGAGCCTTTTTAGAGACATCTGACTTTGTCTTATAGAGCACAGCAATCTTGTTTTTTCCAGTAACCTTCTGTGAATCCCTCAGGAGGAGTCTGCAGCCTGCCATCAAAATGGCAGGCTGAAAGCTGCTACTCTAAGCCTTTTAGGCAAAAATTCCCTTCCAAGTCAATGGCTGTGTATTACGCCATTCACTGTCCATTAGCACTTCACTTTGGAGGGTGAAACAGTTAACTTTGGAGCTATTTTAGCTGCAAAACTTTGGTGGCTTAACTAAGCCTGCAGTGTTTCACTCATCTTGTGCTGTTTTATTTAATTTCTATGTATGTTGTATAAGAATAGTGTACTAAGGTCTTTCTCATTAATGACTGAGAAGTTTGGTCTGTAATACATAAAGATGTACTGTATTGAGAGGTATTGCACTGACATATAATATGGCTTCATGGTATTTAAATAGTGAGATGTGGTTATGTTGTTA
Source organism: Campylorhamphus procurvoides (assembly GCA_013396655.1). Taxonomy (NCBI): domain Eukaryota; kingdom Metazoa; phylum Chordata; class Aves; order Passeriformes; family Dendrocolaptidae; genus Campylorhamphus; species Campylorhamphus procurvoides. The sequence continues at coordinate 2,257,681 of WBMV01005836.1, read as the reverse complement.
ACGTCTGCACTGTGTATGAAGAGTAAGAATTACTTTTGGGAAAGCATCTCTGTCATGCCATGGGGCAAAAAAAAGAATTCTGTCATCATAGTGTTCTCCTTAACACTGACCCTTAATTTGGTTGATGCAGTACTGTGTGGTGGGTCAAAACTTGAAGAAACCAGCACTAATCAACCTATATCTGCTTCAAAAGGTGTTGGCTACACTGTAACACACTGGAAATGTTTCTACACCAATGCATTCAGCCGGAGGACCTAACAGGAGAAGCTTGAAGCTTTGGCCCCATCCCAGAGATTTGACATCACTGGTTTAAGTGAAACCCGATGGACTGAAACCTGTGACTGCAGTGCCCTGCTGGATGGTTACAGGCTCTTCAGGAGGGATAGACAGAGCAGAAGCGGTGGAGGGGTGACACTGTATGTTATAGAAGGGTTGCAATGGCACAGTTGGCAATGGCACAGTTGAGATCCTCTGGGTAAGAGTCAAGGGTCAAACAAATAATGTGGATGTCATCGTGGGAGTCTGCTATAGACCTCCCAACCAGAACAATGACACTGATAAATTATTCTTTGAGAAACTAAGGGACACTTCCAAACCAACTGCCCTTGTCCTTATGGGGGACTTCAACTTGCCAGAAATTAACGGGGAGCGCCACACAGCTGGTACAACCTGGGCCAGAAGATTCCTAAAAAAGCTGGAGGACAACTTTATGGAACAGGTCCTAAGGTACCTGATTTGGAAAAATGCTCTCCTTGCTTTGCTGCTTGTCAGCAGAGTGGATCTCCTGAGCAAAGTGGAGATTGGTGGCTCTCTTGGCCGCAGCAACCACGAAGTGATCGAGTTTAAAATCTCTGTAGACAGTAGGAAAAGTACTAGCAAAATCTCAGCTTTGGACATGAGGAGAGCAGACTTCAGGCTGCTCAAGGAATTAGTAAGTAAGGTCCCCTGGGAAGATGTTTTTGCAGGTGTTAGTCTCCATCAGTCCTGGTCGCTTTTCAAACATCACCTCTCAAGGGCACAGGAGCAGCAATTCCCCAATGTTGGTAGTCAAGCAGGTGAAGTAGAAGGCTGGCTTGGCTGAGCAGGGATCATCTCATGGAGGGAAGCCAGTTGATGTAATCTTTTTGAATTCCAGTAAAACTTTTGATACTGTCTCTCACAGTATCCTTCTGGAAAAAGTGTCCAGCACAGCTGGATAAACACATCATATGATGTGAGCAATTGGTTCATGGGTTGAGCACAGAGGTATTAGTGAATGGAGTATCACCAGACCGGTGACCTGTCACTAGTAGGGTTCCACAAAACTCCATCTTGGATCCTGTGTTCTTCAACATCTTCATAAATGACTTGGACACAGGACTGGAAGTGATACTGAGCAAGTTTGCAGATGACACAAAACTGGAAGGAGCTGCTGACTGCCTTGAAGTCAGGGAGGCCCTGCAGAGAGACCTCAATAAATCATCGGACTGGGCAATCACCAACCATCAATGGTTCAACAGGTGGAAGTGCCAGATTCCACACCTAGAATGGGGCAACTCTGGCTGTTCATACAGACCAGGCAATAAGATGCTGAAAAGAAGTTCCACAGAAAGGGACTTGGGGGTCCTGGTTGATGACAAGGTGAATATGAGTCAGCAGTGCCCTGACAGCCAGGAGGGCCAACCCTGTCCTGGGGGGCATCAGGCAAAGCATCGCCAGCTGGGCAAGGGAAGGGATTGTCCTGCTCTGCTCTGCACTGGGGCAGCCTCACCTGGAATATTGTGGACAGTTTGGGGCACTGCAATATAGGAAAGATATTAAACCATTAGAGAGTGTCCAAAGGAGGGCAATGAAGATGAAGGCCTCGAGGGGAAGCCGTGTGAGGAGCAGCTGAGGGCACTTGGACTGTTTAGCCTGGAGAAGAGGAGGTTGAGGGGAGACCTCATTGCAGTTACAACTTCCTCATGAGAGGAGGAGAAGGGGTAGACACTGATCATTTCTCTGTGGTGACCAGTGACAGAACTCGAGGGAATGGCTTGAAGTTGTGTCAGGGGAGGTTTAGGTTGGATATTGGGAAAAGGTTCTTCACCACTAAAGGGTGGTTGGACACTGGAACAGGCTCTCCAGGGAAGTGATCACAGCACCAAGCCTGGCAGAGTTCAAGAAGCATTTGGATGATACTCTCAGGCACATGAAGTGACTCTTGGGGATGGTCCTATGCAGGGCTGAGTTAGACTCAACGATCCTTGTGGATCCCTTCCAACTCGGTATATTCTGTGATTCTGTGTGCCAGAACACTGCTGAGTAAGAAAGCAGACTCAAGCATCACTTTCTGTAGCAAAATCAAATAATGTTTTTTAGCAGGGATCTTTTTTTCAAATGGCTGAGTAGAGACATCTTTCTCTTGATTTACTATTGCAATCAAGAAACAAGCTCTTGTCTCAGCACAACAAAATAATAAAATAACATCCCAATGATAGTGGTAGGCTCACATTTAGAAGTGTTCTGTGCTGATCAGAGTTGGTGGGGTAGAGCATGCCTGCAAGTGGTTAACAGCTATTTAAACACGCTCTGGTTGTATTGGTACCACCTGTATATTTTAAGTGGCTGAGCACTGGCTATGGAGATGCTGCTCTCCAGGATGCATGTGTTGGCTGTGGCCTCTGCTGTGATTATGGCAGTTGTTACAGTATCTGGTAGTCAGTGCACAGATGAAGATATGCCCAGAAACTTTGTGGAAACTACATGGAAAACTTTGAAAATGAGAAAAACCATAGCAAGGTGCTTCTGATACCTAGGTTGGTGGCTGAGCACAGTCAGACTCGAATCTCTCAAAACCATGCTGAACCAGTTCAGGTGTTATTGATGGAGGGTTTGTCTGCACACATTAGTTAAAGTCAGTTAACTCTTTGTGTGGGTGAGGTCATTCCCAGAATCTTTAGCTAGCTGCCTTTATGGGAAGATTAAGCTAAACTGAACTGAGGTCACGTTACTTCAGGGCATCCTCACAGGGCTTTCTCATGCCTTAACTTCCCATTCCTCATTAATTCATCTTAATTTTCTAGAGCATCCCCAGGCAGATGAGGCCTTCCAGGTTTTGCTGGATTATCTTTTTCTTATGCAATGTCTGCAGTACCTGTCCTTCCTCCTGCTAAATCTAGAAGATGGGGATAGAAGGCAGGCTGTAGTAGGTCTTCAGTTCTCAAAGAAAGCAGCAAAGGCCACTTGGAACAACCATCTAGGACTGTGCCATCATATTGAGACACCCAGAAGCACCCTTGAACTCTGGCAACAGTGCAGCTCCATGGCAGTGCTGGCTGTGCAGCACCCAGTGACAGACACGGTTTGGGTTTCAGCCTGACACAGATCTGTTGTGCTATGCTCCCCACAGCCACTGGTGCAAAATCTACCTTTGCTGCCAAAAAGAGAAATCACACCTTTATTTTGGCTGAATTTTCTATAACTAGTAGGCTAGGATTAGATTAGACAATTTCTGCTGGGATTTTTTTTCCCGGTGGTGGTACAGCTGAGCATCTTTTCCTATTTTGGCCATGCTTAACAGCCTTATATGATACAGCTGTAAAGGGAATAGTTTGGGAAGCATCTCTGCTCTGGTAGTCCTTGCAGCAAAATGGTGAAAGGGTATGTGAGGGACAACTAGTCCAGCCCAGGACCAAGGTTCCCTGTTTAACATAAAGATTGTGCACTGGTGGTTTGACCAAACTTGGTATGCTGGAAGCATTTTCAGGGCAGCTGAGGCAGCTGCAAGCAGGAAGGTCTGTTTCGATCTGTTGCTAAAATGCCTGTGGCTACTGTAGGCTTGTCTGGCTGATTCTCTTTTTCAACCATTGCTTTGTAACGTGTAAGATGGGGAAACTGTCTTCTTGTCCTGGACCTGCCCCTGGTTTGCTGTGCAGCTGTGGGGAAGCTGCATTACTGCTCTGTGCCTCAGTTTCCCCACATGGAAAATGGGGCAAATGGAGAAGTTGTTACCTTTCCTAACACTGCAGTATCATGGAAAGTCTCTTGCTCTGGGTTTTGTCCCTGGTCACTGCTTTCCGCACTGCCCTGTTCCAGGGGGACCCAGGGCTGAGCATATCTGCCCTAACAGGGGCATGTAAGAAGGGTCAGAGTGATTTTGAGGAAGACTGGAACTGAATCAGAAGAGGTGGCTGCCTTAGCCCATGTATGGGTAGGGATGAAGCTAAAGATACCTGTCCTTCATTGGGTGTCGGTACAGCAGGACACTGGTTTCAGCAGAGCTCTGTGTAGGATCAGGTCCTTACAGGTATCCAATGTCATGGGCTGCGATCCGGGGAACACAGAACTAAAAATCACGTCAAACAGGGCATCTTCAGGCATGGTCCCCACTGGACTGATTATCTCTTCCTTCTGGGGACCAAAGGTGTTTTTCAAGTACATTCATTGAACTACACATTAGCTCACAGCTTAGCATCTTTCAGCAGTAATGGAGAAAACTATCATTTGACATTGGGCTGAATGGAGTGAAATCACCTCCTGCATTGCAACCCCGGGGTCTAATATAGTATGTTAAGAATAGAAGAACATTTTCTTTCAGATGGAAGGAAAGATCTTTTCATTTTACTTTCAGGGTATTGCCTGCTTAGCAATCTCAACACTGTATTTTTTAAAGAAAGGAGTACTATCTAAATGTTCCTACCCATGTTATAGATCTCACTGTGTGTAATTAAAATAGATAATTTTTAAAATCAGAGCTACTTCTCATCACTTGAGCGAGATCGGGCACTGCTGTCCTTTCCCCAGCCTCTTGGTATAGATACTGCCTACCTTTGGACATGTCCACAGGTGTGAGGTGTCCCTTGGTAACTGGAGTAAAGTTAATGGGCTTGTTTGAAGGTTTAAGGGGAGAAGAATAGCTTTTTCTTCTGATGGAGGCTAAATCAATAGGAGCATTTCTTTGCTGAAGGGCCGCATTTGTGCTTGTTTAAAAAGACAGCTGGATGGGCTAAGCAGAGACTGCTGTGACAACTTGAAGCCTTGAGAAAATCCCTGAAAGCTTTGGTATGAATTCTCTTATGGCAGAGAGGAGCCCTGCTCCAGCCTGCTGGAGAAGGGAAGGCCCCTGAGATCTGCCCCTTCCCCATGAGGTGCAGAAAGCGTGGTGGGAAATGGTACCCTGGCACCTCCAGGCTTGGTGGCTGTAGTGGTGGACTTTTCCCACTGGAGATGGACTCCATGCCTGTGGGAGAACTGTTGGTATGATGTTGACTACATGGCATTGTGTTCGTCCTGAGCTGTGCTGTACACAGAGGCGCAGGGGACATGATGGATACAGGACTTAAAAAAAACAATTGTCTGCTCCCTTCCTCTACAAATTTCTCTGCATTAATGTTATCCAAGGCCTGCTTTTCTCTGTGTGAATTGCTTCTGTTTGTGCAGGCAGCATGGGCAAACTATTCTTGGTCTTCCACAAACAGGATAGGTATGGAAAAACAGACTGGGATGCCTGCTGACTTGGCTGTCAGCACCAGGCTTTCCTGTATAATTACAAGGTCTTTATTACAGAGGAAAACAGACAAGGTTATGTCTGACTCTCAAATCCTAGGCTGGGCTTGCAGAAGTAGCAGTTAAAAATAAATAAATAAAAACAAATGGTAATCTTTCACCTTGAGTACTGCACCTATTTCATGTGGGAACCACTGCAGAAGGAAACCCAAATGAACAAACAAACGAACAAACAAAAAACAGCAACAGCAACAAAAAACTTATGCTGTCCCTCTAATATTAACCAGACTCTGGGAAGCTAAATGTGTCTCACTCTAACCCTCTAATATTTAAAGCATCTAATTAGCAAAGCCAGGCAGTTATCCAGGAAACCACCAGTCATCTCTGAACCTGACACCTGTGATTTGCTGACAGTGTTTGCAAGGTCATCCCTTTCCTATCTTTCCCACACCCAAACTGACATAACAGGGAGCATCTACCATCCATTTCTCCCTGCCAGAGTGTGACAGGAAAGGTGCACTGGGAAGATGAGAAGCATGACTGATGGCAGCATAGCCGTGCTGAATTATTGCCTATTGCGTGGGGAGCAGAGATTTGCTTTTTGGATGTCGGACTCTAAATCATCCATCTCTTTCTTTTAAAGGTGAACTGAAGAGCTTTGCATAGGGAAAAGAACTAGCCAACTACTTAAGAGCACAGTAATCTTCGAGCACAGATACATTTACTTATTAAAAATGAGGATTGAAAATTACTTCCTCCTTCATTTATTCTCTGCTTTTTGGTAGTTGCTTTAGTCTAGTCAACAGCACATATAAGTCAGTGTTGGAAGGGGCTACAGTATTAAAGTTCTGGGCTTTCCAAGGTACTGCCTGTCCCCTCCTGTGCTCTTGAAATGCAGGGGTCCTGGAGTGAAGCTGCTGTTGTATCTTGAGATCTTTGAGATGGGATGGTCAGCACAACCTTAGTGTGCACAGACCCACTTCATCTACAGTCCTTCGGGAGGTACAGTTTGGTTATGTGTTTCTGTGTTGCCAGAAAATGTAGGTGTGAATGCATACCTGCATCTGAGGCAAGATTTGAGGTGCAGAATATCTTTTAACCAAGACTTCTATGTCACCTTACTGTGTGGAAATCCAGGCTTGACTTAAAAGTAATGTCAGGGTAACTGGTGACTAACCTCAAGGAACATCTGTTTCTGTGTGTGTGAAAAACTCAAACAGTAAAAGGATTCTTAACCTATCCAAGTCCTGGTATGATGCCCCACTGTGGAGCTATCCACCGTGGGATCAGGGCAGGGACCCTGCTGCAGAAGGGAAGGAGTCTGCCTTACAGCCTCCATTGCAGTATTAACTTGGTCTTCAGTGGCACCTTCTGGCATTCCTTACAGATCTTGTGCCCTGTTTTGCAAAGGAAACTAAGGTAAAGAGGCAGTTTTGTGAAGTTAACCGTGAAGCTCTGTGGAGGGGAAGAATGGAACTAGAGCCCTGAAGCCTCCAGGGTCACCAGGACTCTTCTCTGTTACACTGCTCTTCCTCCTTCTTCCTCCTGAAGGAATACATTTTCCTTTTTTATTTCTTGGGCTTAAAAGGTTTCTCTCCTTTCTCCTTAGATGCAAAAGCACAGCCCTTAATGTGACATTACACCACACATGGTATCTGTCCAGGGAGAAGGTTGGTAGGTGTCAGCCTGGCCATGAGGAGCCAGTCTGGGTGCTGAGGGTAATGAAGATCTATGTGGGGAGTGTGCTCTCAGGGAATTTCAGACTGCCAGTGGGTAGGTCCCTGTGTGGGAGCATGTGGACCCAAAGGGGCTTTGTGAAAGGAGGCAATGAGCTATGAGTCCTGCACGGTGCCTACCAAGAGCCAGGGGGACCTGTTCCCATGTCCTATATATCTGGGGGCCTCAGTAAGGGACCATGGGAGCTGGGAAGGAGGGACTGAAGTTTGTAGGAGCAGGGGTGAGTAAAAGACTCTCACAGAGGAGTCTCCATCCAAAGATCTGCCTGCAGCAGTGCAAGGCACATGTTGGTATAAGAATCATTCAGACCCACAGAGCCACCCTAAACTGGGAGAGCATGCAGTGTTGTGCCATGGGTGAAGTGCCTTGGTAGGAGTGAGTGAAGTTTTGTGACCAGAACAATGGTTGTCACCGTGTCTTGGGCCTGAGATGCAGTGATGGGAGCAGGAGGGCAGGAGTGCTGTTGTAGGGCTGCTTCTTGGGTCCCCTGCTAGTGCATCTTCCTTCCCGTCTGGTTTCTCTTCCACTCAGGGGCTTTAAAATCCCAGAGCCCAATACCCCCTTCTGTTTGAATTCTCTCTCCTACCCTTCTGCTAGGGTGTGGGCTGACATTTCCCTTTCCAGTGGATGAATTGCTTTCTGCCGTTTGGTGTGATCTGTCCCAGAGATCAGCATCCCCCCAAGAGCCTGCTTGGGCTTTAATGAAGCACTGCCTGCCTTGGAGACTCCCCCAGAGCTTTCCGTCTCTTTTGTTTTTATTGCTATAATAAATCTTCCCAGATTTCTCTAGCTGGAAGGGTGGGAGGGCTGAAGAGGGGAGGTTTCCTGCCTAGTGCATTGCAAGCTTTTATTGACTGCCAGAAGTAGCAGTAAATCTGAAGTGGGAGGTGGGCTGGCATCAGTGAGCTGAGCACTGAGTCCCTGATGGGGATCCAGGCCAGTCCCCATGGGATCACTGCTGTTCTACAGTCCCCACAGCAGACAGAGCTGGTAAATCACAAAGCCTGTAGTCTGCAGCCCAGGTCAGACAAATAAGAGACAGGCCTGTCTGTAAGAGATGCTTTCCTTGGATTTCTAAATGCATGTCATTCCCCACCCACACCACCCCCATTAAGTCCAGCAGTTTAGATGAGGATCTCCATCTCTCGGCTTCTGTGAGCTCTTTGCTGCTCTTTTTTAAAGCCAGCAAGAATCACAGGTCAGTGTGATGACAGAAGTAGTTGTGGACCCTCTAGCAGTGACGGTCCCTTCTTCCTCTGATGTCATTCACATGAGCATTAGAGGGAAAATGTAACTCTAACAAAGGGTTCTTGAGCTAGAAAGCCCAGATTTTATAACTCGTGCCATGAAAAGTATTGACATAACTTGTATCTCATCGTTCTGGCTTTAATGTCCTTTAATTACCAGCCTAAGGAACCCTTCAGAACATGGCTCTGCCCATAATGAAGCATCCTTGCAGTTTGACACCTCCATCCTTGGATAGGAAAGACACACACAGAGGTCTCTGTCTTCTCCCTCTCTATGTTCCTCTCATTTCTTCTCCCCTACAGATAAATGCTGGACTATAAAGCCTGTATGCAGGTTCCACTCCTAGAAGGGATATTCCTGTCTTTCTTGTGAAATTTGGATACTTCTTACAGAAATTCAGCTAGAAGCAAGACTATCTTTTCGAATTAGATTTCAGGACACTGACTGAATTTCTATCCAGAATCTGGCAGTTTGTTGGCAAGAGAACATGAAAAGAAACGGGGGGGAAATGTAAAGAACGTCACATTCTTAATGATGTTTCTAAAACTAGTGATGCTTCAAAAATGGACATGGATCTCAACTCTGTAAAACCAATTCTCACATCCGTAATTCATAGTCTGTCTCACCTGAACAGTGGGGCCAAATGTCTTGGCAGGGCAGGTGATTGATAATATCCCTACCACAGTGCAAACAGTGTAGTGCTCTGTCTGAGATCAAACTGGGTAAGCAAAGGGCTTTTTCTTCTCCCCACTAGCCAGTTCTCAGATTAGCCTTGTGGCTCATCCTCTGTTGGCTCGGGTATTTATAGAGCAGAGTGACACTACTCTGCTCTTGTAGTTTACCATTGACAGTCCCCAGTCCCAGCAATGGCAGTCAATGCAGTGCCCTGTCTTGCAGGGGAGGGTGGACAGGCAACGAGACAGTTCTTGGTAAATTCTCTCTGGACAAGGATGGCCAACAGTTTACAAAATTCAAGAGATGATCCCTCTTAAGAGAGGAGTATCCCTCTTTTGCTGTCCCAGCTAAGCACAATGACTGTTGCTTGCTCAGCTGAGAAGCATGGGGGTAACAGCCACCTAAAGAAAGGTGCACCATGCAACATCATCTCAGCCTAAGGCAGAGCCACTTGCACCTTTGTATTTTCTGACAGATATTTTTTCAGCCTGTTCTTTATCTTAATGTTCGGTGCAGAGGCATCTACAATACCCCTAGGCAATCTGTTGTAGGACTTCACTATCCTAATGCATTAGAAAGAGGTTTCTAATTTTTGAGCTAAGTTGGCCTTGCTCCAACTCCAGCCTCATATTGTTTATTCTCTCCAACAGGGACATGGAAAATACATTTTCCTCAGATACATTCTTTCTTAGATTCTTCTTGAATAAGCCTTTTACATCTTTGAATGCTGTGCCTGAAAGTTGTACTTCTTCTCCTGTGCTCTCTTTTGTACTATTCTGTATGATAATCCCAGTTCCTTTCACCTTTCCTGAAATGAAGTAGCCCTACTTACCATCCAGTTGTTCTCCTTGCTTTACTGTGGATTTCTTCCATTTGGTCCATGTCTCTCTGGAGGTACAGCACCCTGGACTGGACCTTACGCCAGCTGAGGCCTTTTCAGTTCTAGGTAGCATGGAGAGATGGATTTGGTGCCAGAATAGGTGGTTCATGTCTATCTCTGCCATCTTCTCTAGATTCTGCCAGCCCATACTGTTAGATCGTTCTTTCCTATCCTTATTGTTGCCTCCTTTCCTACCCAAGTGGGTCTTGTCTAGTTCTGTAATTAGCACTGTGATCAGCAAAACATTCCCTGTTTGATGAGGCTGAAGGCATACCTGCTGTGGCTGCTCTTCCTGCTCCCTCTCAGCTTTGTGCCACTGTAATTCCTCCTTGTCCTCTCTTAATGGTCTCCAGGACATCTGCTTACCTGCCTCTTGCTGGAGCACTCTGGCTGCTGAGCACAAACCCTTGGCCCTAAGGACTGTTCACTTCACACCCAGCCTATGAGAAGGTGGCTGTTTATCATACTTTGTAATCCATGCTCTGTTATGAAGCTGTTGGGGTTCCATCTGTCCTCAATCCAGCCTTAACTGGTGGTGTGGGATGAGAAGCAGAGAAGGTCTTGATGCTGTGTGAGCACAGCTCAAAAGTAACAAAAATGTTAGTGCATTACCAACACTGTTTTCAGCACAAATCCAAAACACAGCCCCATACTAACTACTGCAAAGAAAATTAATTCTACCCTGCCAAAACCAGCACACCTTCCTGTTGCATCTTAGTTGTCTTTGTGACCCCTACGGCTGCAGGAGAAAGGACTTTGATAGTGCCTATCTAGCTCTCTAAATTTATTGAAGAACTGTAACATATTCTTTTTCATACCTATATAATATTTTGAAATATACCACTGGTCTGTGGCAGAGATCTTGATCCTATTTGTGGAAGATCATTTGTCTAATTAAGAAACCTCCTGGTGTGTCTGAGGGGACACCATATTCCTACCAAGCCTTAGTTTGAAGACAAAGCAAGGAGAGAGGTATGCTCTTCCCTGGAGAGAGGACAAGCAGGAGATTAGCAGACAGGATATGGTGTCCACTGCTGCCACATGTACTGTCTTGGCACTGATCCCCTTAAAGACCCAAGAGACCTCGGGATGGGATTTGCACATTCACAACATGCTTCTCCCAAGCCACAAAAGGCAGGGGTGATAAGGGGCATCGTGGTGCCCTGTGTGTTTGCAGAGCTGTTGGTGACTTCCCACACAGAGGTGATGCTGGCACATCACTCAGCCATGCTCACAAGGGTTGCCAGAATCTGTCTCCTTCTAGTGCCTCCCCATGCTGTGGGATCTCATCCATTCCTGTAAGATGGACTCATGCCCAAAATCAACATCTCATGAAATCAAAGGAGTTTGTCTCCATGACAGAAGTACTCCATAGTAGTGAGTGTCTGTGAGGCCAGACCAGAATAATCCATCTTCTTCTGTGTGTTGCCTTGCAGTGTAACATAAACCTGGGCAAGTGTGATGCTCTCTTCAGTGTACAGTACAAGGAAAATCCCTAAATTCTCCTGGGTCTCATTCCTCCTTATTCCCTCCTCCTACTTTTCCTCTCACCCTCTGTCTCACTCTCGCTTGTCCATGTTCATGAAGATTTTGGAGGTAGCTTAGAGAAGACAGTTGAATTCCCACCTCTCATTTAGCTGTGCTACTGACACAGCCTGTCCTTAGCTGTGTACATCTTTCGAGAACTCAGATAGGGATCCTACATCCCAAAAAACTGTGCAGGCAGAGTATCTGGAGCAGCAGGTATGACTGATCTGTTGCAAATATTCTCTGAGCTGCCAAGAATTGCCAAAATCCTACAGGGAAAAGAATTAATTTCTTGTTTTCCCCTGTGGTCACCTGAGTGAGATGGCAGTGCTGGGTATTTCTTGGAGGAGCCTTTTGGTGCCAAATCTGAATTCAGTGTTGTACAACACCAATAATCAGTCAGTTGAAGAGACACTGAGATAATTGTAAAGAGGCTGGAGCGAGCACTGGGGCCCTGGGGAGAGGAATGGGGGAGAAGATACTTTTTTCCTCAAACCAAATGTGCTAGATCAGTCTATGGATCTGCTTGGGGATTGGAGATAGCCCAAAGATAAAAGACTAGTGAAAAAGGGTGGGAAGGAAGGAATAAATAAATATGGTTTGTCAGATAATGGCATCAGGGTAGCAAAGCCATGACAGATGGGACTGCACCAGGAAGGGAACATGAGCTCTGCTGCAACCTCGTATTTGGTAAGAGCTTCTCCTCCAGTGCATAAGGCTTTTTGCTCCCATTTGTGAACAATGTTTCTATGAATTAGACATTTCTCTAAATCAGAATAGCATCACCAGTTGTACAAATTAGGATGAAAGGAGTCCTCAAGCTTTCAGACAGGAGCTGAATGCCTGCCAGGGCCAGGAGAAAGCAAAGAGTGCTTAGAGACCTCTTACAGAGGTGGGTGTGCCAAAGGCACCATGCCCAAACCAGCTGGAGTTGAGCACTGCCAGGATGTTGAGATGGATCAAACAGGTCACCTGCTTGATGTGGCAGACATCTGCTGTTCTGTCGTGGGAGATAGGGTAAGGATAGGGTCCATCTAGCACACTCTGGGAAGTAAGGAATTCCAGCTGGCTTTTGTTGTTGGAAAAGCAGGCACAGCTGTTGGTGACAACTGCAGATGAAGAGGTAGGGGGATTGCCTGGGATGCCTTCATTTGCTGCCTTTTTTAACATCTCAGGAGGCACTTCTAGGAGACATTACCTCAACAACAAATATCAGGCAGAGAACTCAGAATTGTTCCCACCCCTCTGAGACAGAGGGAACTACAGAAAACTTCACTGTGGTTATATACCCAGGACTGCTTCCAGGATTATCCACTAAAAGGTTGCTCTTGGATCTTGGTGTAATGTTTGCTTTACACAGTATTTCTAGCACTAGTTATTTTTAACTGCATATCTTTGATATACTCAGCATGTCTGAAGCTTGCTCTTTTTTTCTGGGATGTCACAGATGTTTACTGTGAGATGAACTCCAGGCTGATCATCAGCTATTAGTCTGCCTTCCTAGGGAGGCTGTGTAGGAACCAGCCATTTCAAGATGAAAGTCCCCTAGATCTGCTGGCAACCATCTGAATTACCCAGGCCCTGGAAACTATTCTGAAAACACTCTTGTCTCAGATCTCATGGTGGGCTCTTACGTGGCCAATGCCTGAAGTTCAAAGGAGATGATGTTGTATGGGTCATATCATAAAGTCGTGATGGCACTGGTCAGACCAGGAGCTGCAGATAGGAGGAGAGATGCTATAATGGATCTGTAACTATTTGGTCCCCAACTGCAAATGGTGGGGAATAGTCCCAGCTTTTTATCCATTCATTCCCTCAGTAGGTCCTGCATGGGCCATACATTGCTGGGTTTTGGGTGCATCCACTTTCAGCTGTTTTGTGAAACAAAAGGATGAGATCCCGCAAACAAGAGGGATGCTGATGCCACTCACCTTATCAGTGTCTCTTAGCCAGGAGCAAGCTCTGTGTGAACCTAAGCCAATGGGGTTGCATTTTCTCCCTCAGGAAGTCAGGCTTGGGTCACAAAAATTTGGTGTCACCATTCAGATGTATGCATTGACTTGAGCTTACTGCTCCAAACCTGAGTACTTCTTCACATCCTGAAAGAGTGTTAACCACAACACAAATATCATGCATGATACTTTAGCTATCAACATTGTGAAAAACATGATGGAAAAGGAATTTTAGCCCTTGGTAGGAAGCTATACATCTAGACATGGTCTTTTTTACTTTAATCTTCTAGGTAGCTTGAAATTAAACCTTTAGTTCCTCCACTGGCCCCTTGAGCTCCCTCCTCCCACAGACACGGCTTTTGTCGTGTAGAGTGTTTTTTGTTCTGAGACATCTCCTGTGCCTTCTTTCCTCAATGGACACTGATGTGACATGCAGAGCTGAGCTGTCAGAGCTTGGGGGTGTTTTTTTCTCCACGCTGTGATGAGCTGTGACACTCCAGCATCCCAGCTCCACAGGCCACTTCTCCATGCTTTTGTTCACGTTTCATTGTGAATGCAGCATGGGTTCAGGGGCAAAACACAGTGGCTAGAGGTGTGCCCAGTTCAGGGGGGATTTTTGAAACACAGTATTTGTCAGCATTACTTGAGAATCCATAAGATAGCATTACAGATTATTCCTGCTCCCTTTCTTCACGATTCTTCTCCTCCTGGATTTTTCCCTGTTACTCTAGATTGTTCCAGCTGTTATCTTCTTCCCTCTGCTCCTCTTCTCTCTGGCTCAGGGGAGAGTTTTGTGGGTGGATCACGGGCTCTTTGGGGCAAGTTTACATCCCTTGGTGATGCAAATGAGGAAATCGATTATTGGAGTTGGTAGTACTGAGCAGCACAAATGAAATGATCCCTGCAGGCTTATTTCCATGGAATAAAATAAGACTGAATATGAGAAAGAAAGAAGTGTGAGTGCAGCTTCTTTGTTGGATCTTGTTTAACAGCCATTGTAATGAATGAAATTTCACCTGTGCCCCATACAGGGGCCAGCTGGTAGGCTGGGCAGTGTGAAGGCAAGATCTGGGCCTCCAGCCCCTTTGCTACCTGATATGTAGGCACTTACCTTGGGATGAAGGTGAATTCTGTAGGCTGATCCTATTAAAATTTTCAGCAAAAGCCATCCTTAGGTTTTTGCCCTCCAATATATTAAGGCTGAGCTCTGTTTCATCTCATATTGCCTTTGCAATAGCCTCTCTGATGACCTGGTGCTGTTTAACCCTGATGACTTGACATGTGGGAGTTTTTCGTGGGGGACATGTGGGATGTGAGGACAGCAAGCATCTCTCTAGCAGTGCTGCCTACTGGGTGAAGAGGCTTTGCATTTCCAGCACAGCCTGAGAAGGGTTTGATTAATACTGCCACAATGTGTGATGAAACTCTAGACCTTGCACCTTCCTCTCCAGGCACCTGAGCTAATATGCTGGCTTGGGAGAAAGGGTGTGAGTGTGAGGAGGTCTTCCTTGCAGAGCTGCTTCTCCTCAGCACACCCAGCATCATGAGGGATATGTGTTCTGCTCCCACCACTGTTCAGGATGGTGGTTGTTGCAGCTTGAATGGTGTCTGTTGGTAGCTGCACATCTCCTCAGCTGCACCTTGTGCAGTGGCCATGGCCACCAGATGGTGGTCTCTGGACTGGGCTGATACTACCTGTGCAGGTGGCCATGATTTAATGGTGACATTGTGGTTCTAGGTAAACAGTTGGACTTAATGATCCTAGAGGATTTTTTCAACATTAATGATTCTATGTTGCTCTGCTGCATCCCCTACGGACTCCTATCTTCTCTCCCTCCTGGGCTGGCATCCCTGTAAGTCTTACCTACACGAAATCAGGCGCTTGGACCACATGGCTGCCAGACCAGGAAAGAATGTCAGTGTACAGCAGTACCACTAGCACAGCTCAAACAGCCACCCCTGACACTTCCAGTTGAAGACCATCACTTCATTTCGGATTGCAACCTAATTACTGCAGTCATTGCATGCCAGGTATCCAAATGAGTGGCTGGAAACAGGGCAGGATGGGGATGGGGCTGTCCCCACACTCTGGTGCCTGGGGATGTAGAATCCAGCTGTTCCCAGCAGGGAGCCTTAGTTGGCACTGGCAGAGGTCCTTCCCAGGAAGAAGCCAAGCATCCAGTGTGTCATTAGTGTGCTCACAGGATTGGGGTGAGGAGGATGTGAGCTTGTATTGGGGCATCCTCTGGCAGGACTCAACATGCAGGGGAGGTTTGGTTTTAAAAATGCTGCTGAGCAGTTTTACTAAATGGATGTTTGCATGGCTTCAACCAATCAACAGTTTTGCCTGGGAATATTTGTCCCTTTGTCAGACAATCCCCAGAGTCCTTTCTAGAACAGCTGCTGTGCACTGGCTGTATTACCCCTTGCTACAATGGCACTATTCCCCCTCGCTGCAGGGGGCAATGCTTCCAGTGGGGAAACACTGGGGTCTCCCAGGGGAGACACTTGGTTATAAAAGAGGCAAGATCTATCAGGAAACCATCCGTGTAGCTCTTTGGTCCCCAGGGATCACAGCCATGCATCAAAGCCAGAGAAGGAGTGAGCTGCAGGCAGCATCACATTTTTCTCTCCCTTTGAGCTGCAGCTTCTACATTTCAGTTTCTTTTGGCTGTGGGCAAGGTCAGGATGTGTCAGCTGTGCCCTGGTCAGTAGGAGCCATGGGAACAAGCAGCCCTGTACAGGGAGTGGGGCAGCGTCAGTGGAGACTTGGCTTTTGCTGCATCAGCTTGGGCAGATCAGGAAGGAGAGAAGTGGGGAGCCAAGGAGTGCAGTGAGATGGGGGAGCAAGATTCACATTGGGACACCCCCAGCAGGCTATTGGAAGGGACAAAATTACCTTCCCTTGCTCCAAAATCTGTAATTTTAAACCATAACCCAACTATAGTCCCCACTCAGAAGTCCCAGACAAGGACTTGTTTGAAGAAACTATGCATCTCAACCAGGTTCCTGATGGTGTAATAATTGAATACTGGCAAGTATCACTTGTCATCTAGCGGATGCCCTGGCAGGGAAGCCAACTGGAAATCCTCAGAGAGATTACCCTGATCTCCCCACAAACACTGAAGCATGTAATAGAATAACTTATTTTAAATACTAATGCTAATTTAACATTAATTTTGACTCTATTGCTGGTGGGAGGTACTACTGTGACACTTCTAATAAACTGAAATCTTCTTAGTCTTACCAAACTGAGATGGGAAGGACAGGACAGTTTGCTCTTCTGCAAACTGATGGAAAATCTGCTGTTCATTTGACTATTTGCCCATTTTAATGATTCTTTGAACAGTATGGAAAAGCTTTTCTTAAAAAATAAAAAAACAAACCACCCACCACTCTCTTGTAGTCATGGCTTTTTTTTTTTTCAGGTTGGGAAAAAAAAGCTGTAGGCATTCTATAGGGAACAGTTTAATTTGTTGATACTGCATCTCAGAGGGTTTTCTTCAGGTTTGTGTTTCTAGAATAGGTAAAACCACTTGTTGTAAACAGGCTCTCCACGGAGAACAGTTTCCACAGTAGCAGAGATAACAGGACACATACACGGATAGAAGGATGGCTAAAGATCTTCTAAGACCTGAACACTGAGTCTTGTACTGCTGTAATTATGTTGAAAATATTGCTGAATTGGGAAAACTTATCTGTAAATTAGATTTGTTGCTGCAGACCCACAGCCAATGATTACCATGGGACTTGTGCTGTGTCTGCAGAAGTTAGGGCTAACTTTGGCAATTCCCTTCAGTGCACCTTGGCCTGAGCTTGGGCTCTGATAACTTTGAGACTTTTTGGTGGGTGTTTCTGATAAAGCAGGATTGCAGTGCTGTGGCCAGATATTGGGAAGGACCAGGTCTTCTCCTCTGCACTGGTGCGCACTGGTACAGACAGTGCAGGGCTTGTTACTGGTTTGGGTGGGATATTGCAGGGCTGAATTGACCTCAGCACAGGTTCTCCCAGCAGCAGAGCATTGCTCTGCTCAGTTCAGGGTATGCTGTTAAAATAAATCATTACCCTTTGTGGATCCATTATGCAAATTTCATGAGAGGTAGAAATATCACTCTCCCTCATCTATTGCCTCTACATCCTAACTGTGCTAGAAATTCACCCAGGTATGTGATTATGTCAAAGTATTATGCAACGATGGCTTTAGAAAAGCGCAACTCTATCTGTTTTGCAGCAGTTGAGAGTTTTTTCCAAAGCATTTAGCAGCAAGCAGAACTGATGCAGCCATACCCGCATCTGCAACTGGGCAATTCCTGCATCTCTTCTGGATGCAGTAACATCTGTTTGCCACTGCGAATATATTGTGTGATCCTTCTTGTCCCAATTTCATGAATTTTTCAGATTTGCTGATATAGCTGGTTGAAATACAACCAAACTCATATTTGTTGGGATATTTCCTGAGCAGCACTGAAATATCATGGTATTATCTTTGTGTCTCTTACGTGGAGAAAAGAAAGTTCGAGATACAGCCCTTGGCTCCCCTGAGCTTGTGTGACTGTGTATATGCATGTACTTAGGGATCTTTTTTCCATATGCTGTTTATATCACAGGTTTACTTTAAGTGATAAGATTTTACAAACCTGTTGTTTATAGCATGCATTGTGGACAAAAAGGTGGTGATACAGCCTCTGGGAAACAGACTCTACCCTTGGTCTTGTGAAGGGTAAGGGCAGAACTGAGCACAAACGGTATCCACAGAGCACTGAGGCTGAGCTGTCTTTCAAAATAAGATGCTTCAGATTGTTCTAGTGAAAGTAATGAAAAGTCAAAGAAAAACAGAAGGTGACTGCAGGGGTTTCTTTTCCATGCTCAACCAAACCAAGCCTTTGGCTTTTGAGCTTGGGGCTGTATAACCTCTTCTCCCTCAATCCAGCTATCATGCTTTTGGGATGGCTGCTGATGACCTTGTTTTGCTTTGGCAGGGATGAATCATGCCTGTGCATATGTCAAGCTGCAAGAAACAGTGAAGGAAGGAAGGGAGAGAGGAAGGGTCTCTCTACTGTAGGGCACTTCCTCACTTGGTTTGTCCTGGTGCCTTCCTACTGGCATCCTATCTGGATGCACCTTTCCCCTGATAGAATAAAGGACAAAAAAGCCACAAAAAAACCAAAGAAAAGCCCTGTGGCAGGTCTCCTTCCTTTGGGCACAGTGTCTGGGGTAGATATAACAAGGTGCAATGCCTTTTCACAGTAAATAATGTGTCTGCCACTATTCATGAGATACAAGGGTTAAGGAGATTAGCTGTTTCAATGGATTAGTAAGAGGCTGAGAGATCTATTAGTCTCTGTGTCTTGCAAGTGGATGTGTTGAGCATCTAAAAATAATTCAATTATTTGTGCAAAATATCTGTCAGGCTTGTTTCCCTCAGGCAGGCGTTTGCTTCCAGAGCACTGCTCTTGCAGAGAGAGGTCCCACCCGAAGAGAGATGGGAGCAGATCCCTGCCATGGCTGTGGAGTGTCAAGCTGCCCATTCCTCACTCCTCCTCCCTGCAAACTCCCCACAAAAAAAGGAGTCTGCCCCGAGTGCTGTGTCAAGCAGTGGGCTTCGCCCTATCCCCTAGGTCCCTCTACACCTCAGCCACCCCCTTGCTGTCTGTCCCTTAATGCTGATGGCTGGGCAGGGTCACTGCCAGCAGCCCTCAGGTCTGTTGCCGTCCTGGCAGTAGTGTGACTGTGGGGAACACATGTGGAGGCTCCCCCTGGGGACAGGGCAGGCAGGCTGGTGAGCACATTGTCTTGCTGCATCTCCCCTGGCTGCTGGGGACATTTCTCAGTGGGAATAACTCTGTGCCCAGATACCCAGTATTAGTCTTCTCCAGTGTCAGCGCAATAAAAATCAGTGGCCCTGGGCAGTGTGAAATGACCTTAGGAGGCATTCTGAAGCTTTGGCTGTAGATTCTCCACCTGTTTCAATATATGAAAAATAATAAAATTTTTATGGATCCCTGGGGCACCTCTCAGGCAGGGGAGAATATTTCAACTCTCCGTGCTGGTGTTACTCCCACCCACGTGTGGCTGCTTGAGGCAGAGGTTCCTGTGCTAGTATCTGATCAGGGTTAGAGCTGTGGGGAGGAGTGTACAGGGTGGGGAGCAGCAGCTAGAGAAAGGGGTCAGAAGGCAGCAGGATCTTTGATTCTATCCTAAGTTTTCCACTGAGCTCCTGAGCACACTGGCAAGTCACTTACTTCCTAAGTCTCATTTTTGCTGTTTGTAAATGGGAACACATTTCACCTCGCAGTGCTGCTGTGAAGCTTAATTAAGATTTACAAAGTGCTTTGGTGCTGTATAAATGCAAGTCACTTTAATTAATAAAATGAAATGGCTGCACACTCTTGGCTTCTTTGTTTACCTGGGTGTGAGCAAGCAGCAGTTAGTGTGATGATGTGCAATGCAGCTGATATTTCACACAGTTCTGTTTTATTAATGTCCTGTTTTCCTGAAGGTACCTTGGGGTGCCTTACAGACCTGTTAGACTCACCTGCTCCCAGACTATACATGTCCTTTGGAAAGCAGGAATGAGTAATATCAAGCCTAAGTTGCAAGAACTGCCTTACTGCTGCAGGTGGTCATCTGGCAGGGCATGTGGGAAGATGCAGCAAAAAGCATGGGTGTCTATATGTGCTTTAGCATCCTGCTTTCTAATGGCCAGAAGGCAGAACAAGCTGCCTTCACGTGCCTGAAGCAAGAGGGCTTGGTGGTGTGTAATATCAGTGGTAAACATCAGCTGCACAGGTTGAGCATAGCCTGGTGATGGAAAGCTGGGATGTGCAGGAGGAGAAGTCTGTGGTGAAGAGACAGGGATGGTAAGGGTCTAGACTGCATTGGCAGAGTGTGTGCAGCCACACGTGATAGACACACCTGCAACATAGCTCAGGCAGGGACAGGGGCAAGAGCTTCAGCTGAAAAGCAGCTCCCTGATGAAGAAGAGGATGAAGGTCCCATCTGAAGCTTTGGAGGAGAGCTGGTTTTGGAAGTCTGCTGAGGCTGCTTCCAGTTTGCTCCTTCACAGCAGGTCTCATCAGCTGGCCATCTTGGAGCATTGGGAAGTGGGGCAGCTCACTCCAGGTCCTGCACAATCAGAGATTCAAAGGACCAAATCAGGCCACAGAAATGACTTTTCTTTCTTTCCCTTAGTTTTCCCTGACAGCGTTCAAGTAAGGATTTTGCCAGCTGTGTCATCAACATCTTTAGAAAAGGCTTATTTCACATTCATGAGAGCCGAAAATGTCCATGAGGAAGAAGCTAACAAGAAACTTGTTAAGAGATCTTTTTCTCCATCTTCCAGGTGCTCCAAAGAGTGCTCTCAGGTCTGTCCCTCAGTGCCTGGTCCAGATCTTCAGCAGTTGCTGTGTCTAATACTACACAAACCAAGGTTGCTTCACTCTGCAGTGACCCAATATTGTCACAAGCTGGTCCAATAAGAGAAACCCAGAGACCAACAGCCCTACATTTCTGGCTGCTCTAGACCCAGATCTAAGCATCCTTGCTCTGAAATTAGGAATCAAAACATGAGATCTGCAGTCTCTTTGAGTCTCCAGTAGGTTTGACTCTGCATCTGGAAGATGCTTTGGAGTGATCTCTGTGAGCTCACTGCTCTCTGGGTGACAGAGGCTACGTTATTCAAAGAGAAGTCCTAAATAAGTGTCTGTAGGTGTGAGAAAGAATCTGAATGAGTGTTCTCTGTTCCTGAGCAGGTATCCCAGATGAAAGTTGGTGGAAAGAGCCCTCTGACAGACTTTTCCTATAGTTATTAATAGCCCAACTTTGCCCAAACTTTTGTCTGATGTAGACACTGGGGACAAGTCTTCATCTTTTTCTTTTTTGTTTGTTTATGGAAATCTGTTCCCCTTGTGAGGTTGTCGTGGTTAAACCCCAACCAGCAACTAAGCACCACACAGCTGCTCACTTTCTCTCCGCTCAGTGGGATGGGTGAGAGAATCAGAAGGCTAAAGGTGAGAAAACTGATGGGTTTAAGATAAAGACAGTTCAACAGGTGAAGCAAAACCATGGGTGCAAGCAAAACAAAACAAATAATTAATTCACCACTTCCCATGGGCAGGCAGGTGTTCAGCCATTTCCAGGAAAGTAGGCCTCCATCATATGTAATGGTTGCTTGGGAAGACAAAGGCCATCAATCTGAATGTACCCCCTTCCTTCTTCTTCCAGCTTTACAAGCTAAGCCTGATGCCATATGGTATGGAATATCCTTGTGGTCAGATGGGGTCAGTTGTCCCAGCTGTGTCCCCTCACAACTTCTTGGGCACCCCCAACCCACTGGCTGGTTGGGTGGTGTGAGAAGCAGAAAAGGTCTGTTTTCAGCACAAATCCAAAACATAGCCCCATCCTAGCTACTGTGAAGAAAGTGAATTCTATCCCAGCCAAAACCAGCACAAAGGTATAGCTCCTTTCCTGTAGCTCTGACCTGTCCCCCTCCTTTTTGATGAGAAGGGTGGAGCAAGCAGCAGAGCCCCATGTGTATGCTGTTGTCTTTCAGCCTTTGCATCTGAATGTAACTGCAGCGTGGATAAATCTATACCATAAAGATCTCAGACTCCATAATTTTTTTCTCCTGCTGTTGATTCTGGTCCTCAAATATTAGGCCAAATGGATGGGTTTCTGAATATGCAGGTTTCTCACCACACTGTCCAAGACCAGGTCTATGGAGACTACCTGATGTGATGGATCCAGGGTCTTTCTTCCTCCTCCTCCCTTTCTTTCCACTTCGCCCTGGCCTCCTAGGCAGGAAGCAGTTGAAAAGAAGATGCTCTGCCTAATATTCACTCCCCCACCCCAGGATGGTCCCTATCCTTCACCCATCCGTAGGTGATGCAGCCACCAAAGGCACTGCAGTCTGGCACACCAGCACATTCTCTCCTGGAGGAAACTGTGTGGGCAGGCAGGAGATCCCATATCTCCCAGTGAGGATGATGTTTAAGCATGTAGGTACCAGTGTTGGTACACTCTGTTAGCATGCTTTGCTGTGTGTATCTCCACACCTATCATTTGTACTGCAGAGAAGCGCTACCTCTTGTCTGAAAGTCTGCACCACAGGGATGAGTAGGCGTATGTGTAGATGACTGCTTTTTATGAGCTGCCAAAGGTTCGTACGTGCAACCCGCTAGGGTGCTTGTACTTGAAAACCAGGTGTACCTCTCTGTCTTTTCCACCCCAGCCCTGTGGGTCAGAGTTTTCTGGTTGATTTCTTAGCAGTCACCTCTGTGCTGGACTAAAACTAACCTTTGGCTTCTGATTGTTGCACTGCAGTTCAGGCTTCAGATCAGAAATCCATATCATCTTTCTGCCCTTGCAGAATATGTGTAACTCAAAGCACAGGCAGCAGTGAAGGATCAGGGTGCATATGGGCTCTCATATTGCTTCTTACTCATGTCTGTGTGACCCTGCTGTTACATCACAGCTTAATATGTTGTCCAGAATGTAATGGGTTAGCATAGTGGCAAATACAAGATCAAATTAAACTCCATGCCACTGATAGATTTAATTTCAGGAGTGAATTTACAGCAGGGGATGGATATGTAGAGTCTAATTCTGAGACCAAAATGAATTTCAAAAGTATAATTGGGATCTTGAAAGACTGATGGGAATATTTTAATATTTTTATCCTTTACACAACCATTTCCATTAGTACTGATCATAGAATTGTAGAATGAATTGGGTTGGAAAGATCCTTGAGTATCATTCCAGTTGTGCAAAGCCCCATCCAACCTGGCCTTGAAGACTTCCAAGGGATGGGGACATTCCCCACTTCTCTGGGCATCCTGTTCCAGTGTCTCACCACCACCACAGTAAAGAATTTCTTCTAACATCTAACCTAAATCTCTTGTCTTCTGGTTTAAAACCATTTCCCCTTGTGCTATCGCTATTTGCCTGTGTAAAAAGTCACTCTCCCTCTTCTTTCTAACTTTCCTCTAAGTACTGTAAGGCTGCAGTAAGGTTTCCCCAGAGCCTTCTTTTCTCCAAGCTGAACAACCCCAGCTCTCTCAACCTGTCATAATATGCTGTTATTTAAATTTAAAAGGGTGATCAACAGTCAGATCTAGCACACATAGCCCTTAAACAGGTTATTGCTTTTTTGCAAATCTGAATGCTAATACTTGATTAACCTTGTAGGTTGAACACTAAGGAACAAATGTTATTTCTTTAGAAATGTGTAAGCTAGGGATCTACTTAATGTCTCTTCTGTGGTTTGCACCAGATTTTAACCCTATTTTAATTAAACCACTACAATTTCTCACGTGGTCAGAATCAGTAAGAATGAGTACAAACTATTTGGGAGTACTGTGTGTAATTCAGTGGTGAGTATTTCCCTGAATTGGTGTTATGAGGCTGTCAACACTTACTATTCAAGATACAAAGGAGTGTGTTCTCCTGGTGACATTTCTGTTGGTGAGAAGGTGAGTGGCCAGAAAAGGTCACTGGTTGCCAGAGCAGAGAAGAGGTGAAATCATGGAAGTCCAGTGGAAAAGGTTAACTCATTTTAGAGACATCCAGACCTCATAAGGGACATCCTGAGAGGTAGGCAAAAAGCCACACTACCTTTGTTATTGATGGGTCAGAGTTCAGTCCACCTTCTCTCAGAAATATCCTCATTAGAGGACCAGTGAGGCACAGTGACCGAGCTGTGATGGAAATGCAGTGGGGGCCTCATTATTGCAGGACCAGCTGGTATGATACAAAGCAAACACAGAAGCCTTGGTTTTGGTCCTTATTGGTTAGTGTTGCTCAGTCTGAAAAGAGCCACTGACTATGGCTGAAATCAGAGCGGCATAAAGGCATGGGACGTGCTCCTGGCTGCGGAATAAAGACAGGGAGCCCCAAAGGTGATCTCAAAGCATTTGATTAAAAGCATAGCCAGAACTGGAGTGTTTAAACGAGTTCAGGCCTCTTCATAGAGGCTGAGGGTAGAACTTCACTTCAAGAGGCCTGGCATTGCCAGGATGATGCTGAACATGATCCACACACTGTGAAAACAGTGTTAGTCTACTTAGCCTTTTCACTGTCCAGGAGTGGAAATGCAAAGAGTAGGGTAAAGTTAAAAAGCGAAAGCAACTCCTTTGAAATATCAGGAGTGAAAATCAGTTCAGATGCTAGCAACAAAAGTTCAGAGAGGATTTTTTTCCTTGCTAAAACATTTTACTCACAGGAGTATTGTCTGAGAAACTCAAAAAACCCTATTCATTCACTGACAGATTTTGACTTTTCAGAAATATTGTGGGACCATCCCACCATCATTTGGAGGGCACTGCAAGCAGGAGGAAAGTGGCTCATCTCTCTGGCAGCTGGAGAGTGGAACCTGCAGCAAGGCTCCTGCACGCTGCCTATGGTCTGGTCCAGCTCTCTACATACACTCTAGCCCAGACAGAGCAATTTTTATGGATGTGTTAGCTGCATTAGAGGGTCTGCCTCCTTTTAAGGCAATTTTTTGCCAAAACTGAGGTGTCTCAGTTGCAAAGCTTGAGCAGTGAGGCCTTGGGAGTATTTCTGTGACTGGGGAGTTGAGGGGCTGCTGACTCACTGTGCATGCCGGCGGCGCTGCTCTGCCATCTCCAGCATGGAGGGGGAGCGAGATGGAGCCACTGCAAAGATTGGTTGAGAGATAAGGTCACCTACTGCCTCAGGTCACCAAAGCGAAGTAGCTGGGATTTTCACTATGCTGTTTGTCCACACTGAGATGAAAGAAGCAAAACTCTTTACATGCTACCCATAGATAGATTCCCTTTGTAACAACCCTAACATTGCTCAGATGCCTGCTTTAAAACTACTTGTATCAGGAAGGAGATTCAAGAATTGATTAGTGTTGATCGGGCCTGTTTTGGTGTGCCAGGTGAGATTAGCCCATTGCCAGTTGTGCTTAGGCACTTGAGATCCTTCACACAGCATTTGGAACATTATCTTGTTTGTTAGGCATATGTATCCTCTCCTCCAGCAAGAGGCATATCCCATTCTAATCCCATGCTCAGGATCAAAAATGTGTTATATTAATGCTCATGGTTCAATTCTCTGCAGGTTTGAACTGTGACTGCCAAGGTGCTGTGTTGTTTGCTATGCCAGGCTCAGCCCATGTCAGCCAGTGAAGTGATTTCCCACTGGAAGGAGGGGACCTCCCCAGACATTGCCGCCTCCCTCTAAATGCAGGGTACCCTCCTGTGGCCAGCAGGACCGCAGAGCAGCAAGTACACTGAAAAAAGAAAAACACTAAACCCCACGAAGACAAAATTCTACTGCATCCAGAGCCTTCTGCAGCCAGAGTCTGTGGGGAGGATGGGTGTGTTAACAAAGCACACCTGACAAGCGTTAGTCACGTTGCTCAATGCAGAGTTAGAAGGCACTTGCAGACCCTGAATAGATGAGGACTGCTACGTGGATTTTCTGGCCCTGAAGTTAAGGAAACAGAGGAGACCTTGTTTTTACAAGATTTCAGGTCAGGTTTTTTTATCAGAGATGCATCTATTCAAGATAATCCTGTAAGGGAGCTCTTCAAAGTGATCTGAAAATGAAGCGCATTTGGGAATTCCTGTTCTTTTGCTTTTAAAATTATCCATCCAGGGTGGCAACTGGGGATTGACAGTTTCAGCTTTCCCATCATCTTTCTCTCCTTGCCTCTCAGTTCTGAACCCCAGTTCTTCACTGAAGTAAATACATTGCTAGGGCTAATTATCCAAAAAGGAAACATTAGTGAACATCATAGGTAGAGTATGAGTTGACAATCTCAGAGCAGTGGGCACAGCTGCCTTATTAGAGCACCCTGCCCAAAATGATGCTTACACTGTTTGCTTTCCTTACAGACCCTTTATAATAGATAAGCTGCAGTGTTCTTTACATGGTTTGTAGTCCTCTGGTGGTTTTGTGGCTCCCTCTACACATTTCAAATCAGCCATCAAAAGGATCTTCAGGAGAGTCTGGTGCAGACAGACAAGCTAAGGTGCTTTTTAACCTAGCTGGTCAAAAATAGTCTTAGGAAACTCTGTGAATCTTGAATGAGAGTAGAATGAGCAGGGTAGGTCCCTGTTTAAAAAATGACAGGTGCTTTGCTATTGCAACAGCAACTGATACGGTGACCATGTAGGGGTGCTCTACAGGCCACTGGTGCCCCATAGACCATGGTCTAAGAGTCACTGGCTGTCATATGGATTTTTAATAAGTTGTCTTTCGTGTTCTTTCAGTCACTGAAATATTTAACATCTTTTTATCATTTTGCATTGGCTGTTCTACTTCAAGATCCCAGGAGTGCAATGTTTGACTTTTCTCTCAACGATTTTCAGCTTCCATAACGATCAGGGTGTATTTTCCTTTCAGGCAGTCATTTCCCTTAATCTGCTTGTGGAAGTCCAGCCAGTGGTTTAATCTGTCTCAGGACAGGGGTCACCAATCCTCTTTCCTCTGTGGACATGTCATTGAATCAGGAAAGCAGGGAGGAAACCGTTCCCTGTGTTTATCCAGTGGAATAGCAAGCATTTTCAGATGGAAGGAGGTAGGTACCACTGTGTTAATTGAAACATGTAGGCCAGTGCAACAGAGCTCACAGACAGAGACATTATTGCCATCATGAACTTGAGTCTTACTAGCCATTGCATGAGTCCCAGACACAGCATCAGCTTGAACATACTCTGCTTGTAATAGTTTTGCAATGGTATTCCCAGCACATGGCACCATTTTTGAGCCATTTCTGGTTTGTTGTGTTCTCTGGAGAATGGTTATTCCATTGGAGAGAGGAATCTTGCACTGCTCATTTCGCATTTTAGCATCCTGCTTATTCACAGTTTTCACAGAATCACAGAGGGCATACGGCTAGAAGGGACCTCCAGAGGTCATTTGGTCCAATCCCTCTGCTCAAGCAGGGCTGCCTAGAGCCAGTTAGGCAGGAATTTGTCCAGGTGTCTCTTGACTGTCTCCAAGAATGTGAACTACACAACCTTCCTGGTCAGCCTTGTAAAAAAGTGTTTCCTGATGTTCACAAGGAACCTCGTCTGTTTCAGTTTGTGCTCGTAACCTCAGGTACTCTTACTGGGCATCACTGGCAAGAGCCTGGCTTCATCCTCTTTGCAACTTCCCTTTAGGTATTTATATACATTGATAAGACCTCTCTATGCCTTTTCTTCTTCAGGCTGAACAGTCAGAGCTCCCTTAGCCTTTCCACATAGCAGAGGTGCTCCAGCCCCTTAGCTGGGGTGAGGTCAATTGCTGCATGCATCAGCCCTTGCTTCCACTGCCACAGGGGTAACAGAGGCAGCCGTGGTGGTGTAGACATCAGAACACTGAGTCCTGACATGAAGGATGTCCTCCATTCAGGGCTGGCAGGAATTTTGTATACTCTAGTGAGCAGTCTGGAGAAGCTAAAGCCAAAGCTCTGAAGCAGAAGTAACAAGGCGACTATGTGAAATGTGAAGAGGAAGCAGAAGCTGTGTCTATAGCATCTTGGGGGACAGTTGGGGTGCAGAAAGGATAAAACCTCTATTTTAGGCCTTTAGTTCTGGAAATATCTGTGCTGTGACTGCAGCTTGTGAAAGGAGCCCTGAGAGTTTTGAAACATTTGCAGTAACTTGGAAAGCAATAGCATTAATTAATTTTTCCCCAGATTTACAGGTAGCTTTAGCCTGCGTGGAGCCCCACACTGCTGTAGTCCCCAGTCTATCTGGTGATAGCCAACACAAGGAGCTTGACATCAGCTATGGCTATAGCAGTGATTGCAGTACAGATGCAGCCCTCAGCATCTGAAAATATTGGCCTGTCTACCCATATGTAAATCTCAGTGCATATATTTATTTCTGTCAAGAACTAAATTAAATAGGAATGGATGGTTTGCCAGGGCTATAAAAATGTCAGGTCTTCCAAAGAGCTCCATGTCTGCAAGAGCATTTGAAATACTGCATATATATTGGAGGGGATTAAAGCCAAATGAGAAGATACCAGACAGAGCAATAAACTCAGCTTTGCAGCCTGTTTTGTTGGGACTTACAAGAAAAGAGGCTGCAGATCCACCTTGCGTCAAACAAGTTACTCCTAGGGAGCATGGCAGGCTCTTTGTGTGTATGGAGGAGTTGACACAACTTCACGACTTTTATGAGAGTTTTTTTCCCCTCCTACTGAACTTAACAGACAGGGTCTCTTTCCTGAGTTCATGCTTAGCTTTTTCAGAAAATGGCATTAAAGCAGGGCATAGGTTTCAAACGTAGAGTAGGAAGGGACTGTGACATGCCAGCAGTTATGTGGGAGCTAGTACAAGTCCTCAGGAATGTCTTCTTTACAGCTTCAGACTAATGATTTTCCTTTTGACATCTTAGATTCATGGCGCCCTAACTTGAGCAGTTAGATTGAATAACAAAACCCAAAGGAACAAAATCAAACCTTCCCCTTGGTCCCTAGCCCCAGGACTGAGCTAGCTTAGATAAGAGAACATGGTGAGAGACAGATATTTGCATAGACCAAATCTTGTTTCTCATTCAGCCTGTAGGTTTTCTGCTGTTGTTACTTTAGTCTTTGTCTTATATTTCCTCCTCTTCCATCACAGAGGTTATTTTTCCTTCCCTTTCACAAAACAGTAGCTAATAGGGCTCTGCTGCCTACAAATGTCTCCATTTTGGGTAATAAGAGGCTCAGGTTTAGACACCATCTCTTAACTACCCTGTGCAGAAGATAGGCTTTTATCTAAAACACACACTAGGCATCTGTCACCTCTGGTGCTTCTGGCAGGCTGTTCCCCAGAGGTAATCAGGACTCAGATTGAGAAAATCACTTATGCATGAGCTGCAGACCAGAGTCACTTGTTAAATGTGCTTTAACAGGAGCTTCATCCCTAGCTCGTTCTCTAAAATCCAGAGTATGGGAGGGGGAAATAAAAGAAGTGTGATGATTTTATTCTTTCTCTTTCCTCTTCTGTTGCCTGACCCAAATGCAACAACAGCCTGCAAAGGGGGTGTATTCTACTACAGACTTCCCTTTGCAGCCAGCACACCAGATTGTGTACCTATTCTTAAGGCAAAATAACAAGAAAAAAAAAATCTTCCTATCTTTGAGTGTAGTCTTGTCTTATGAGCTCTTGTAAATCAAACCAAATATAAAGCAAAGTTTGACTCCTTGCCAACACGTTACTAGTGTTTGAAAAGCATTGAAGTAGAAGAGATGTATTTGCAAGTGGTTCAAAACCATAGCACATTCTCCAAGCCTTGGGCCCAGCTCTGAGTGCTCCACACGAGAAGCGGACAGCTTAATTCTCAGCTGGTAGGTGTTAAAATATGCCTGTTCAGTAAGTTCAGCTCTAATTCTGGTGGTCCTGGCTATGCTGTGTTTCTGTCCAGGAGCCAGCATGATCTGACTGAGCGGGGTTCATTCCTGGTGCAGCCATGGGGAGCTTCACACACTCTGATTTACGGGATGGTAGCTTCAGCCACTGAAATCCCTCTGGACAATCAGACCCTGCCAGTGTTCAGGCATCCTTTTCCATCCCTAGCTGCCATCTACGGCAACGCTTGTCTAAGGAAGGATCTCCCCAGACAGGAGCTGGTAGCCATGAGCTCTGTGGTGCCTGCTGGACACTGAATGGGAGCCACAGCTCCTACCTTAGTTCTTCCTTTGGTTCCTGTCTCGCTGTGCTGCAAAGGTAAATGCATGAAAGTGTGTGAGATGTTAGGATATGAGGGGTTCTGTAATAGACAAGATTGCTAGAAATGACTGTGGCTTTCCTATTCACAGCAAGGCTCTTAAGTGCTGCCAGCAAGCCTCATAATTGATAACAAGCAGAGGTCTACGGGTCTGTGGCTTTATCATTCTTGACAGATCTGCTGAATTCTTGGTTTGTGAGGGCTGGGGACGCAGCAGGGCTCCTGAAACAAACTAAAGAGCTGAGCTGACCCCAGCCTTCATTCGGGTTATGTGCCACATGTCCCTGTCTCAGTGTCATGCTGCTGGACACCCTCCTGCCAGCAGAGAGAAAAGGTCTGTGGAAATCAAGCTTTTCTTCTGTTGACAGCTTCATCTCCTTTACCGGTAGCTCCATGCCTTTCTCTCTGCCATTGATTAATCCCATGTTGGTCCTCCTGGGGATCTAGAGAACCTTGAACAGGAACTCCTGGGACTGAAGCCAGGAAAGGTGGGAAGAGAAGAAAAATGAGGTTAGTGTCCAAGAAGATTGCCCTGCTAAGAGCATCCCTAAGGAAAAATCCTGGAAAGGGAGAGAACACAGAAAAGCATGGAGGATTGTCTGAGGCCAGGTGTCTTAGCTGCCTGGTGAGATGGAAACCTGCCAGAGTTCTCTGCCTCACAGTGAGGTGTGAAAACAACCCATGTGCAAAGCCTGTGAGAGTTGTTGTTGAGCCAAAAAAGGTGTTATCTTATTTTGTATGTGTAGTAAAGCAAGATTTCCAGTCTGTTCTGGGAATGACAATGCTGACAGCATGACTAGAGGAAGGCAGGCAGGAGAGACGATGCTTTGGGATGCCCCCTCTGGGGGCATTTTCTCAGCTCCCATCCTCCAGGCCAGGGCCCTGGGCTCTGAATGGGAGTCTCTCTGATGGCTTACATAGTTCCAGTTCCTGCAGTGTAACTGCTCATCTCCAAGCATACTGAGCTTTTCAGATGTCCTTGATAGACTCACCTGGGCTCTTGCTCTTTACAAGAGACCAGGAGCACCTATGTATTTCTTAAAAGCCGACAACTGCCCTTGCTGTGAGACTGAGGTCAATTTTACAGGAGCTTGTCTAAGGCAGGCTCTCCTCAGTCTCAGTGAGGACTGAACAGATGTTCAAGAACCTTCTGAAGAGTTTGGCATATTAGGTTTCATGTCTTGCCATTTCCTGAAAGTTAGCATTTGTTTCACCAGGTTGTATGAATTTGTGTAGCAAGGCAGGTGGTTATAAGGCAAATCATCTCCCTGTCTGCTGCTTTGCCTGTGACTGGAGCTACAAGTATGGTGCAATAAGGGTGGAATATACTGTTGCAGCAAATATTGTAGGTTTCATCTTAGGTTGTCTGAAGCCAGAGCTGTGGTGGAGTGCTCAAGTGTTTCCAGAAGTCCATGAGGATGTCTTATTGCTTTCTTACTTTTAAGTAAGAAGTTAATTAGCTATTTATGTTGTTGCAAACTGTGATGGCCTAAGGATATAAGTCTCTCAGGAGAGCAAACATGAGCCCAGCTGATTGGTACGAATTCCCAGAAAAAGACAATTTGAGGCAATGCAAACCTTTGTATACAGGCTCAAACAGAAATCGCAGTTTTGAAACTGAGTACATTTTGGGCAAAAAATCCCTTATGTTCAAAAACTCATAGGGCAATATTAATTGAGCTAGTAAAGCATATTACCTCTCCTTAAAAACCTGGCTTCTGTTTATTTATGCATTTCAAGTGTTCTCTCCTCCATAATATTGAGTTGTTTTGAAATATTAATGAATTCAGGCTTATGACATGCTTCAGAGGCAAAGGAGCGCTTGTTCCCATTTTACAAGCAGAGAAAGAAGTGACTTTCTTGCAAGAGAACATTGTCAGAGGCAGAGCAAGGACTCCATGGTGGCATCACCAATACTATGGTTCCTTTGATTAGGAAATCTAGGTTAAGCTGTGGAGCTTGAAATGGAAGAGACCTTTGCTCTCCCTATATGCCATTCATAATTTAATTCTACATTATGGGCAATTATAGGGGACCATGCTATAATTTTAAATGAAACTTGGCCTTCATCTAAGTAGAGGTGTAGACATTCTCCATTCCCTGCTAGTGCTGCGCTCCCACATCACAGGCACCTACTTTGTTCAAGAAGATTCTGCAGTAGCTCCTCCCTTGCACTGTCATCTGTCAACCCAGAGGAGGGCACACACAGCTTTGATGTTTGCTCATTTATTTCAGAACTCAGTAGAGTAATGAGATTGGGCTTTGAATTGCTTTGCTGTGCATTGTGAAATGACTGCCCAGGCCTATTTAATGTCAAAAGTTATTTTTAATGGAGCTCTCAAGGGAAAGCAGAAAAATCTTGAGGATATCTGTGGTTCTCAAGGAATCTGTGCTCCAGACTCCAGTTTCCTGAGAAAGCAGGTTTGTATGGTCTAACCTGTACATCCATCACCTTTCCAAAGAGGAGATGGCACACAGACCAGAGTGACATCCAGCGGCCAGCTGTAGTGAATGTGACATGAGTCTTGGTGCCACAGAGGTAGGGAGGTCTTGTCAACCTCTCTTTATCAGATTCAGGGGGAGACTGATGGTGAGACTACAGCCAAGTAGCCTTGTGACATGAGGAGAAGTAAGGAAGCAAGCAGCATACCTGAGCAGGTGGTATTTTCCTTCCAGCTTAATGACAACAGGTGGTGAGGACTGTGGCTGCTGCAGCGCTGGAGATATCACTGCCTTAGCAAGCAGCAACAGCCGGGTTTCTGCATGAGTCCTTTAAATTTTCCTGGTGGTGCCTTTGACATCTTAATTTGTGGCAATGGTTTTAGTGCTGTGTGTAGTTTAACATGGGCCGTGTTTCATCCTAGCAGCAGGCACTTTCCATGGGGCAGAGATGATTTTCTATTATGGTTTGTGAAATGCCTCGTGTTGTGTTTCAATAGGCTTATAACAGGACATGAACCTGGTTTAGCAGGAGAGACGTAACAGATGGGAGCTAATGTATAGAAAATCAGCTTATGTAAGGGTTCAGTGCCTTCAAGTGATGACTTTTCACATCAACAGGAATGGCTTGTTCTAGAGAGAAGGGTACTGGGCAGATGCTTTGAATTGAAGTATGCCTGAGTACAAGGACCTGAGCCAAAAGAAGTAGAAAACAGTGATTTCTGATTTTAATGTTCAGATATATTTGGTTCAAACCATGTTTGGGCACCTGGCTGGGGTGCTTGATTTTACAGATGCCTTATTTTAGAGGCACCTGATTTCTGCCAGAATTTTCAATAATAAGCTGCAGTTCTGAGGAACTTGATTTATAAGTTCCCACCAAGTATGTAGATTTGAGAAGAGGCTGGGTATTTCCTTTCCCCATTATACTTTTTCATGCTTCAGTTTTCATGACTGAAGTGAAAGATGTTAATATTTACCTTTATTTTTTGAGTTGCTTTTATTCTTTTTAGTTCTTAGAGTAGGAAGTAGTGTCCCAGTGCAAGGAGATGTATTGCTCTGTGAAAGGAAGAAGAAATTCCTGGGGAAAAAAAATCTGCCTTTGGAAAAATACTGTATCTTTATAATGGAAACAGAGGCTTTGGTCTGTAATGCTCTGAGTATTTTTCAGCAAAGGTGTCATCCTCTGAATTGCAAATTTAATCTGACTGGTAATAGGTTACCTTGTCCAAGGTATTTTCCACATTTCACAGAAATAATCCATGGATCCATAAACACCTGTTAGCCACAGGACAGCCACTGCTGATCTAGTACTTAGAGCTATGCATGCCAAAGTGGGATTTTGGCTGGTCCTTACTCTTGCACACGTTGTAGGAGGATCGGTAGGGAGGACAGGAGGCAGTAATCTCAGTTTTAGTCTTCTTTGAAAAGCCAGGCTTGCGACATTTTTTTATCCCAGATTTTTCATCAACAGTGGGGTTTTTATTGTGTGTTTCCTCCCCACTCCCCACAGTGGCACAGAGGACTTCATCCATGAAACATAAACCAATACCACTTCTTCTGTGACCTTAGCTGTCCCCAGGTCTCCTGACTGTGCAGGCCAGTTCTACCGCTGCATTTTGCAAACCCTGCCAGAAGCCCATTTTTTACTGAAAAGGTTGTTTATAGTATTGGTAGACTAAAACAGGCTCCTTGATTTATCCCTGTTTTAACATTTCTGCCTGTGGGCGACTGAGTTTAATTAAGGCTGACTAGTAAATATTTATTCTCATGGCAGAAATAGGTCCAGGTTTGTCTGTTAAAAATACTACAGAACTTGCCTCTTTCACTGGAGTTAACTGAACCAAACACACCACAATTTTATTAATACCAGCAAGGAAAAAACCCCTCAACCCCCACCGCCACAAGCTTTTAACTGTGCAGCTCTCCCCCAGCCGAGGAGCACCTCTCCCCCCAAGCATCCCTGTCCCCTGCATGCCGGTCCCTGCCGAAGTGAAGCCCGTTGCCATGGAAGCCTCATTAAATCTGCATCTCGCCTGGCCGGGCTGCAGGGGATGCGGCTGTATTTTTAGCCGGCGGCGGTTGCGTAAGGGGGGCGGGATGGGACCGGGATGTGCCTCATATCTCGCCTTGATGGAAGTCTGCCAGAAACTGGCCAAAAGACAGTCCTGCTCAGGAAAGCTCACTCGGGTCAGGCAGCCCTTGGCAGCCATCAGTGTTGCTAGAGCTGAGCATGGGGAAGATGCAGCACGCAGAGTTGGACTTAATGGCCAAGCAAGCTTTAGGGCGGTGGCATAGTTCTGTGGAGTGCCAGGGGCTTCAAAGAATGAGGGTCTCTTTCGATTAGACTAAAGATAATAAATCTCTCTTGACTTGAGCAAAACCTTAACACCTGGAGGGGTAGGAAGAAACTCGTCAGAGTGCAGCTGAAGAACAGCACTGCACTCCTAGCCATGTACATTTTGGGGAAAACAATGCTATGTCTAAGTGCATAGCCCCCAGAAGAAGAAACCGGAGATAGATGGTGTCAGAGATGCTCAGGGTGAATCCAATTTTGGGTGGAGTGTTGCCTAAATCCATTTTTGGAAGGACTGGATTTGAGCACATCTCCCTGTTTGATGAATACATGACACTGAAGGATCTGAAATCTGTACTTACTGTACAAACATCCACACACACAAAACAAACAAACAATAACAACAAAAATACCCACTACACAGACACACATACACACACAAAAATTACAGAAAACACCCCACATGTTCATTCTTGGACATTTCAGATTGGATTTACTGGCAGTAGAAGACAAAAAAAGAGGAGGTTTTAGTGTCTCTGCACTATCAGGATTTCTTGGCTCAAAACACTGGGCTGGTCTCTCTCAGCACTGAATCCCAGCAGTGCTAAATGTTCCAAAAATCAGATTTTTATCCTGAATTACACCTGGGCAATCTTTCAGTCTTCAGTGGGTCTCACAGATGGCCAAGAGAGCCTTGTTTAGCCTGAAAAACTGTTATTATTTGTGCTGAGGCATGAGAAGGAAGCTTCACTGTAAATGAATAACTCTTGCCTCTAATAAAAGTCATCTCTTTTGTTGGAGGCTGTGAAAATTTGATCTGGAGCAGTTGAGCTAAAATTAAATAGAGCCCAATGCTGCTATCCTGTACAGTCACACTCTGTGAGAGTGAAGTCATATGTGAAGCTCCAAGGGCTAGTGGGAACTGTTACTATCATTGGTTTTTTAAGAGACAGCAATATCATTAGAATTTTTTTTGTCCTTTTTCCAGTCACAGATCTCCAAATGCCTGTCTCTGCAGGAGGCACCAACTGGTAAATAAATGTTTCAAACAAACAAACAAAAAAAAAAGAAAACAAAAAAAAAGGGGGAAAAAACAACCAAAAAAAACCCCAACACATCAAAAAAATCCCCCCAAAACAAATAACAAAAAACCCCACCAAATCCAGGATTATTTCCAGTTTGCTGGAAATGGGATGTGACCTGGTTCTCTGTAGGCAAGTGTACCTGACCACCAGCTTTTGCAGCTGCAGGCTGTCTCTGCTGTAGACCATCTCTAAGTCCTTCATGGGAAATTATTTCCAGCTTCAAGGCTGGCTCCACAGACCTTTCTCAACAGTAGGACCATGAAAAAGACAGTGCCTGTGGTTTGCAGGGGTTCACAGGCTCTCCTCCCCAGTTGTAGGAAGCGCAACTCGCCTTCAGTTTTTCTATGAGGTTAAGGCAAGTGGTGTTTTTCCCAGGCAGCCTCATTTCTCCTGATTCAGTGTCATGACCATGAGTCTTTCACAGCTGAAATGAACTACTTTAGAAAGCCCTAAATTACTTCCTCTAACCCTTGCTCAGGGCCTGACTCTGGGTTCAAAGACCCAAGTTGGTGAGCTCCTGCTTGGCAGAGCCCACCGTTCCAGGAGGGCACATGTAGGTACCTGGAGGTTCCAGAGCACTCCTCGTTGAGCACTTGCAGGTTCTCTGCACCAGTGATGCTGCAGCAGATGGGTCACCAGACCGAAGCAGGCTGCTGTGCTGCAGTTCAGAGCCAGCGCTGCACCACCTTGGCAGCAGCCCCAGGTGTGAGGGGTGTTCCCAGGCAGCAGGGAGGCTGGGTGAGTACCTGGGGAGCAACTGGGCTCTCACTTCTGTGTTTCATTCTCTTCTGCTCCAGCTGATTGCTGCCAGTGAAGCCAAGCAAGTCTTTGATATTCTCTCTGCTTCTGGAAAGCAAAGAGATAAATGCACTTTACCCACAGGTGAGAAGCCAGGGAAGAACCTCAGACCAATGAGGTGCATGTTCAGATCCAGATTGTGGGTGATCAGCATTAGCTTGCAGGGCTTTTAACATTTAGAGTTTATTTCTCAACATACAATTTATTCCACTGCCTTTCTAGGGTGGCAAAGAAAGCATGGGGCAACGTGATGACAAGGAGCAAGGACAGCGTCTGAAAAATAGAATAAGCCACTGATAAACACAGACAGACAGCCTGGTAAACAGACAGACAGAGCAGAAGGCTCCCGTTCCTGACAGTCTCCCTGGCGTATAACAGTTTCCTGGTAAGAGCACTGACACTCACTGCAGGGCACATGTGAAGCGAGCTGGAAAAAAGCAGAGGCTGGAGCAGGGAGGAAGCAATGCTCAGGCACCAATGGCATTGCAACCCAATTATGTTCTGGCTGGGCAGAGAGCTGGGATGGGACCCTTTTACAGGAAAAGATCAAAATCAGCTCTTAAAAAACTCAAGTGTACCTTTCCCTTTTTATTCAGAAGCTCTTTATCTTGGGATTTCAAGTCCTAAAAAGTTTTCTAGGTTCCATAATAAGCAGAACTCGATGTAGTCAGGGAGTTACATTTTTAAGGTGAGAGGGCTAGCAGCAACAAGAGGGAGCCCATTAAACAACAGCCCTTCCTCTGACACCCCAAGAGATTAATTGTAGAGTTCTTTATGAAGTTTTAGCCTTCAGAGCAGTTGTGTCATGTTGCTAAACCCCTGAAGACATGTTTACTGATGCTGGGTGAAAGGTGTTGCACCTGCCATCAAGCTGGGTGTCAGATGAGGGCTAGAGGATGATTGTTTTTTCTTATCTGCTGCAGTTCTAACCAGATGGAAAGAAGTGTGTGAGACCAATCTGCAAACCCAACATTCAGTGAGAGTTTGATATAGGCCAAGGGGCATCAGGAGTGTGGCTTTGTCAGGACAGGTCAAGTCAAACAGTTGTTCAGTGGTGCTATCAAAACTTGAAAGGGAGAAGACAGAGCATCATTTATTAAGTTCTGAGGTGTTAAGGATGTTGTAATAGGAGGGCTTAGACAGCAAGAAGAGAAATAAGAGTTGAGGAGCATGTTGGGATGAGGGAAGGGCAAGCTTTTAGGATGAGTAAGGGGCCTTGGTGCTAACTCTTGTCATAGGTATAGAGGGCAGAAGGAGATTCTTGCCTGTCAGCCAGGGACCTCAGGAGGAGTTTAAGCTATCTTTCATATGGCTCAGTCAGTAGCTGATCCACATGTCAAAAGTGCTTCCCACAAAGCAGGATCCACATGTGAAGGCTGAGATAGGCCTAAGTGTTAGGGTGGAAATTATAGCAGTATGATGCTACATTGTGCACCCTCAGCAAATTTGCAGGCAACACCAAGCTGAGTGGTGCAGTTGCCACACCTGAAGGACAGGCTGCCATCCAGAGGGTGGCCTTCCAGTACTCTAAGGCAGCCTACTTCCTTGTAGATGGAGAGGAACTCCATCTACTAGGGCATTTAGTGACAGGACAAGGGGGAATGGCTTCAAACTGAAAGAGGGTAGGTTTAGATTAGGTGTGAGGATAACATTCTTTACTGGAAGAGTCGTGAGGCACTGGAATAGGTTGCCCAGAGAAGAAGCTGTGGATGCACTAGCCCTGGAAGTGTTCAAGGCGAGGCTGGATGGAGCTCTGAGCAACCTGGTCTAGTGAAAGGTATCCCTGTTCATGGCAAGAGGGTTGGAACTGGGTGATTTTTAAGGTCCCTTCCAACCCAGGCCATTCTATGATTCTGTGATTCTAAAGGAGACCTACATGGGTGGGAGAGGGCTGCAGAGGCCATGGTGTGTTTGGTCTGTTTGGTGTGGTCGTGCTAGCATGCAGCTCTTGTTCCCATGTCTGCCTGAGCCAGGCTGTCCTGCAAGTGGACTGGCAGGGGCATGGCAGGGAGGCATCCAGCAGTCCATCATTTTGGGAATAGAAGCTGGGTCATTAAGCAAGGCTTGAATGTTGCCTTGCTCCTAGATTTAACCCTTCTGAAACACTCTTGTTCACTGCAAAGCTGCTGATGGCATGATTTTCATTCAGTTTATGAATAAGGAAGTGGGTGCAAGGCTCTGGATTCTGAAAGTAAAAGTCCAGCAGGGCTGGTCTCCTCGTGGGGACCTGCAGCTTCTCCCGAGGCATGCTCCTTGAAACTAAGAAAATGGCCCTGTTTGGTTTTTCCAGTGTGTTTTAAGTCTGTAAGAAATACGGAGAAAACAGCCCCAAAGAGTGAAATGAAATTGTGTAACTGAGTATCCTCTGCTCTGTTTTTAGTGCTATAGAAGAGAACTGTGAGTCTGATCAAATACACAGGACCTTGTATAATGATGCAGTATCTTGGCTCTGTGTAAATGATTGGATATGCAACTTTGATGTTGCTGTGGCAATTTGGTGTGCTGTCCCTTATCTTGGTCACAAGAAGCCTGTGACCACAGCCAAAGCACCCTGGCTCCAGCTCCTTTTGTTCCTATATAATAATTGTATCTGCGGTGTGCAGAGCAGGCTCATTTCAGGCTGGCAGCTGCACAACGTTGTTTGCAGCTCATTAATTTCCTACAGATTGCTGCCTTGCTGCTTTGGATGTCGTGCAACTCCAGTGGCTGGGCTGAGTGCCGTCCTGCAGAGCTGAAAGCACTGTCTGCATGGGTCTGTGGGAAGAGCAAGGCAAGGGAGGGGACAGAGGGACTTGTGAGGCTAATATCCAGAGGCATTTGTGATGAGAAAGTTGGTTTCACTCCCCATCCTTTTTGATGTCCTTTGAGCACTGAAATCCGCGAATGCTGTCACGTGCAGGAGCCAGAAAGGAGTAGGGTGTTGAGAAATGCCAGTTCCCATGCTGGGAATTGAAGGGGCACTATCCTGACCTTTCTTGAAAAGCCAAATTACATTGCCAATATTGTCCTAAAACAGGTTCTTTCACCCAGTGTGCAAGAGGCTGATCCACACACAGACTCGAAGTACTTGATTTACAGCTCCGCACAGAAAGGGGTGATGCTGAGTGGCAAATCCACAAAGCCAGCACAAGGACTATCAAAACTTTTCACTATACATTTTAGCAAAACAGAGGCATTAATGTTCATTGGATACAAGTTACATAGTTGTCTTATTAATTACTATTCTATCTTCTATTGGTTAAATGATTCCATCACTTCTTAAGCTATTTAGTCTGCATGCTCAGTCTTTCTCTTCTTTAGAGCCAATGGGTTTCTTGGGTCGGGGGTCCGTGAGTCAGTGGTCAGAATCTCCTTCTGCCAGAATTACCTTTTACCCAGTCAAAGCTGATTTCAGCACAGTTGCTGAGTTGGCTTTATTAGTTTCTTCCTTATCTTGGGATTTCTGCCAAATGTCCTTGTGGCCTGTAAATTCTGCATTCTTTGTGTCCACTATCAGTGGTACATCCTTCTCCCCAAGGTTTGTTAAACTCCCCCTAGGTCTGAGATCATTGAAGCATGTCAAGCCCTAAACTTTAACAGGGCAATTCTACTGACAAGTATTTTATCTAACACCTGGACATCACCAGTGCAGTAAATTTAGGACAGTGAGTCCTGAGCAGCCATGTTAGGAGGAGCCCTTGGTCTCCACCTGTGTTGTCTCTGGTGGTAAGAACAACGTTGTGGGCAGTAGGGGTGAATCTGCATATCTTGTCTGTCCCTGCAGCTGATGGCAGCCCAGGGGCTGTGGCTGACATGAGGGAGATCAAGAACCTATTGTAATCCCTGCCTGTAATCCACCTTCGNAGGCTGGATGGAGCTCTGAGCAACCTGGTCTAGTGAAAGGTATCCCTGTTCATGGCAAGAGGGTTGGAACTGGGTGATTTTTAAGGTCCCTTCCAACCCAGGCCATTCTATGATTCTGTGATTCTAAAGGAGACCTACATGGGTGGGAGAGGGCTGCAGAGGCCATGGTGTGTTTGGTCTGTTTGGTGTGGTCGTGCTAGCATGCAGCTCTTGTTCCCATGTCTGCCTGAGCCAGGCTGTCCTGCAAGTGGACTGGCAGGGGCATGGCAGGGAGGCATCCAGCAGTCCATCATTTTGGGAATAGAAGCTGGGTCATTAAGCAAGGCTTGAAT
Organism: Campylorhamphus procurvoides; assembly: GCA_013396655.1. Lineage (NCBI taxonomy): Eukaryota > Metazoa > Chordata > Aves > Passeriformes > Dendrocolaptidae > Campylorhamphus > Campylorhamphus procurvoides. The sequence continues at coordinate 2,216,730 of WBMV01005836.1, read as the reverse complement.
GTTGCCTTGCTCCTAGATTTAACCCTTCTGAAACACTCTTGTTCACTGCAAAGCTGCTGATGGCATGATTTTCATTCAGTTTATGAATAAGGAAGTGGGTGCAAGGCTCTGGATTCTGAAAGTAAAAGTCCAGCAGGGCTGGTCTCCTCGTGGGGACCTGCAGCTTCTCCCGAGGCATGCTCCTTGAAACTAAGAAAATGGCCCTGTTTGGTTTTTCCAGTGTGTTTTAAGTCTGTAAGAAATACGGAGAAAACAGCCCCAAAGAGTGAAATGAAATTGTGTAACTGAGTATCCTCTGCTCTGTTTTTAGTGCTATAGAAGAGAACTGTGAGTCTGATCAAATACACAGGACCTTGTATAATGATGCAGTATCTTGGCTCTGTGTAAATGATTGGATATGCAACTTTGATGTTGCTGTGGCAATTTGGTGTGCTGTCCCTTATCTTGGTCACAAGAAGCCTGTGACCACAGCCAAAGCACCCTGGCTCCAGCTCCTTTTGTTCCTATATAATAATTGTATCTGCGGTGTGCAGAGCAGGCTCATTTCAGGCTGGCAGCTGCACAACGTTGTTTGCAGCTCATTAATTTCCTACAGATTGCTGCCTTGCTGCTTTGGATGTCGTGCAACTCCAGTGGCTGGGCTGAGTGCCGTCCTGCAGAGCTGAAAGCACTGTCTGCATGGGTCTGTGGGAAGAGCAAGGCAAGGGAGGGGACAGAGGGACTTGTGAGGCTAATATCCAGAGGCATTTGTGATGAGAAAGTTGGTTTCACTCCCCATCCTTTTTGATGTCCTTTGAGCACTGAAATCCGCGAATGCTGTCACGTGCAGGAGCCAGAAAGGAGTAGGGTGTTGAGAAATGCCAGTTCCCATGCTGGGAATTGAAGGGGCACTATCCTGACCTTTCTTGAAAAGCCAAATTACATTGCCAATATTGTCCTAAAACAGGTTCTTTCACCCAGTGTGCAAGAGGCTGATCCACACACAGACTCGAAGTACTTGATTTACAGCTCCGCACAGAAAGGGGTGATGCTGAGTGGCAAATCCACAAAGCCAGCACAAGGACTATCAAAACTTTTCACTATACATTTTAGCAAAACAGAGGCATTAATGTTCATTGGATACAAGTTACATAGTTGTCTTATTAATTACTATTCTATCTTCTATTGGTTAAATGATTCCATCACTTCTTAAGCTATTTAGTCTGCATGCTCAGTCTTTCTCTTCTTTAGAGCCAATGGGTTTCTTGGGTCGGGGGTCCGTGAGTCAGTGGTCAGAATCTCCTTCTGCCAGAATTACCTTTTACCCAGTCAAAGCTGATTTCAGCACAGTTGCTGAGTTGGCTTTATTAGTTTCTTCCTTATCTTGGGATTTCTGCCAAATGTCCTTGTGGCCTGTAAATTCTGCATTCTTTGTGTCCACTATCAGTGGTACATCCTTCTCCCCAAGGTTTGTTAAACTCCCCCTAGGTCTGAGATCATTGAAGCATGTCAAGCCCTAAACTTTAACAGGGCAATTCTACTGACAAGTATTTTATCTAACACCTGGACATCACCAGTGCAGTAAATTTAGGACAGTGAGTCCTGAGCAGCCATGTTAGGAGGAGCCCTTGGTCTCCACCTGTGTTGTCTCTGGTGGTAAGAACAACGTTGTGGGCAGTAGGGGTGAATCTGCATATCTTGTCTGTCCCTGCAGCTGATGGCAGCCCAGGGGCTGTGGCTGACATGAGGGAGATCAAGAACCTATTGTAATCCCTGCCTGTAATCCACCTTCGCTTTCACCACAGCCTGGCTCCTCTGGCAGTAGGATCAGCAAGCTGAGGTCTCTGTGGCCATCAGCAGTCCCTCGAGTGCTGTGTTGCTTGTCCCCAGTGTGCCAGCATGCCCCTGCCCATGCTGCTAGGGAGCCTTGGGCAGCTCTGTCCCCAGCTGCAGCTCCCTGTCTGCCTCCACTGTCAGCTGCAGAGAGAAAGCCACCCCAGCTATGGCAGGAGCTGGCTGATTACAGTCAGTATGAACCTGTGAGGAGGCATGGCAGCAGCAGGACATGTGTGGAGCTCCCAGAGCTCCCGTGGCTGCTTTTGGCACCCAGGCAGCAGCAGCTGCCACGTCTCTGTTGGGATGCCATGCAACAGTGCAGATTAGCGTTTTGCAAATTCACTGAGAGTTCAGAGAACTGCATTTTGAAGAAGCTATATAGAGTTCAGCTGAGCCAGTGAGTGACATTCTACCCTCCATAGTTGTGCCCAGAGAGGAGGATGTGGATAGTTGTCCTCTGGATGTTGGGGGTGGATGAGCTGATGTTGCAGGTGGCTATCAGCATTCACAGGAGTGATGAGCTGAGCAGAGATTGGTGCTCAGCACATGCCCCAGGGCAGCAAGCTCAGGTGGATGGGGGCACACTCTCCCGCAGGAGCAGTGCTTGAAGGCCAGCCATTTGTGTCTCTTCAAACCTGCCATGGCAAGGCACTGAGCGATGCATGACAGGGCCATGCCATCAGGCAGTGCCAGAGGCTCCTTTTGGCTAACAAGCTCCAGCGGTTTTTGCCCTGAGAAGTATTTAAAGCCTTCCCAGGCTCGTGAGGTTTGTTTTTAATCTTGCATTTCTCATTCCTCAACTTCTCCCCCTCCATCCCCACCTTCTCATCCTCGCCAGCATCTCCATGGCAACCCTGTTGCTGAAGAATAGAGAAGACATCTAAATATAGCTTCCAAATCTACATGCCTTCAGCAAAAAGTCTAAAAACAGGGGCAACAGCTTGAAGCACTGGTTTGCCAATACCAGCCAGTGACGAATATCTTGCAGATGGGATTCAGGAGCATGGTGGAGGGACAGGGGATCACTTCCAGCTGAATGCCAGTTTCATGTTTGCTCAGGATATCTCAAAAGGCTTTGAGGTAGTCCAGCCTACACTCTCCTGTCCAAGGCACTCCCACTCCTGTACCCTGTCAAGTTTTGGAGCCATTCTCTAGAGCGAAAAAGACATCTCTAGGACTTCTTTCATCCATCAATTTCAATGATGGATTTTGATGTCATAGGCTTTTGTTGTGCATTAGACTTGGATGGAAGCAGTAAAATTCAAAAACCATTAGTGAAGAATAGATTTCCTCCCTCCCTTCTTCCCTTCATGTCTTCCTTCCCAGAGCATGGTTATGGCTGAAGTTTTGATCCTTTTAAAATTCCTTTCTGAGAGAAAAAGGTTAGAGTCCTCTCTGTGAAGCTGTTCCCCTGGGAACCTGCCCAAGGTAGAGAGGAGAGAAACATCTATGCTTAGGGCCCTGGCACTGCTTTGCACCTACCCCAGGCTGATACCCACCTGAACTGTCTGGTTTCATGGGTTGCCAAGTTGAATTATTGCTTGTACAAGACGTGTACTTATTGTACAGACCACAACAAATAGCTCCACAGGCTGTTCAGATTTTGTCTGCTCTCCCCTGGCCCTGAAGCACCAAGCCTCCTAGGGTCAGCAAGAGAAAGCTGACTTGCAGCAGGCCAGGCAAGGGTCCCTGTGTGTCTGTACACATAGCTTCAGTATTTGGACCCAACAGTCTGGAAAGTGATGCACAGATCAGCCTAGATTTCTTCCTTTTTTTCTTTTTTATTTTGAGACGAACTTAAACAAAGATTATAGCTGAAGCTGAAAATGTTTAATAGAGAAAAAATAGCTTTATTAAACTGAATAAAGAAAAAAAACACCTGTGGAGCTGGACTATTATGCTTGTACAACCCAACTTAAATACTCAGCTGATGAGCAACATGAACTCAGCTGAGAGAAGGGGGGTTTAACAGTTGTTTTCCTCTCTCTTTCAGAAAGTCTTAAAACCAAACTCTGGCATATTTCCATGAAGAATCCTGTATATTAGAGCATTTTATCAAGTTTGAACAAAGTGAAATGTAGAGTGCTTTGGAAATGTTCTTGTCTGGCAGGGCTGACTGCATTAGGGAAGCTCCTGAAGCATTTTTTGGTGCTTCCCTACCATGCCTTTTCCAGCTCTTCAGGGCTTCCAAGTTCAGTGTGAGTTATTTGCCACTCACTAACTTCTGTGCCTATTCCCATGGCTGACATGTGAATATAGCACATTTCTTGAGTTGCCCTAAATAACATATCAAACACTTAAGGAGTTTTTTTTCAATGCATGGAAATGCTTAATGTGTTCACTTGCAACATAGTGGCTCTGATTTCTCATTGCTGGTACAGTTATTTGCACTGGTACAAAGTAGGTGCGAACACTGTCATGTGATTTTGGCAGCATTTCATGTCTCTTTGCAGTGTTGGGTGGCAATGGGAAGTGAGGGCTGGGCTGCTGTGCAGGAAACAGGCACAAGCTGATGGCCAGAAACACAAAGTGACCCCTCTAGTGTTGTCATCTGGGATGGAAGAACAATAACAGTTAGGCAATTTTATTTTTTTTTAATTTGGATTTATCTTTTTACTAGCTATCACAATAAATCTTTTACCGGTAATACTTCAAAGTTTTCTAATACAAGTAAAGACTTTAAAAAATATGGCTCTTAGTCTTGGCTATGTCCCTTTAATTATCACGTGTCAGCTACTAAAGCATTTTCAATAGTTCTAATTAAAACATGGTCCAATTTACTAATTAGCCAAGATTACGTGAGGAATACACAAAAGGAAGATGCCTTTCTGTGTCAGTATTTCCTCCTCTATCCCTTACGGAGGTCTGGTGTGATGTGAACAAAGAACACTGCTAACAGCCAGCCAAGCAGAGCCCTTGAGCTCCTGGTAGTCCTGCAGGGAGTCCCACACAGTCCTGGGGAAATGGGCATGAAGGGGCGCACAGGTTCTGGACTGCAGTCATTGTCTCCACCTTGAGGTACAGACATTTCTTGCATGGTGCCTTCTTCAGTGGACCTTTTTCCCCCTCCCTGTGGTCTTCTGTAGCAGAGCTGGATGTTTCTGGCCCTTGGCTTCCCAGGACTGGAGCAGAGGTCCCTCATATGCTGCACATGTGGCAGGGATAGGGGCTTGCAGAAGGTCACCTTGACTCTAGGCCACTTGGACCAGTCTCAGAATCTGCCTGTGTGGGAGGGACAGCAGGGGCACAGGGAGCCACTCCAGGGGGGAATGCCAAAGGCTTCTTCCTGCTCCCACCTTGTCAGTGTGGGTGGACATTACAAAGGACTTTCTAGGAAAAAATGGTTCAAATATGGGGAAAGATTGTCCAGAAAGCCGTCTTTACTGTGTGGCTTTCAGAAAGCAGCTAAGCAAACACCTACCTGTCAGAAATGACTTGGTGGGAATGGCTCTGTCTGGAGGCCAACCTATTTCCTGAGGTCTTTTGGTTCCCTAATGACATAATGGAGCTTTAGCAAGGAAGAGGAGGTGTCCTACAGAAGTGCACAGCTCCACTCAAATGGCAACTGCATCAGATGAAGTTGATACTCATATGAGTAAGTGATGCTTTCACCACCACTTCAGTCTCTCTCTGCTCTCTTCCCTCACCTTCTTTCTGTCTGCATCACTAGCATCTTCCACATGAGGAGCTCAAAGCAAGTAGGGACTGTTCCCTATCAAGTCCTTGTGAGAAATGTGGATCACAAGCACTGCATGGATATAAAAGTATGGAAGTATCAACTGACTTGCTTGTATGTTTCCAGACTTGCTAGGAGAAATACGTAGGTCATATAGTGATTGGCACTGCAAAGAACTTTATTTTAATGATAAGATGATAGTTGTCTGATGAGAAGTTATCAGCTGACTTAATTATAAGGTAACTAGTTACCCTCTGGTTATCCCATAAGCCAACTTGTAGAAAAAATGAAAAAAAATCAGTTTCTGGGGATGGCTTCTGTCTGTGATCCTTTATACCCAACTGGCCTGGTATTGAGACTGTTGGGCTATCCCCCGTGTTCTTGCTACACAAAGTGGGATAACTCTGGCATTGCACAGCTGCTCTTCCAAGGTCCTCATGAACAACACAGCCAGTTCCTGGAAACTGGCCCGCAATGGCTTGTCTCCAGCTTCTGTACTAGCACCAGTTCTTCTGTAAATCAAAACATCAGCAACTTGCACATCAATGATCTGCTCAAAACTCTTTCCTGACAGTTCATCTATCCTTTTGACATCTGCTTAGTTAATTGGTACCAGCATCGCATCCGACCTTGAAGGCACCTTCAATTCTGACCTTTCTGCTAGAACAAACTGTGACCATTGCCAGTGGCTGGAGCTGGATGCTTGAAAACCTGTTCCCCCCTCCATAATCCTCATAGGAGCCAAAAAATTTTTCAGGTACATGAGCTTGAGCCCAACGTCAAACCTGTTTGTCTTGGTCATAATCTGGATAGGTTCCTAAATGACCATGACTGCCCCTTGAAATTAAGGTGACTCAGCATCTCCTCAGTGAGTTTAGTGAATGTGCTTTCAGATCTAATGGTTCTACCCTTCAAACACTTCCTGTCTTTGTGCTGTGCTACAGCATAATTCTTTGCTTCAAACTGGCTGTTTGTTACTCTGGGTTGCTTGATGCACAGCTCCATGTGACTATGTGCATCAAGTCAGGGCTTCTTCACCTTTCCTGTGAGCCCTGTCACATTGCTCTGTTAAATAGCCACCTCTCAGTGAACTGGGCAAAGACATATCCCCAATATTCGTAGCCTCATTTAGTTACCTCTGGTTTGCCTCAAATGCACATGATCACCAGCCAGTCATGGGAGGTGATTGACCCACTTTACTCTGCATTGGTGCAGCCTCACCTTGAGTACTGTCAGCAGTTTGGGCACCACAATATAAAAATGTCATTAAGGTATTAGAGGGCTTCCAAAGGAGGGCCACAAGCATGGTGAAGGGTCTGGAGGGGAAGCCTTATGAGGAGCAGCTGAGATCACTTAGTTTGTTCAGCCTGTAGGAGACTAGAGGAGGGACCTCATTGCAGTTTTCAGCATCCTCACAAAGGGAAGAGGAGAGGCAGGTACAGATCTCTTCACTCCTGTGACCAGTGACAGGACTCAAGGAAACAGTGTGAAGCTGAACTGAGGGACGTTTAGGTTGGATATCAGGAAAAAGTGTTTCGCTCAGAGGGTGGTTGGGCACTGGAACAGGCTCCCCAGGGAAGTGGTCATAGCACCAAGCCTGTCTAAATTCAAAATGCATTTGGCCAATGGTATCAGGCACATGGTGTCATTCTTTGGGTGTCCTGCGAAAGGCCAAGAGTTGGATTTGATGATCCTGGTGGGTCTCTTCCAACTCAGCATATTCTATGATTCTGTGACTTCTCTATATGGTCTTCTAGCAGAGCGAATAGGTCCTGTCTGTTGCTTCACACTGAAACCCCGAGACAGTGCAGAGCTCTGGGGAAGAGTCAGACTAGTACCATATGCTTTGAACTTCATGCTACAGGGACCTGCACTCACAGCAAATCAGATGAGGATTTGGGTATATCAAGAGGTGTCAAGAACACAGTGACTTGGCCCAATGATTCACATTAATGAGTTACTGAAGATCTGGTACATCTCATTGCCCCAGGGATGTTCACCTTGCTGTCCTGGCTACTTTTCATCCTGGCTAACAGCATCCCACCAGGGACTGTAAATTCTGCCCTTGCACAGCCCTGCCTGTTTCAGTGGTATACACTATGTGACATCTCCTGACTTGCACTGCTTTTAGAGCTGAGCTTTTTTTCACGTTCCAAAGTCATACAGACACACACAGACACATCCTCTTAACCTCCTCAGCAATAATTCCTGCAAATGAGAATGTCCACACAGAGAGATACTCAATATTTTCTAGCACATTAATCAAATAACCATCCAGTTGTTGCCTTATGTGTTGGAAGTGGACATGTTGTCAAATAAAATGATTTTATAGATTATCCTCTGTACTTCCCAAATGGGAAATTTAGCAACATCATGTGCACAAAGTCCTTTAGGAGAAGATCGATGTCTATTCATTTCATCTTCCATTGCTTACTCAGGGAAATCTCATTCTTAATATTGCTCCCCAGAGAAGCTTTTCCTTCCCTAACTTTTAAAACCAGTGGTTGTTTCTAAGTGCGCATTGAAAGAAGAACCTGGACTGCCATCATCTCAGAGCTATTGGTGGCAGCTTGCAGTGACCTCAGAGAAAAAGAAGGAAGCAAGCAGCTGTCCTGACTTCTGTATGGCCTGGGAATGCTGGCTTTTGGCTTGCCTGGCTGTGTCACAGCCCACATTGAAAGCATTGCTCAGTCTGCTGAAAACACCACCAAGAATTAAAGAGCTCTTCCCATCACCGTACTCATGCAGAGGTTGAGACTGGACTATGCTGTGGCTTGGTGGTGGCAGTGGTGCTTTGTGGTTTGCACAGTGACTCCTTGCTGCCAGGAGAAGCTATTGGATGGTCTCTCTTGTTCTCTGCTTTTGAACAGTATGAGATATGTTTTGGCCACGATCAAACTGTCAGAGAGAAAGGGGAACTCTGGACAGTGTCCTGCTTTCCCTATGTGAAGCAGCCAAAGGCTGAGGAATGAAAGCTGCTCAGCTGAGCAAGGTAGGCTTCAGACTCCTTGTGGTGAGCGTGCCCATCAGGGCTACTGCACTGTCAGCCCCTCTTGTGACCACCTCTGCCTCCATTAATTTCAAGAAGCTGTCATGATGTTCCCACGGTAAAATGTTCCCAAGCCTCCTGCTCCTGCACACTCTCTGCCTCTTGGTTCCCTTCTGTCACATCTCTCACATTAACATGATGTCTTCCTGGGGTAGTGTTACACTCCAGCTCTTCTCTCCATTCATCTCCTCCACTCTTCATGCTTTTGGAGGAGGCAATTCTCAATGTGGCTGCAGGTAAGAGATGAGATTGTGCGGGACCAATCTGTGTTTTGGCCTTCAGACAATTTATGACAGCTCAGGACGCAGCTGTAATTATAGTTGTTTTCATAGCCCTGGAGAGGAGCAAGATGCTCGCAGTGGGCAGGGAAGCTACAGAGCCTGGGAAAGGGCAGCCCTCACCAGCCACGTTGTGCTGGGAGGGGTGGCCGGATGGGCCCCGTAACCCCCCTCCATCAGCACTGACCTTTCTGCAGTGACAGTCACGGGAGCAGCCAGCCAGCTGAGAGAAGAGCACTTCCCTTTAAGGGAGCAAGCCCAGCCCCGTGCCACCATCTGTGCAGGCTGCAGAGTGGCCCGGGAGCAGGGATGCTGCTCTTCCCTCTGCCACAAAATCCCAGTGAAAGGTTAACTGTTCCCCATTATGTAGCACTGGGTCTGTGAGCCCTCACCCACCATCCCCTGTCACTGCACAATCCTTGCCAACTCCTGCTCTGCTCCTTTCCTCTTTGCACAGGGAGGTCTGGTAACACGCTGGCTCTGGAGCAAGAGTGAGTAGTTTGGGTCCCATCATCCCTGTCCCACACCACCCAGGTCCCCAGGCCACCTCTGGGTTCCTGCTCTGGGTCCCCAAAATTTTAACAGTGTGGAGGACCTGCTGAGCACTCACCATCTCTCAACAAAGCTGGGGAGGTCCGCCACCACCTCTTTTGGGATTCAGTCAGATGGGGCAAGGGGGCACCTGTGGCTTTGGTCTGTCACTTTGGTCTGTTCCTCCCCTGTTGTTTCAGACAGGTAAAAGGTCCTTTTCTCCTTCATGGCTTGTAGCAAAGGAGGAAACCAAGAATTTACTGGATTGGTCACCAAATTCAGACTCTCTTTTTGGAAAAGTCACCTGAGGCTTGAGTGTGTGGTAATGGTCCAGTTTGCAGCAGAGCCGAGCTGGTCTAGGACTCCAGAAGGTTTGCACTCTTTTATTTCTGAACCAAGGGGTCCTGCTTTTGCAAAGCCAGCATTTTAGCATGCTATTTTCTAGGGATCCCCAGAATGTTTTCTTTCTCTTTCTAGGCTGTTTTTATCTCTTTTTTTCTTTTCTTTTTTTTTTCTTTAACATTAGAAAAGACTACTCTAAGGAAGTCTCACCACGGCAGAACTACTCAGCAGGCCATATAGAGCTCTTTGTACTTAGCAAAATGTACATGCAGTGATTCGTTATTTCTTCAGTCCACAGGGCAGGCAGGAAGGAAGGAAGAAAGGAAGGAAGGCAGGCTGTTGTATAAAAACAAACTCAAAGGATATGCATACATAATATTAATTGCATAAAGCCTTAGAAAAGCTTTGTTGCCATACCTTAGGTGGCTCTCAGGAAACATGGTCTGTGGTGGTTTTGTCCAAATTTTTGCAGACAAACAAAACTGAGTATTTTGAAGCTCCTAGAATGGAAAAACCATAGGCAATGGTACTTATGAATAGGATTTTTAAAAGCAACCCACATTCAGGAAGCAGTGTCTGCTTTTGAAAATCCCACCTTCTGTTTTGTAGTAATGAGCAAGGAAAAGATCAGAGCTATGAATCAGCCGTAGGTTTAACTCAGCAAATTGAACAAGCTGTGCAAAGTATCAGGGGCCCAGACAACATCTAGTTCAAAAGCCAAATTCAACCTCTCCAACAAAATTGCAACAAAAGCATCACGATGAAATCTTAGCAGAGCAGCAACATTTACATCAGAGATGTACCATTTCAAATCCTACATCCTTCAGATGGGATTAGCAGAGACTGAAAGGGTCTAGAGAAGGGAAGGTAGGCTTACTGGCATTGGTACAGGGTATGGGTAGAGCAAGCACTGGCAAAAATAAAGCTGATTTAGCTTAGAAAAGAAGAATTAGAGGTGATTTTTCCTGCATATTCCTGCACTGATGGATATGGCAGAGGTTTGTCCTATCATTTGAAAGGCAAAGTTTGGGACCAAGATCAAAACCAGAGTCAGCACAGAGAACAGGATTTCCACAGTCAGAGTGCAGGAGCAGTTATAACTGGAGGGTCGAATTGTAGGATGGCCAAATAATTTTGTGGTCATTAACGATATCAATAGAAATGCAAGCTGCAGGGATGACAATTGATCAGTTCTCCTATTCTCTGTTGTGAAATGGTGATTTTTCAGGAGGCTATTGGCAGTGGCAGCATCCCCAAGATGCAGCACTGGACTGCTTTTTCTCTGAAGCACTGTGGGAACAAATATACTGGTTATATTTAATGCCAAAGGCTACAGGCTGAGTCACATACAGATTTGAAGCTGGGGGCTATTTTTCCAGACTCTATGATTGCCAGTCCAGCTTTTCTCCTCCTTTCCATCCCTAGTCAAGACTGATTGTGCACAACATGACCTGCGGCTGATTTGAATATTGAGTATGGGCAGGAAGGAAGGCGAGATGACAGCCACAGGGCCATGTGGGGGTACCTATGTGGGAAGTGGGTGGTCATTCACTTGTAGAAGGAACAGCTGGCCTGGTGTCTCCTGGGGCTATTGTTTTGGGGTAAGGGAAAGGCTTTTTATGTGGAACTGACTTTTGGTTTAAAAAATGCAGTTCCATTTTGGGGCTGGGACCAGCTGGAAGTCCAGGAGCCCCAAGATGACAAACGTATCCCCATTCAGAGCAGTTGCATGTGCAGATGATGTTGTATTTGAGAGGGTGTGAGATGAACTCGGAATCAAAGTACCAATCTCTTCAGTCACGAGTGAGTGATGGTACTGCATGAAGCCTTGCAGCCACTGGGAAAGTGAGGGGAGCACATGGGTCATTTTGAGCCTGCAACAGTCAGTGCAGCCCTGGCTATAAGGAGGCAGTGAGCCTCTCAAGCCACTTGCCTTGTTCTCTTTGGGTGTGAAAGCTGCAGGACAGTAACCTCTGTGTAAGGTATGTATTATTGTGAAGGAAACTGTGGCACAGCGAGCTCTTCTTTTCCTACAAAATGCTTCAAGGACTTTTAAGGAATTTACCAAAGGTGAGACATAGAATGTGCTGCCTGGGTTCTCCAGCAGCTAGCACTTCTCAGAGCAGGCCCTTTGGCAGCTGAAGAACTCACATCACCTAGAGCTCCTTCTGATGTGAATTACGTCAGAGAGCAGGTTGCAAGGTTCCCCATGACCTGTGGGGCCAGCAGGTGTCCGCCAGGCCAGCAGCTGTTGCCTATGGGGTGTGTGTGCTTGTGTGTCTCCTGTTGTGTGTATGTGGGGAGCAGGGAGTAGCAGAGCAAGCGAAGCCTGCTTCTCTGCTCGCCGTCAGACCTCACTGCCCACAAACTGAGCCCTGAGTCAGTTTGCTGTGGGATCAGAGTTGTTTTTGTCTAACTTCACTTTGCACAGTGTGGCCTGCCATCCTTCCTTTGGGTTAAACAAAATTGGCCACTGTCACTTGCAGAAGTGTGGCTTTAGCCTTTCTTAAGGGCCTAGTTGAGCTTGTTTAGTGGGTGAGAAAACTTTGACTCTCTAATGTACCCATTTAACTCCTTCCTTCCTCCACTTTTGCTTCTCTGTTCCCCTCTCCCCTTTATGACCCTTATTATTTTTCCATCCACAGCAAAACAGTTCACATCAAGGTAATTGATGATGAGGAGTATGAAAAAACCAAGAATTTCTTCATTGAGCTGATGAGCCCCCGCATGGTGGATATGAGTTTACAGAAAGGTGTAGTACTGGCCCTGCAGACTAACATTAACGTTCTTCTTTCCTCCTCTCTTCCATCTCCTTCCTTCTCTTCTCCTCCTCTTCCTCTGATGTCTCTCTGTCTCCAACTGCTCTGCCCTAAACACTGCTGTGCGCACACACTGTGTCATATGGTACCCATGGGGTGGCATGGGGAGTGATGCTGGGATGCGGGAGAGGCAAAGTGGCAAGGGGAGCAGAGAGAGAAGGATGGAGAGCAGTCCTGTTTGTCCCTATTTCTGTGGCAACTTGAGAGGGACCTTTTGCCATCCCCACTGAAGGGCCCAAGCAAATTTTGTAGTGTCAGTGGGAAGATGCTGGCTAGAAACACATCCAGCATCTCAGGAGATCATTGCCCAGCCCTGGTCCTATGGGTTGTTCAGATCAGACTTATGTTAGAAAAAGACAGGAATTAAGGCCTGGCAGAGAAGCAGCTTCATAACTTCTGTAAAGGACAAAGGCTGCACAACCCCTGGTTTGGTTGCTGCAGTGCCACTCTGGGAGCAGGCTGAGGACCAGGAGGAGCTGATGCCCCACTTTGGTTTGCCTGGGGGCTCACAGCAGATGTGTCCATTGCACAGATACTGGAGAGAGCCAGGTGAGCTGGCATGGGGGAAGAAGCCAGCCCCACTCCACTGCACAGGGCATTTCCTTTAGAGCCTCAGAGGCATTTTAGTCCCATTGTGGACCCTGTAAGGTCCCAGCAAAGCTGTCCACTCCCTGGGAAGGCTGCGTCCTCATTTGGGGAAGAGGTCAGGAAGAAGGGGTAGATACTATCAAGGACAGAAAGCAGTAAGATATTTTAAAAATGGAAGTTAGAACTATCAGTGTCCTTTGCAGTTGACAGAGCTGTAGCCCACTGGCAGAGACCTACCTCACCCTACTGGGGAATGTGTCTCTCCTTTCCCCTTCAGGCTCCCAGCGCAGAGTCCCTGCAGATTTATTATTAATTGCGAGGGCATTATTATTGTATTTATTATTAATAGTGAGAAGCAATTGATCTTAATGCTTGGGAAAATCACCAGGGACCACCACCCTGAGCTTAAATGCAGTGGGTTCCTCAGGGTGGTGGTCCCTGGTGATTTTCAGGCAGCCGATACCCTTTCCATTACCATCTGACACTGAAAAAAAATGCGCTGCAGAAGTCGCCTTCCACTAACCATCAGCAAGGACCTCCTCCCCTTTTCCCTCCCTCCTGCCTTCCTCGCCAGCCCTCTCTAACCCTAACACCCTCCCGCTCCCCAAGGAGCAGCTGCGATGGATGTCCCGTGTCCAACAGGCAGGTTGATGCGCACCACCCTGGCGGGGATGGGGCTGTGTGCCAGGAAACCACGCCACCACCACCACTGCTGCTGCTGCTGCCGCCTTGCCACCAGCCGGCCGACCTGCTGTACATGGTTGTCTCTCTTGTTGTCCCTACAGGAAGACCATAAGGGTTAAGATAGTAGATGAGGAGGAATACGAAAGGCAGGAGAATTTCTTCATTGCCCTTGGTGAACCGCAATGGATGGAACGAGGAATATCAGGTGTGAGATCCTTTATGAAAAAAATGAAAAAAGAAAAAAATCAGAATCAAGTATCCAAACCCCAAATCCAGAGAATATACTCTTTCTCCTCCTTACCCTTCCTCCTTTTCTCCTCCTCCTGTAAAGGGATTGATTTTCACTCTCTGCCCTTCTGTATTCTTGCTCTCACCTTGTTTCGGTGTCATCTCTGCCTTTTAGAGCCCAGCTTACTTCCGGTCCTCCTTTTGTTCTATGCTTGAGCCTCAGAGGCTGTATTATTTTGATTGGGTTTCCTTGTCTGGATCTGTTTTTTGTTCTGAGCGCACCTTTGCTGTTCTCCCTGCTCCTGCTCCTTTGCCAGGACCTTGGGGAATGTGAAAGTCAAGAGAAGGGTGTAATGCATGGCTACCCCTTCAGTGCCTCCTGTACTCCCCCCTGTCCTTCCCTCTGTTACTGCCTGCAGTGGCATTGCCTTGGTGCTCTTGGGTCCCTATGAGGTACAGTAAAAAGCCCACAGGAGAAGAGGGAAGGTGTGAGGTAAATTGTTTTTCTCTTTTTTAAATTGTTCTTCATGTCATCCACCTGAAAACCCCCTTTAATATGCCACAGACAATCACAGTCTGTCATACAGAGCCTGAGCTGCAGACCAGGATCATAGTGGGAATAACCCCAGACTTAGCTGTGCCTTGCCTACATATATCTTTGTCATTGTATATCTGTTTGACCTCTTTTTCACTGAGTCTTGCCAGTGTTTTCACCAGCTTTAGGGTGGCCTGGAAGGGTCAAGATTTACACAGATGCACTTTTCAAAAGGGAATTCAAATCCGCCTTCTGGGTGCCTGTAACAGAGCAGAGTCAGATGTGTGTGCCCATGGACTTATTTCTGCTCCCACGTGCTGCTGCCAGAGATGGGACACCTGGCAGTTGCCCATGCATGGCACAGCTTTCCCTTGCTGACACATCTTCTGTCTCTTATTTTGCCAGCACAGCAGCTGCCCTCTGACCAGTCCAAGCTCCTGCACATGGCTCTGTAGGATGTTCAGGATAGGTACAGGTTGCATGAGCATGTCAGTATCATTTGTGGGTGCTGTAAAAATGTAAACTCATAGTTTTAATGCCATCAGACTGCCTCCTCCAGTTTCTGGAGGCAGTTAGGGACATCAGGTTTTACTCTGTCAAGCACAGGCCCTCAGGTTTCACCAAAGTCCGACTGCCCTTGAGCAGAAGCAGTGACCAGCCTGCCACAGCTTCTTGGTAGAAGTTTTCTGGCCTCAACTTGTCACCACCAATTGTTTTCCTACTTTTCTGTATCAGATGAAAGAATTATATAGCACCGCAGTTTCTGTGTAGGTGTCTGCTCACTATACCCAGAGTACAATCAGATTTCTTCTTGGGAGTTAAAGGAGATTAAGCCCTTTGAATCTGTGTAAGCAAAGTGTTCGGTCCTGGATCAAAGTCTTCAGTCCTAGAACCACACTGGCATCTCCTCTCCACATGTGCTCCCTCCCATCCGTGGGTCCTCCACCTCCATCTCAGCAGATACCAGAGGAAAATCACGGACCTCTGGCTCTGTCCTGCTTATACACTTGGCAGCTTGGAGCATCACACTGAATTTTCTGCTCAGCTGTCTGCTCTCTCTGAGTCCTGCATCCTTTTCTAAACAGTGATCTTTAGGATACACAGTAAGGATTGAGATGGTTTTTATGAAGTCTCACATTTCTTTTTCCCATGAAGGAAGTCACATTGCATCTGGCTGAATAAAAAGAAGTCTTTGAAAAAATCCAGATGGCTCTAAATGGCCACCCTAAGGTGGTTCGCTTGTAAAATGTCCTCTTTATTATTAGGACTATGAAGCCAGTTTGCTGTATCTTATGTGTCTCATTTACACCAACATCAGCTGGTCAGTGGGACTGTCTGATTTGCAACAGGCAGAGAGGAGATCAGAGCTGGACTAAGTGATCTGCAGCACCGAGCCTGCAGGCCAGGAGGTGAGGGCACACCCTCATATGGACCCTCTTTGCCTGGAAGAAGTAAAGGACCACGCCAAGGAGGAGATGCAGAGCCCTGGTTGGCCTCATTAGATAAAAGTCAGAGTGAGAGCCCTGGGGTTTTAAAATCTAAGAGGTGGAAGATTCAATTGCATTTGTAAATGTTGCTGGCACAAGGTGGCACAGTCGCTACACTAAATCCAGGGCATCTGGACAGATCCCCAGCTCCATAGTGCTGCACACCGTGGCATCTCTGATCCCTGTACCTTGTGCCTGGGATGAAGAATAAGGAGCTACGTGAGGCTTTCCCACAGAGAGCATTGTGAGCAATCAACAGCAGATGCTGTGGCCAGCAGCTTCACGGAATGCATGCTTGAGCAGCCAGCTCCCAGCGGAGAGAAGGCAGCCCGGGACATGCACGAGCTTGCACATGCTCAGGCATCATGCAACATGCAGTACAGCATTGGGAAGGGATGTTCATGCTGACTCCTGCCCATGTGTTGCTGTCAGCATCATGTCATTGCAGGGAAAGAGTTCAGGTGGTTTATTTATTGCAAAGCAGACACACAGCTGACCGATTCAGCTCTATGGCCGGCAATGTCAGCACAGTCACTGCTGTGCAAACAGGCCCCCCCACAGCTGCCATTGCCCTGCACCCACAGATGGGGGAAATCCCACACCACAGTAACCTAGCTGGGACTTTGCTTGGTTTTGTTGTGGTGATGAATGTGCCCCCATGAGACTCACATGATGAAGGCAAAGCACAGTTCCTACCTCTCCTGGGGTGTTACAGGCCCAGTTGCTTTTGAAGAAGAGTCTCTCTGGGTTTTGGCTACCTGTACATTTGTTTCCAATGCTGCAAAAGACATGGGTTTCTTGACAGTGTGTCCTCATTTTGTTGTTACTCCCTATTTAGCTGTATCCCACTGAGCCTATACCTAAGGAGCTGTAGGAGTATTGATGTTCTCAGACAGCTCTTCGTAGTGTCTTCAAAACATCTCTCCTGGATCCTCTGGAAGCAGAGCAGTGTTGGGCATCTCAGATGAGTGGCAGTCATTTTTGGAAGTAACATGCAATCCGGGTCATACAGAGACAACAGCCAGTCTGTCACAGTTGTGCCTGCACTACTGTACCTTCATGCTGAGAGCCTGCACCCACTCCAGGACCTCTCCATGCAAAGGGTAGCACCTAGCTTACCTTGGGGATACAAGCTAGGTGGCAGTGATGAAATCAGGGGTGAAATGTCCCTTGAAGGGATGGCAGAGCTGACAGCAGGGATGAGTAGTATGTGCTTTTCAAACCAGCCTGAGGCAGAGTTTGAATGGTTTATTTTGGGATGCAGAATTTGGTCCAGAGCCCCATGCTATACAGACCCAGTGTGCTGTCCCAAGGGTACCTGCTGCTGGCTGTGGTGGCAGTGGTTTCTGACCGACATGCAGTGGAGGAGGATGACAGATGGGAGTAGGACTTGCTACCATACAGTTGATTTGCATTACTGTCTGTACTGTCCTGTATACCTGCCTGTACCAAGCCATCTCCTCTAGTCGAGGGAACTTCTTGGCCATGATCAGAGCTGTGGGGCACAGGTGTCTCCAGGAGAGTCTCTGTGAGGGCCAGAGCTCAGATGAAATTCATTCTACTGCTCTTGGTCTTTGCACCTGATGGCATCTTACTGAAGGAAAAAACATCTCAATTCAGGAAAGTACCTGTGGTGATCCAAACACAGATTCCTGTCTTCAGGTTGATCAGGTTGCAAAACACAGAACAGCTGCTGATATAGTCTTTTAAGTGAAACATTTTGCATCATCTGCAGATGCTGCTCTTTACTGTTCGCCCCCAGTTATATCAGTGCCATGCTTCTTTGAGCCTTGGGACATTCAGTTGTTAGCCTTTGCCGTAAGGAGAGCTAACCACCTACTCCTGTTATATAAATGCTACATCTACAAAACTTTGTCTTGCAGCTCATCAGATCTTTTTCTCCAATCACTTTCTGCAGCTGGAGTTTTTCAAAGCCTTTCTGATCATCCAAACAAATCACATCAAGCAGTCTTACTATAGCAGCTCTTTTTGTTGATGTGCTCCAATAATTCAAAGAGATGAAAATAGATCTGAGATTGGCATCTTGCCAGCCTGGCCTATGATGAAGATTGATATCGATATAGGGGTTTATCAGATGCACAGAGCACTGGCAAAGATGGCACTTGTTGCAAGCTTGTTATATTGAAGTAAATGAGGAAAAAGAAATCAAAGAGATAATCATATTCTTCGCTTGACAAAGATGGTAAATGTTGCTTTTCTCTATCCTCCCAACCATTTCCCAAGTTTCCTGACTCTTTTTGTCCTCTCCACTTCTAAGAAATTCATCTTTGAATCCTCGTTGCCTCAGCTTTCCTCCATGTGCGCAGTCATGCAAATTAAATCCCTGTTTACTGAACACTGCAGGGCTTTGAAACCTCCCAGCACTCTGAACCACATTTCTGGCTATCCTTTTTTCAGCACTTTTTTAAAGGCTTCCTGCAGTGAAACGAGTCTTTTTCTTTATGACAAGATGCTGTCTGTTGGTTTGACTCTTGCTCTCATGGCAATTCTGCTATTGTGTCAACTCACAACTCAGAACGAGGATTTTGCTGCTCTCCCAGAAGGACTTTGGAGTAATAGTTTATTTTACACATCAGCTTTCACACTTTTTCCACAGCCCTGGATTAGAGGAGAAAAACTTACTTTGCTTTCCCTGGATAAAGTTTCTCTTATGCTTAAATTGTGGTTAGCTTTAGTGTTGATGGAGCCCAAATGGCAAGTGAGGCTACTTGGGAAGATTTCACTTGATTCCAGATAATAGTGAAAATAACATTTGGAAAAATATTTTACATGAGGGCAATTGGGAGTCAGCTTGTGAGAATTCAGCTCATGGCACAGCGGTGGAAGATTCAGCCTGAGACATGATGCTTGAAGGCTGAGTCTTGAGGGTTATGTTTTGTAAAAGGGACAGACATCCTTCATGCAAAGTTTTGCTTCACAAAGCATGTCTCCCACAAGATATGACTTTGCTGGAAATTGGAGCACAGATGGCTGGTGAACACCATTAAACAGCTTGTTGGCATGACTTGGCTTGGGAAGATTTTGTCTGAAGTCCTCTCAGCCCTTCCAGCAGAGAGTCAACTGGTGCAGACAAATCTCTTAGCACATCTCCTTTTAACTGAATATCAGCACCTCTGATGGGAAAGCTTTGTGCTCCAGAGAGAGGATGTGGCTGGGAGTTGCAGAATAAGGATTAAACTGCGAAGAAAGGATTCCTAGCTTGGATTGATCCAACAAGTTATCTGTATCAAAATATTGAGGAAATTATGTGACTTGGTACAAAGATCTATGCCTGTATAAGATAAGCTGCATCAATACATGAGCATGTGTGCTACAGTTCTCTGAAGTGTTGGCAGATGGTAAGAAACTCCTTCTTCCATCAGCTGCTGATGGGAATAGCAAAGAAATGGTAGAATGCCGTTACCTCATTCCCTGAAGGTTTAGTGATTTGCTCACAACTCTGTGATTAAGCTGAATGCTGCTGATTGTCCTGATGGAGAGGAGTCTCTTGGAGTCCACAAGAACATTGCTATTGACTTCAATAACCACAGCATTCAGGTTAATGCTGCAAAATCTCTGCCTTGTTTAGCTTATTAAAAAAATCATGTTTATAGCTCTTCACAATCTATTAGGGAAACAGTTTGCTCACCTGAGTGAGCAAATCTGGAGGCAGAGTCTGTGAACAGTTACATCTGGAAGATGGGGTATCCTTATCTCTTTGGGGAACTGAGCCTGTGGTTCATATGGTTACTGCATGGTCACCTTTGAGTGTGATGGGGATGCAGGCAGTGAGTTCTCTTTGCCTTTGGCTTCCTGTAACATCCCTGCTGTATGACTGAGAGTCTCCTCAAAAGCCAACCTCCTCTCCCTCATTTCATCTCACTCTGTAAATCCCAGGCTTTTAACAAGGATCCTCTTATCTACACAGTGGCTTCCCGGAGTCTTTAGGGATATTGATTAGAAAATATTTACATTAATGAAGAATGAGTCCAGAATAAAGCATGCAGCATGGTCAAATCTCTCTGTGAGCTAAACAGCAGAGAAAAGTATTTCACTATTTAGAAAAAGGCTGGGACACACATTTAGCACATCAGGTTGTTGTAAACTACAGACTTGCCAGATTGCTGGTCTGCTCCCATCCCAAGCCTGGTTCCTCTTGATTTTAGCTCTTTGGCTTCAAGAGAGTTAAAGCAGGAGGGAATGAAATTCCTGATCTGTAACCCACACCAGCATGTATATCACAGCAGAATTTGACCCTGAAGTACACCAAAACCATGTATGAAATGGCTTACTAGTAAATAGCTTTTTTAGGAGCTTTTTAAAATTCATGCCTAAATTGTCCAGTTTCAGGGGTGGCAGGGGAAGCAGGGTTCATGCATGCAATTTTGACTTCACCTAGTCTAAAGCAGGCTGTCAGGGCAGAGAAATCCCAGTAAAGGAAAAACTGGGATCTAGAGGTGGAGGCTTTGGGTCCTCCTAGGAGAGTCAGCATCACCTGCCTTATCTGCAGGGACACATGTTTGTACACAATCACACCATGCAAGAGTTTAGGTAAGGGATACTTGGGACTGCTGCTTTGGATTTGGCTGCAGAGCTAATTTTTGCTGTTTCCTTTAAGAGTACATGTGAAGCCTCTGAGACTACCTGGGATGACAACAGCAATGAGGCAGCCTGGCCTGGCCCCATAAGGAGTGTGATGTGCAGAGTAGTAGTGCAAGAGAGGGAGAGGTGCCCTGAGGAGGACTGGAGGGATGCAGGCTGGGCAGGGGGGAGTGGAGGGAGGCTTGTGGGATGGGAACAGCATGGAGGCTGTCAATGAGGCTGGTACAGGTACACATCCCCAGATGGGCTGTCAGGAAACATTACAGGTCAGGGCTAAGGGCACATTAGCAGATGCATGTGCAGGAAGGAAGCTTTAGCCCGTGAAATCATTTCCTTGCTTGCATGCACAGCATTCACACAGAAATATAACGATAAAATAATCCCTTGGCTTTCTGCATGCTGTATTCTTGATGTTTCATTCATAGCTTTATAGGCTTCTTCAAATATTCATGTATCATATCATAAGTGAAAGGGAGAAAAATTATTCTTTTGCAGGCTCACAAGCAAATGGGGAAGAAAAATAAACTCAAATCCCAAAGTAGTGGAATAACAGTTTTAAAAAACGTGAGGAACCAATGATTTTTTTAATAACCACAGTAGCTTAGGGGCCCAGTAATATTTCATTATATTTCATTTGAACACGAAATCGACCCATTGTACTACGGCTTGTAATTGCAAAAGACAAATTAAATTTCTGCACATTTTCTGGAGAACCAGAAGACCATGGAACAGTAAGGAGGCCACAGAGCAGCATGAACTGCAGCAGGACAGAGCTACAAGAAGACTCAAGATTCATCCTACAAGGGGCAGTGACAAGCCTGTTGGAAACTTCCCAACAGAGCTCTGTGGAGGACAGAAGATGGTGCAGGCAGAGCAAATATCCCATTGCTTCTTTTGGCTCAGCAGCACGGTAGGTGCTGCAGAACATATTCACAAATGGTTTCCCCAAAGGTTTCTGACTCTCAAATTGACCCTGAAACACTAGGAATGCTCAGCAAGGAGTCTCTTCATTGCCTCTTCCCCTTTCACTGTGCCTTCTACCTGCCTGCCCGCACATGGAAGATCTCCTGGAGTGCCCACAGTATTTCCAGATGGGGAGATGGATAGGTGGATGAAGATCTTGACTGGGTTGATGTCTCTCTGCAGACTGTTGGGAAAGCTGGGCTGACAGATGCTGCTCAACAGGGCAAGGAAGGGACTGGGAGTCAGGACTAAGGATTAGTTTCCCTGGCTCTGCCATGGATGCACTGTGGGACCTTTGGTAAATTGCTTAAGAAATCACTTTCAAATGGCACAGATACAATTAGGTGCATCTGTATAAAAATGCCTGCTTTTCAGAGGCCTGAACCAGCAAGTCTGGGAAAATTAGCACTTTTGGACTCCAGCCCACTTCTGAATTTGCAAAATGTTCCCTTTAGCTTCTCTTTGCTTGCTTTACCATCTGTCAAATAGGGCTGTTAATACTGACTCAGTCATTGTACAGAGTTTTAAGCTTCTGAGACTAAAAGTGCATGATAATAAGTGCATTCCAATACTGTCATGACATGATCGCATGCAACCAAGGCTTCCTGGACTGGTTTGCTGTTTGAGGGATAAGTAGAAGTCAAAGCTAAGGTACAGAATTGATGCTTGGCCCCATTCAAAGAAGAGTTATGTTTCTTTGCTGTGCGGACTCTACTGTAGCTAGTTTGACACTTGGCTCCAAGCTTTGGCATTCTGTGGGTAACACCTAAGAGAGATCCAGCTAGATACTTCTTTGTGACAGCTCTAGGGAGTGGGGAAACCGTGACAGGGAACAATTGGCCAAGGCAGCAAGGGGGCTGGGCTGTGTCTGTATGGAAAGTCAGAGTAAGATCATCCATTGCAAGGACCCTCATCTCCTTCTCCTCCTTTCCTCCCACCTCAAGTCTCACAGGACCACACACTCATGTTTCCAGGGAGTCAGTTGCATCCATGCAGCACCATCTCACAGACCAGCAATTTGGAACAAAGAGAGCCAGGAGGACTCAAACAATGATGTTTTATGTGTGCCTATGCTCCCCTCCGGCCCCTGACCCTCTGGGAGGTCACACCTGTGTGTGAGATAGGTGTAGGTGAGCCAGGGTGTCCTGGGGGTGATGCATGGCTGTATTACCCACTGCCCTGTTTCACACCAGAAATTTTACCGATTTTACCATTTTACCAATACCTCCCTCTGATGATGCACTTCTCAATGGTCTGCCCATCACCCCCTGGCCACCTTCTCTTCTCAGCAACCTACAGGTTTACTGGGACTTCTCAGTTGTGCCAAGCTTTGCCACAACCATGCATATCTGGCTGAGGCAGAGACACCTCCCATGCCATTGGATCAGTTTGGGTTGTGTCAGGCCCCAATGGCAAGTGTAACTGCCCCCTTTTCCCCCTTTCCCTTTCCCTCCTTGCCACTCCCCAGCTGCATCCCATCCCTCTGCCTTCGCTTGGGGGAGGGGGTGACTTTGGAGAGCCAGTACTCTGGTGTTCACTGGTGCACACCAGCCTCTTCTCCATCTTGCTGCTGTGGTGTCTGCTCCCCAGCCTATGCTAAACATGCAGCCCTGGTGAGCTTGCACTCTGCCTTGCACCACTTCCATTGCTCTCTGGCAGCTTTCATCTGCAAAACAGCTTTTGTCCCTTGGATATTAACTTTTTCCCTCTTCTTCTTTTCTCTCCCTCTCATGTTCTTCTCTCCCCACAGCCCTGCTGCTCACCCAAGGTAAGTGCTTTTTCTTCTTTCCTCTGCCTGCTCTGGCTCTATTTTCATCCCTTTGGTCAGACCCCACCATGTTTGTGTTTGCTGTGTTGTAGACAACCCCAGCTCATGATGTTTGTATCTAGCAGGAACTAGTTAAGAGCAATGCATTAAGAAAAAAAATGGTGATTGCTTGACATTCAAGAGCATTTTCTATATTCCAGATTTCCCCCCATGGTTGGGGGGAAGCAGAACATGCAGCTCTGGGTGGTCCAAAGCGGTGACTTGACCCTCTTTTTGGGCAGCTCTGATGCTTGGGTCGTACTGATGCACTGGGGTGCGTGAGGCTTTTCTGCAGGGGTTGACATTCCTGGGGTGCAGGATGATGTTGTGTGGGGTGAGTGAAGGTGCAAGGTTGTGCAGACATGCCTTTCCCATGGAGGACCATACATCATCCTTCAGTGCCTGCACCCATGTACTCTCCACCTCCCACGCTGGGGTGTTCCAGGGATGCAGCCAGCACCAGGGCAGCCTGTCAGGACATGATAAGCACCAGCACTATTTCCCTACTCACCCTCAGCTCTGGCTCTGCACTCCACATCTCCTCTCCCTGTGTCAGGATTTTATGTGTATTAATACTGAGCCCCTCGTCCTTGCCTGAAATCCCTATTATACTGGTCTCTCTTTATCCCACTGTGGTGCGATGTATGTCTCCTGTATTTTCATTATTCCTTCAATTCCAGATATGATTACTGTTGAATTTGCACTGAAGAAACATTTGTTAGAAGGTAAGGGCGGGCATGCAGGGTGCAGACAGGAGTTCGAATCCGACAGGTTTGCAAGCAGACCTGAAAACGAAAGCATTTATGATGCCTGAGCTGTGCTGCAATTCAAAAGAGCAGCATCTGCCATGCAGGCTTCAGTCTCTGCTCCTTTTTTGAGGATGCCAAATCTGCTGCGCAGCGGATGTCCAGAGCCCACTGGATTTTGGACTAATTAGAAAATTGCTACTGGCAGGCAGAAATCCCCAGTTCCCCAAATATCAGCTTAGGGTATTTATGGAAAACTCCTCAGAATAGTTTGGATGGTTTCCTTTGTTATCTCTTCAGGTCTGGGAGGACTGGAAATAAGTTGAGCAGAGCCTCCTTCCCAGTAATTTCATTGCTTTAATTCAGTAGCTGCCTAATTTGATCAGAACCCTGGGAACCAAATAATTTCTATTAAAATAACATAATTTTCCTCCCTCTGTTGTGATCCAGCCTGATTGCTTTTGGCAGCTGTTATTGGACAACTTGGTCACCAGCTATGGAAAGTTACTTCTCAGTTAATAAGGAAAAGCTTCTTCTCTGGGGTGGTCCCTGGGGTGCCCCCCTTGCCCAGCTGCCTCAGGGTGCCCTCTGTGCATGTGGTGTGTGTTCTGCCCGTGTGGTGCTCAGCCTCCACCCGTGGCTTCAAGCCAGCAGCCGGCCAGCGAGCAGACACGTGCTGGAGTGTCACTCAGCAGCAATCACGGCTAATCAGTGGGGAGAGAAGTGACGTCCTCGTTTAGTCCGTGTCATGTTAGATTTAAGTTACACAGGCATGCAAGAATCTTTGTAAAAAAAACTGCATTATTGAGCATTTCAGTGGAATCTCTTGGTCCTACTCCTCATACCCTCCCTTCTGTAGCAGCTCACACATCTCTTTCCAGGCAGCACCCCTCTCCTGGAGCTATGTCCCTGGGACTGCTGTGTGCCCTGGCTCTCCTCTGCAGCCCTGGGGCATTCCCCCTCCCATGGCACCCTTTTGGCAGCCCCCACAGGGCCAGCAGCAGCACGGCCCCTGCTCATGGGAGTGACCTCTTCTTTGCAGAATCTGTGGGTGCAGCAGTGGATGAACCCAAGTGACAATGCCTCTCTTGTCCCAGAAGCCTTTACCTGGGGGGAAATGAGAGATTCTGGCTTTGGTCCCCCTGGCTTTGCAGAGTGCTCCCAGGGGAAACAAGGCTGTGAATTTTACACAAGGCAAAGTAACTGGGAAGGGCATGGCATTTGTTTCTTCTAAATGTGCTCTCTGAGCCAGACTTGAAAGACCATGCAAAATTTCTGAAAACCTTGCTTGGCCATTTGTCCAGTGCCAACTGTTCATGCTGCAGAGGACCACCATAATATGGGGTGGCTTTGGAGAGACTTGAGGGTCAAACCTGGGTTGTTGTTTTGTTCTTTTTTAACTTCTCTGGTGTGTAACCTTCTGTTCTGACACTGTCAATGGTCTCTCTGTATACTCTTTATACAGGGAAATATTTGATATCAAAGTGCATAGGTAATCCAGTTGTCCGTGCCTTTGCCAGCAGTAGAAGAACTGCTATGATGGTTTTTCCAATCCTTGCAAAAGTCACTTAAAGCCTGTGCAGAACCTTTCCTTGAAAGGTCTTGGGTTCAGGTTATCTATACCTTTAAAGGGATGCAAATTTATCCAAATGGAAGATACTGCTATAAGCTAATTTCTACATATTCATTCAGATCAAAGAAAGTATTCCTAAATATGTTTATTTTTACATTAAAACTCCTGGGTCCACTTTGCAGTGTGAAAGATTGGGAAACAGTTGCTAGTTGTCTGGCCTGTCGGGGACGGTTTTGTCAGCAGCAATCTCAAGGCAGAGCCAGGAGTGGAATAATGCTCAGTTCCCAGCCCTGTGCCTTACCCTGCCTCTCATGAATGTGCAGCATTTCCCAGTTAGCATTACAGAATGCTGGGGCATGTATATGGGATGTATCATGTCTCCAAAATAGCTTTCAGGGCTAAGTAAGCAGATTCCTCACATTTTAGAAAGCAGTCCAGGCTGCCAGGGCTTGTGTGTGTGCATGTGCTTCAGTGAAGGGTATGTCCATATGCTAATCTCCAAAGCCAGTGTGTCTTTTAGCCAGCAGTCTTCCCCAGTTGTGACTGACAGCTTGACAGTGCTCAGGAGAGAACTCATTCATGCTCACTATTTACTTTGTTTAGCCAGGATTATATATAATTAAGCCACAACAACAATAAAATTCCCATTTTAATTGTTGTTTTAATTTCTTCCTAGCAGCACAGTCCCCAGAAGGGGTGACCTTTGTGCAGATATATACCACTCCAGAAATGGATGGAGACAAGATAGCTCGAGGAGTGTGAAATGGCCTTCATAGCAATCTTTCATGCATACATTTCTGGTTTTAATCCAATTTATTCAGCAAGTGACAGGGAATGCCAGCTGGCCTATGGCTGTTTGGTAGTCTTGCAGCACTGCCTAAGTGATGAGTATCTACCTCTCTGATGCTGTTAGAGGGCCTTCCCATTGCCTTTTTTAGCTCAAAAGATGCAGCAGGCAGATTATCCTATCGAAACATTATTTCTCTAACTTTGATTTATTATGTGTCCACGAGGCCACAGGCAATGTACACTTCCCATTTGGTTCCCCCCAAGTTTGAAGGAAGTTCAGGGGGCAAGCAGCCATGTAGTACTCTCTAGGAGCAATGCATGATGTGGAAACTCTGCTTAGTGCTCCCCTTTCCCTGGAAAAAATACAAGGAGGAGAGGATCTGCTTACATATTTTGAGCCCAAGAAACTGCCTGTCATGTGCAGGTCGGAAAGTGCTTTGCAATCACTGGAACTCAAGTCCTGGGATGGCCCTGAAGATGTAAATTGAGAGAGACAGATTGAGACACAGATGTGGGGTGAGAACGGAGGAGCAAGCGTGGCAGAGACATGCTCAAGGCTGCAGAGAGCAGCAGTGGCAGGACCATAACCAGGAGCTGCCAAGCCTCCTTACCTGTCATAGCTTTAAGGGTCTGAACAAGGCAGAATAAGTGAGAGCATGGAGGTGTTTAACCAGAAACCTCTCCTTGCTTTCTGCAGGGTGCAGTGCCTAGTGGGTGTCAGCTGTGGCCACACAGCCTGAGCAAAAGCAGACTTCATCCTCATCCTTTCCACCCAACCTTTGATCTTACCATACTTGTTTGTCGCCCCTGCTTGTAGCATCTCCTCTCTAATCCATGGGTTCCCTGGCGCCAAGAGTGGAGTACCTTGGTGCAGCAGCTGGCACAGCAGCCCCAACTTGCCTAGGCCCAGCAGCCTGTATTGCTCCTGCAGCCCAGAAGGGTTTCTAACACTCGATGGTAGCACACACCGATGTGCCAGAGCAGGCAGGATTTAAGGCAGCCCTCCCTGGCCACCTTCCCCTTCCCAGGGAGGAGGTGGAGGCAGCCCAGGAGGTCCTGGCAAGCTCTTGTTCTTGCTAGGCACAGCCAGACCTTATCAGGCTTAATTGTGGTTGACAGCAGGCAGCCAGGGTGCAATCCGCATTGAAAAGTAGGTACTGATGCAGATACAAACAGAAATCAGGCTAGTTAATAATTAAGCTGCAGCTTGGCAACTGTCACCTTGACACGCTTGACCTCCAAATTAAAAATCTGTCTCCCAACACCCAGCCCTCCACACCTCCCACTTTGCATTTTATTTATCCCAGCCCTTAATAGTCTTATTTGTAGGCTACCACACCGGGGTGATGTGTGACACATTTCACGGATGCTCTGTCTCCACTTCCTGTGGAGCCCATCAAGACCCCAGCCCTACACCCAGTCCCTCAGGAGATGGGGACCTGTGGCTACCACAAACTGTGTGGGAGCATGCCCCACACTTGCTGCAGGGACAGCAGCCTCCTGCAGCTTCACAGGCTTGCTAGTGTACCCTGCTGCTGGCTGAAGGGCTTCCCTGAGAGGCAGGAACATTGGGATTTGTGCTCTGCCATTGGGATGTTGCAAGAGTTTATTCCCTCTCTGCTGTTGAGTCTGTACACACAGAGCTCAACTCAGGCCTCAGCATCCCATTGGAACAGGCAGACCCAACAGGCCTGGAGCTTGGGGTCTGGTGTTTTGTAGAGGCTGACCCTGATTCCTACCAGAAGGTGCTCATATGTGTCCTAAATGGTAGAAGGGGAGAAGCAATGGAATCGTGTAGGTGCTAAATTTGTATCACTCTTTGGAGCTGCTTAGTGCTCCCATTTAACTGTATAGTGAGTATAGGTTGGGTCAAAATACCTGTCGTCTGGGCTCCTAAATTT
Organism: Campylorhamphus procurvoides; assembly: GCA_013396655.1. Taxonomy (NCBI): domain Eukaryota; kingdom Metazoa; phylum Chordata; class Aves; order Passeriformes; family Dendrocolaptidae; genus Campylorhamphus; species Campylorhamphus procurvoides. Next base: position 2,188,317 of record WBMV01005836.1, on the reverse strand, counting down.
GTTGTTCCTGCCACAAATGGCACTGCCTTGATTTCAAAGGACAGTCAGCAGCCTGGTATTTGGCACCTGTGGGTCACTTGCATGAGTGCATTGAGCGAGATCCAGCACAGTATTGACATGTGAGTCTTGATCTGTCTTTGTCTCCTACATTAGGATAGAGACTTCCTGAAAACATAATGGTAGCTTAAAGGTTTTCAGATGCACCTTTGAAATTTTTTAAGTTTATGTTCTTTGCTTTCCTGTTGCACATGAACAAATGCTACTAGATTTTAATGAGGCATGAGGGAATTACCTCCTTTCTTCCTTATCCAAAAGCTTCCTCTCTTAACATTTCCGTGAGGTACCCACTTGGATGTGCTGCCTGTGCCTGTTTTCCTGTGGTTTGCTTGCAGCTGACATTGAAAGACTTAGCTTGGCAGTCATATTCAACCAGCTGTCCCCACAGGACACCCTTGATGTGCCTTCTTGGGCACCCATGATTCTTCTCTCTGTGCCCCAGGTCTCCAACTGCAGCAGTTTGTGCATACACACCATACAAATCGCTCCAGTTCACCGCACACACCACAGAGGAGGCTCTGTATGTTGACAGCAGCACCTCCATTATTCATGTCTCAGTGGGCGTGCTGTAGTAGGCTGAAGGTCTCCATTGCTGGTCAGCTTGTCCATGCACTCCAAGTGGCTTACTTAGGGCTTGAAGGTGCCTCTGGTGGCACTTGGTCCACTGGCAAGGTGCCCTCTTGAATAGCAGGACTCCCACTGCCCCTCAGTGCTGTGGTAAGCACCAGCACCTTTATTTTGGGGAGCGTCTGGTCCCACGTTCACGCTAGCATCCAGCCTCCACACTGACAGAGCAATCTGTCGACTCTTGGACATGATTGTGTCACTTGATTTACTCTAAATTCTGCCTGGCAAATGATGGTCATGCTTATCAAATCAGTAGCTGATCCACAGGTGGCTTGCAGAGACAACAAAGCCACCTGCTGGCAGGTGCAAGGTCCTGCAGACACAGACGTTCCCATGCAGCCTGCCTTGGACCTGGCACACACTGAGAAGAGATGCAGATCTTCTTTCTCAGGGAGGGCTTCAGATACTGCACTGTCCTGCCTGGTGCAAGTACATAAACCAGCATGAGCAAGATGCCAGGTTCTGGGATAAAGCTGTGTTGGACAGCACTTCCTATGGAGATGGGAAAGTTTTGTGCACTGCACATGCTTACAGACCTGCCTGCAGCTCAGCCTTGCCTAAAGGGGAACATTTGCGTGAGGCTTCATGTTCTCTTACCATGCCAAAGGCTTTTGTCAAATCAGTTAAATTGGGGACTGAGGTTTCATTGCATTATTTCTCCTGGAGTTGCTAAGCTGTAGAAATTCAGCCTGATATTCCCTGTTTTCAGAGCATCTCCTCAGATATCCAGACATTTGCTTTCTGCACTCTGCAACTGCAGCCAGTGGGCAGGAGCCCAAGGCCGCTAACTGTGACCGCAGATTTTCAGATGTAGTTACTTCCCAGGGAAGGTTGTACTGAGTCAGACTGTCACCAAGTCTGGGCTTTGCAACCCCGGTAGGATGGCTGTATTGCTTTTGCTCAGCTCCGTACTGTCAGCACACGTCAGCATGCACCATGCTAATATGCCAAACCGGGCTTTGCAAAGCTGAGGGTGCCTCCACCCCTGAGCTTCTGCTTATGGTGAGCTCAGGCAAAAAGCAAAGCCATGTATGTGCTATGGCAGCTGATGTGTGAGCACCCGTTTTCATCAATGGATATAGTTTGTCATCTTCATACGTTTCCAGATAGGGGCAGAGCCTGGACTTTCTTGTTCTGTGTCTTAGAAAAGGACATGTAGATTGTATCAGACTCCCAGTGAATAAAAGCATGTTGAATCTTGCTCTTGATAACCATCAATTCACGCCTGAAAGTGTAGCATAATGCAGAACATTTTCATAGAATCATGGAATCACAGAATCATTAAGGTTGGAAAAGACCTCCAAGATCACTGAGTCCAACCTTTGACTGAGCACCACCATGCTGACTAAACCAGAGCACTAAGTGCCCTGTCCAGTTGTTTCTTGATGTCTTTCAGGGATGGTGACTGTATCACTTTCCTGGGCAGTCCATTCCAGTGCTTATCCACCTTGTCAGTGAAAAGTTCTTCTGCACTTCCCTAGTTTGCCTGCTTCCTCCACTCTGTGTTCACTAGGTCTTTACTTGCCAATGTGCCCCTGTATCCCACAGCATCCTGTATCGCCCATCTTCTTCTCCAGGTGCTGTGCTCTTCTGTCCTTGTCATTTTTTTGTAAACTTGTGTGAATTCCTAAATCCATACTATGCTGTCTTTGAGCTAGGCAGTGATGGTATGGATGTACATCATTGATTTCAAATGATGGATGCAGCTTTTCTGCTTCTGTGATGGGTTATAATAATGTCACCTGCCAAAGAGTTATTATATGTTTTATAAACTCTGCAGGTCTTGCAAGGCTTGCGGGCTTTGCAATCAATCTAGTTGGGCAGATGAAGAGGGAAGTCAGTGTTTATAAACGGATTTCACTGGGACTTCATAATTTCTGTATGATTTTTGGGGTGAAGCATGAGATCTGCTGGAGTCTACATGGGATTAATCACATCTGAGGCATTACCTTGGCATTTGTAACCTCTACAGGAAACCTTAGACAATATCTGACCCACTGCTTAGCCAAAACAAAATGCTCTGCCACGTTCTTCAGAGCTCCAGCTCCCACTCCCAGGCTCATCTGGGCCCTATATTGTAGTTTATACACCCAGACTGGTCAGGCACAGGAAAACCACGGGAAACCCAGCTTCTTTCTTGAGATGTCAAAGCTTTACAGAGAGCTCATCAGGATATGGCTGCACTTGAGCATGTGGGTGGAAGGGGAGACCTGGGTCAGGGCTAGGGACACTGCCAGGACACCCTTCCTGCTGGTTGGGATGCTCTTTCCCATCTGGGCAACGAGAACCCTCTCCAGGCACTTTGCTGTGTAAACTGGGACATCAGCAAGATGAGTCTGACACAGGGTCTTCTCAGAATGCTGCTGACCTCGGGTTGTGGTTTAGTTTCTGCAGCAGAAACCAGACATAGAATCATTGAATGGAATATGTTGGAAGGGACCTTAAAAATTATCTGGTTTCAACCCCCCTGCCATGGGACACCTTTCCCTAGACCAGGTTGCTCAAAGTCACATCCAACCTAGTCTTGAACACTTACAGGCATGGGGCATCCATAACTTCTCTGGACAACCTGTTCCAGTGCCGCACCACCCTCACATTTGTATGAAAGAAAAAAACTACTTGTTTCATGGTTTACTTCTTGCTCATTTTTCCCATTCATGTATAGTTCACATGTGGTTGTGACTGTATGTGTCTGAGTGTTAGATCAAGCACTGAGTGGGACAGGGTGCCAACAGTGATTTTCTACACAAAGGGGAATAAAAAGATCCTTTTTTTTGTTCACTCAAATCAAGGAACCCATCAGAGCGTTAAAGATGTCTTAAAGGAAGCTTGTGCCACATGACAGAACAGATCGGTACCTCAGTCTCCCCAAAGATGTGGCTGTTGCTGGGGTGGTGGGAGTGTATATGTCAACCAAGAGCACCAATGAAGACTAAAGAAACATTCAAGGGCTTTTTTAAAATAAATTGTAAACATGTTGTGTATATTCTTGGGGACTAAATGATATTCAGAAACCTGGGTCTGTTGTGTCTGTGGTCCAACACCCCACCACTGCCCCCACGTTGCTGCGTGAGCTTAGCAAGCTGTGAGGGGGCTGCAGAAGTCTATGCGTTGGCCCTGCAGATGGGCAAACATGGTGCTCTGGAGCTCCAGGGCTGCTGCCTACAACTTGGTGTTGGCCTTGCTTTCACAGAAGTGGCTGAGAGGAAGCTGACGGTTGAAGAGGAGGAAGCCAAGAGGATTGCAGAGATGGGCAAACCAATACTCGGCGAGCATCCCAAATTAGAAGTCATTATTGAGGAGTCCTATGAGTTCAAGGTCAGTAGGTGTCCTAGGGGTTTTCCAGGAGGGTGAAACCATGTGGCACTGCCAAACAGTCCTGGAGAGGAGGACTGAGGAAGCAGCATGTACAGGGAAAGACCTGTTGGAAGAGGAAGAGTAGTATGTAATGCAGTAAAGGGTGGGTGAAGTCTACAAGAAATGTCAGAAATAGCAGCTGCTGGTAGGCAGGGGTGGAGGGAGAAAGAAAAGGAAGCCCTGCTGGAAGCAGAAGAAGCCAGTGGGCAGGAGCAAAGTTGTCTCTGGTGAGGCAGAGATGAGGGAAGAAGGCGCCTCATCAGGATTAAGGGGTGGCAAACAAGGTGGCTCTGGTGAGGTTCGGGTCAGCCAGTCCAGGCTGGAGTTGGGCTTAGCTCCTGTCATGGCCTCATCTGGCTGGTAGGAGGGTGGCAATTCCACAACTTGGAAAGGGTCTGTGAGCCTGCTAGCAACTGGTTTTATTGCTGTGCATCTTTATTCCTGCAACAGAGCACTGTGGACAAGCTGATTAAGAAGACAAACCTGGCTTTGGTTGTAGGGACACATTCCTGGAGGGACCAGTTCATGGAGGCCATTACCGTCAGCGCAGGTGAGGCGGACATCAGAAAACACATACCAGCATCCACAGGGTTCATGCAGCCCAGAATGAGATCTGTCTGGGCTCAGGAGACAGTATCTCCCTGGTCAGTGATGCTCAGCTGTTGCCTATGTGGTGACCACCAGCAAAGCCAGTCCAAAGAGCTCCTCTGCTTCAAACAGAGCAGGCTTTTGCAGATACATTAGCCAGGAGCCCAGGAGATCCATCTTTTGGTGCAGAGGAGGCCAGTTTTGAAAGACTTTACGTCAGTTGGCAGTGCTCCTGGTGCTTCAGTAATCTGATGAGTAGTGTGCAGGCAGCAAAATCCTGTCCTGGCCGGGGTCCTGGTTTCTGGCGTGCCCAGTGCAAGTAGCTCCTGCTGCTGGAAGATGTCCTGTCTGCCACAGCCAGTAGAATTTCTGGGAGTAAAGGAGGGTTACCACATGTAGAGAGGAGATGTTGCCTCACGAGGCAGTAGCTGGTGGAGCAAAAGGTCCAGAGACCTGCCAGCTGTTGCCTGGGGAGAGAACTCACCACTTTCAGAGCCAGGTAGCTGTGGCACAGATATTTTAGGCATGTCTATGCCATCAATGGCACTTGAGCATCTTTCTGTATCTTTCTTTGACTGTTTGGTTTCTTCCCCAAAGGGATGTTTTCCACCCAGCTGTAGAGCAGGGAGTGGACAGGCAGGCAGTTGGGTGGGAAGTGTTGCCAGTGCCCATAAGGACTTCTTCTGATATGAAAGAAAGATGCAGGGTATTCAGTTTACTTTTTTTCTAGCAATTAAGAGAAACTGCTTCTGTGGAAGCATCCTTGAAGCAATGTTATTTCTCAGGTCTTCTCTTCCCATGTCTCTTTCCTTCGACATCTGCCCTGTGCTCCCTACCTGCTTTCTCTTTCTCCAGTTTATTTCCATTGTCCTGTATCTGTAAAAAGATCAGCAGTACTTCCAGTTTTGGGGCTGACCTGACTCACCAGGCTAAGCTGGAGACTCCTCCAAAGGCCTGCAGCACTCCGGCTGATACCCTCACATAGATAAGAAATTTCTCTCTGTGGTGCTGCTGGTGTCCAGCCTATGTTCTGGAGCAGGAGGATCAAGAGGTCTCTCCAGTTTCCCAATTCTATTACTTTCTGCTAGTTTTTGGCCCAGAACATCACTTGCCTATGTAACTTCATCATGCCCCTCAACAGTGATCTCCACAGGTTGTCTATATCCTATGTGAGTGCCTGTGGATCAGCTGTCCCTCTGTGGGTACAACACCCAACTCTGCCATTCTGCACCCCTGTGGGCTCTGGGGTGTCTGGGAGGCATTCCTCTTGCCAAGCCCCACTTATCCCTGAGGGACCCAGTGTGCCCCGAGCCCACTGTCATGGCAGGATCCCTGGGGTGAAAGGACCAAGCATGGGCTGCACCTAACCCCTGTGATCTTGACCTGCCCCAACGTGAAGGCTAGACCTCTCCTTCCATGTTGTTTGCAGCGGGCGATGAGGATGAAGATGAGTCTGGCGAGGAGCGCCTGCCATCCTGCTTTGACTACGTGATGCACTTCCTGACTGTCTTCTGGAAGGTGCTATTTGCCTGTGTGCCCCCTACTGAGTACTGCAATGGCTGGGCCTGCTTCATCGTCTCCATCCTCATCATCGGCATGCTCACGGCTGTCATCGGTGACCTTGCCTCCCACTTCGGCTGCACCATTGGCCTCAAGGACTCAGTGACTGCCGTTGTCTTTGTTGCCTTCGGCACTTCTGTACCAGGTGGGGTGGCCATGGGGAGGGGATGGGGTGGGAGGTGAGTCCTCTGATGATGCTCCTGCTTCCAGAGGAGCAGCTCTGTCATGGGATGGGGTCCAGGGTGGGAAGGGAGTCCACAAAACCTTGTGCCTGGGCAAGGTCTGCACCCTGCTTGGTGGCAACACGGGGTCTCTGGACCCAGGAGGGGGCTGCACCAGGAGAGGTCTGTGTTCTAACCCAATCGGTGCCACCTGAGCCTCCCTTGTCCCCCAGAAATTAAGGGTTATGTTTCTCCTCTTGGACCCCCAGTGATTTCTCTTTCCCTCCTCCCTCAACCCCAGACACATTCGCCAGCAAAGCCGCAGCTGTCCAGGACGTGTATGCTGACGCCTCCATCACCAATGTCACAGGCAGCAATGCTGTCAACGTCTTCCTGGGCATCGGGCTGGCTTGGTCAGTGGCAGCGATCTACTGGGCATCACAGGGGCAGGAATTCCAGGTGTCGGCAGGCACCCTGGCATTCTCCGTCACCCTCTTCACCATCTTCGCCTTCATCTGCATCAGCGTCCTACTCTACCGCCGGCGGCCCCACCTCGGCGGGGAGCTGGGCGGCCCCCGGGGGTGCAAACTGGCCACGACATTGCTCTTTGTCAGCCTCTGGCTGCTCTACATCCTCTTCGCCACCCTGGAGGCCTATTGTTACATCAAGGGGTTTTAGGCGGTGGAGGGATGGTGCTGCCGGGAGGAGAGACCCCCTCCTCCATTACCTCACTGGACACTGGTCCTGGAAGTGCGGTTTCACCGGAGGGTATGGCTGTCTGTCGGGGGCTACCACTGCCCAGACAGTCAGACAGCTGGGTGCCAAGAAGGGCAAAACCATCACAGAGTGAAAAAAACCCAAGAGACAAAACCCATCGAAAAATGGTATAAAAGAAAGCAACAATGGCAAGTGTTGAAATAAAACACAATAAACCTAGCCACCGACCCTATTCAATGAGAGTATGAAGTTTCAACCATCTCCAAAGGCCACCTCTCCCACAGGGGCTCGTCTCCTTTCCTGCCGAGCACCCCTCCACTATAAGGAGATGTTTCCTTATTTTTACTAGTTGAGAATTGCAAAAGTCTGATTCAGGAATTTGTGGGGGGGGGTTTCTTTTTTCTTTTTTTTTTTTGTTTGCTTGTTGCTTTTTGGTTTTAGGGGGAGCACGCTGATTGATTTTTTTTTCTTTTTTACTATTTAATCAGAAAAATGTTAAAAATGTAAACTCTAAAGCTTCAAGCTGCCGTCAGTGCTGGAATTGAACATGTGTATTTTATGAAGCCACAAAAGACTGTGACACAAAGAACTTTTTCACTATTACCCATTCCCTCCCCCACTGCCCTCCATTACTTTCTTTTTTAAGAACATCACAAAACTGATATATTTTTAATACAAACAGAGACACACAGTCACACACATTTAATGATAAAGGCTGGAGCATGTAGCATCTCAATCACCTGCCTGGGCTAAGAAAAAAAGAAGGAAAAAAAACCCCAATCCTTTAATACAACACATGTCATGTATATTTTGACTACAGCATTTCCCTTTGTATAATTAACTTCGAGCTGGTGGTACTGCAGGGAAAGAAAATTATGTTCATTTACAACTGTTAAAAGAAATAAATGGCTACCCAGGAACAGCCTGCCCGGGGTGGGGAGCAAGGGTGCCAGGGAAAGTGACACTGGCTCCTTGGGATGGTGGTGGTGGTGGGTTTGCTGTACGGTTGTCCTGCTCAGAGTTTGAAATGAATTCAGGAAAACCTGGATAGTGTGCCCCTCTGTTCCCAGCGCCATCCCACCCTGAGCTGTGGTGTGGCTGCCCTTTCATTCAGTGACTCCCCCGGTTTTCACAACACCTGTATCTTGCTGGTGGCCTTCAGGCTGTTGACAGGTATAGGCTTAAAAACTGCCATCCACATCAGGACTCCTGCATCATCTCAAGTACCTTTTAGGAACACCAGACAGACAAAAAAGCATCCTTTTCATTTGAAGTGCATTTCTTTTTAAGAAAAAAGAAGAAAAAAAACCCACCACCACGAAAGTATGTCATCAGTTACATCAACAGCTGCAAATTGAAATGTTGGGTTGGTAATAAAAATAAATAAAACTATACCTATATCTATATAAACAGTGCTACCAAGAAACATATTTCTTAATTGAAAGCCCTGGAAGAAAATGTTAAAATCTTGCTCTTTGTAAAGTGTTTTCAAGACAAAGATCATTTCTTCTATCGTGAAACAGGTGCCATAAAGTGAACCATTTCCATCAAGTTCCTAATAATAAGCCGAATTTTGGGAGGCAGCAAGTAAGAGAGGGGCTGCCAAAAGGTACATTTCTGCTTGTTGAGGTGCTTTTGGCTGCTCCAAGAGGCAGGGAGGAGGTGTCCATGGGTTAGGGAAAAAGCAATGGGAACAAGGTTGTTATGGACAAAAAGAGATGTAATATTATAGCAGGTGATTAGAGGGAAGTAACAATGGTTCTTAACACACAGATGAAGTATTTTATTTTCATATAAAATGCGTATCAGATATCTATATCTCTATGTAAATGTGTATACATGTGAGGCAGAGAAGAGGAATCCTCAGAGGAGCAGCAGGAGCTTTGCCTGTGGGAGCCCACCGTGGGTGACAGCTGCTGGGTTTGAAGCTAATAAGCACCCAGCATCCTTCCTCCTTCACCCTTCCTTCTCCATGCCTTTGGGGAAGGGCCTGAAAAATATGGGCAAGAAAACCTGAGGCCAGGATCCCACTGACCTTGCTGGTTCTTCTGGCCTCCAGTAATGCCAACAGCCACCCAGAGCAGCTGCTGCCACTGCCACACTGCCCATCAGCTGGGGACCTCAGAGTTCACACAGTGTGATACTAAAAGAAATATTACAAAAGCCCCCAAACACCATATGTGGGAAGTTCTCAAAGGGAGCTCCACAGCTCTCAAAGCTCTCAAAGGGAGATTGTTACCATTGCTCTTTTTAACTTGGACATACAGAGTATGTTGAGCTTTTATTTTACCCATACCCGTTCCTGGATAAAGCCTGGCCTGCGTTGCTGCTGTGCTGTTCTTCTGTTGCTTGTGCTGTATCCACCACGTGCTTTTCATCCACTTCCTTCTCCAGCTGACTGCAGGAAGGGAGAGGGAGGCAGGACTGGCTGCCAGGAGGGCCAGCTGCATGGGGACTCTGGTGCCCTCCATGCACAAGGGTGATCTGCGCCAGGCTGACAACATCTGTGGTATGGTTTTTTTAATTTCATTTTTTACTTCATTAAAAATACGCAAGCTAAAAAAAACCCCAACAGATTTGGTGCCTTTGGGGATTTTTTTTCCTGAAGCTTTTATGTTTCATTTCAGGTCCAGCTATCTGCTTGTTTCTGTTTTCCTTGGGGCAGGTGCCTGGGCTTGGTTGCAATGGCTTTGGCTGGGTTTGTCCCACCCTTGCCCCGCAGCCTGGTACTGCTGGGAACACCCTGCAGCACTTGCCCCTGGCTGGCTGGCAGAGAGGTGGTTTTGCTGATGTTTTTGTTGTTGCTGGTCCTTCCCCTTTGTTTCTCCCATCAGCTTCTCATGGCAGCCTGCAATAACAGCTGCTGGCCTCTCTCAGCAGCCCTCGTGCTTTTGGGCTGCACATCTTACCTGTCTCCTCCCCTGCATTGCTGCTGTGGTTGAGGGTAAATAACACATCCTGACACCAAGGGGGAAAAGCCAAGGTCATCAGAAGAGTTGCTTTGTCCCTGGGGCCTCCCACTGTGTGGGGACATAGTCTAAGGGACATGCATGGTGCAGAGCCAGTGGTACCTCTGGCTGCCTTCCCACAACTGTTGCCATGGGGGGCACCTTCAGCATCCCACAGGTTTTGCTATCCAGGTGATACTGCACTGCATGGGTGCTGGTCAAAGATCAGCTTTTGGGTAAAGAAGAGTTTTGCAAAGAGGAGGCATTCACCCTTCCCCCTCAAGCTGTCCGGGAATTGTGTCCCAGTTTTGGCCAGTACCATGCTGCCTCCTCACTGAGCATCATCACTGACTTTTTCACTTGAATTCGGGTGCCTGACCCCCAAAAGTGCCCTTCACAGTGGGCCTTGAGCTAGAACTGTTCCCACAAGCCTCCTGCAGCCAAGGGGTGGCTGGTGCAGCCCATAACCCCAGTCTCCCATCTTTGACTGCCAGCACAGGGCCCACTTATGGGGCTGCAGGGGAGACTGGAGTTTGATCACCTCATGGTACAATGCAGAATGTCCAGGTGGGGTGGGAGGAGTTCCAGCTGGACACCTGTGCTGTAGGAAGGGTGGCCCTGGAAGAGCAGCTGTGGGAAGGCTGTGCTGCACGCTGGAGCACCAGAGCTTGGCAAAGCCACAAAGAGACCACTGTCCTAGCGGGTCCTGCATGCTCCCACTCCCCTCCACAGGCCTGTGGGATTATTTCTTATCCTTGCCCTGCTGGCCTGCTCCTGCCCACAGCCAGCACATCTGCTTCTGACCCAGGGGGAAGCACACAAGCTCCAGCTCTGGCTCTGGGAAAGGCACGTTGCCATTGACTCTAGTGAAGGGACCAGGGGGAGCATATGGCAGGCTGTGACCCTTTGGGGCTGGTTTGCTGCCACTTCTGCTCCCCACAGGTTCTGTGGCATAGATCCAGGATCAAAGTGTTAGAGGCACTGAGCAAAGGCTTTGATCTAGGAAGGACGCAATTGCAGTGCTTGGGTTGGGCTTTGTCCTCTTTCTGGCAATTACTGTGGTGTTGGTGTGATCAGGACTCTTTGTGACAAACTCAGGCAGAACACAAAAGTATTCTGTGATGTACATTTCTTCTGATTCCATGGCTGGGGTTGATGGCTGCTTGACTTGTCCCCCGACATGGGAGGACCTCTCCACTACTCTCCATCCCTAAGACACAATGTCACCTCACAGCATCATCTGCAAGGAGAAGCCCCCATGAGCTGCATGTGCCACTTCAGGCTTCAGCTGCCCTGGCCCTCTGCTGTGGAGGGACAATGCTTACCTGTATGTCTCTACCGGCACAGCATTTTGCTTTGGGAAAACATTTTGGATGACACCCACTACTGTTGTACCTGGACACTGGTGGGATAAACTGTAAGTTAACAGCACCTTTGTTTACCTACAGTTCAGCTCATCCACCTCTTGATAGCACAATAGGACAGCAATATAGATGTAGATGGTAACAAAAAGGCATCCAGGAGATCTGGTCCTGCTTGAATATGACGCTGTTCAAAGACAGGAAATTTCAATCCAGTTTCGCTCACACTTTGGTGTGGAAGTGGCAGCAGGTCATTCCTCATATCATGCACCTGGAACTGCTTTTATTTTTTCCCAAGGAAAAAAAACAAAGACAAAACCTGGTGCTTTTTTGTTAACTTTGTCAGGAGGTTGTTGCAGCCCTGATCTTGGTGTAGGAGCCAGCCCACATAGATAGGAACAGCAGTTGCTCAGCCCTGGCCACAAGCTGGAAAGCACTTGTCACCAAGAATAACCTTTGCAGTATTATATGGAAAAAAAAATGTTTTTAATGACCATTGTCATCCATGTGCATGTGCCAGGAGCAGTCAGCTTGCTAATAACAGAGCTATGTGTGCCAGTGCCACTTAGAGTCCAGTAGAGAAGATAATGCTCCCAACCTGCCTCTATACTGAGAGGGGATTACATCTGGTATTTAAATGTGTCATTTAGAATATGTAGATAATTAGCACCATGAGTAGATTTACCCGTCCTTTCTGCCTTCCCTTCACCCAGGGGATCTGTGCTTTGCCCAGGGGTATGTGGGTGGCAGGGTGAGATCTGTCCCCTAGGCCCACCCTGCAGGGGGCTAGGGGGCTCATACTTGCTCCTCTGCCAGCAGCAGAAACCCTTGGCCTCTCTTCCACATTACACTACACTCACACCCCAGCACCTCCCCACATGTGGCCTGGGGTGGTAATTTGAGCTTAGACATCGAGCCTAGAGGCACGATGTGGGGTATATGAGCAGATGTTCCCACTGCACCTAAATGTAAGCATTCACCCATGTCCCAGGCTGTACCATTGCAATTGCCAAGTACATGGCAAGCGGAGGGGGAGCTGTGGCTAAAGGAAAACTTGGGACCCACCTACGACTGCTTGCTGGGAATGCACTCTGAAATTAGCCCAGTTTCAAGAATGCAATAAAAAACCCCACAGGCCTAGAAAGTACTTTAAAATAGGTGTGAAACCCAGGTGAATTAAAGAAATACATGATTCAAAGGTGGGGGGTTTTTTTTAGGGTGTAAGATGTGAAATTACAAATACCTTCCCGGGAAGATGTCTCTGCTATAGAAGAAAATGAGCTTGGACTACAGAAACACTGGTCCCATTTCATAAGAATTACTTTTGTTCAACCTGGGTGCATGAAAAGATGTAGGGGGGGGAAAATCTCAACACAAAAGCTTCAAAGGTGCTCTTAGAAAATCCCTGTGGCACATCCTTGGCACTAAGGCATATTGTGCAGGGCACCTCCATGTCTCTATTAACACAAGGGTTGTCCAATGAGCTCCTAAAAAAGTTACCAGAAGAGATTTGATTGCATCCCCTTCTTCTGGAGCATCTTGGTAGAAACTAACAGCAAACCCAGATATGTGTGTGGTTTTTAGCACTGTTAATTTATTTTTTCTTGTTTTATTGACAAGGGCATAAAAACAAGTGGTATGACAAGAGGATTTTGTATGTGGCACAGCCCTTCAGGTTCTCCACCTTCTCCTTTTCCAGCTTCTGAGAAGTCATTTCCACTGGATCACTGCCTGGTGGGTTTCACTTTGTGTTTGTGCATTGAGGCAGCTGCCTCATGGCAGGTCATCTCATTGTCTCTGCTGAAACTCGTCCTGTTGACTTGGATTATTTCTTCAAACTGTCAAGCATTCTGGTCCTACCCCCCATAGGTGCTGACAGACACTCCCCCAAGCCCCCCAACACCGCACGCCCTAAGCTGGGTATCATCAGGAAAATTTACAGCAAAGCAATTTCCAAAAGCTGCTGCTGAAAATACTGAATAGACTTGGACCCTGGACAATCACTGGAAAGACTTCCCCAGAAAGCTCTCTGACTTTGACACTGAACCCAACGTATTGTGAATCTAAATAGACTGCATTTCCTCAGCTTGCTTACGAGAATGTCTTCTGGGACAGTGCCAGAAGGCTTTCCAAAGTCAAGACATATCACATCTAACGCTGACCCTCCTAGCCATGAGGCTAGTTATCCTGTCAAAGAATGGAATCAAATTAGTTTGAAACGATTTGTCCTCAGTGAAACATTAACAAGCCCATTCCTGCCATTTATTTACTAACTTATAAATCTGTGTAAGATATTAGAGAATTACTGGTCAGTAGCTTGCTCTTTTAAGTTCAAATTATCACATGCAGATATCAGGTCTGTAATTCTTCAGGTTTTTCTTCAGCTAGGTGATGTTGCCACGCCATCCTTAAGTTGCCTGGCAGCTTACATGTAGTCTGCAATGCTCCAACACCCATCTCACAGTTCCTATTTTTCCTGCTCGTGCTTCAGGCTGTTGAAGAGCTCTTGATCCACTTTACTGGTCTCTACATTTTCTCCCTTCATTTCCCATGAAGCATGATAGTTCTTGTTGGGACTTTGACTGCAGTTCTTTTATCAGTCCCCAGATCTGTTTTTATTCTTTAGGACACTTCTTCACAGATCCTGCCTGCCAGTTTTCTGAATTAATTTATATTTGGTATCTTGGTTTTTTTGAGTCTAAGTATTTTAGATTTGCTCATTTTACAAAGGTCTGGGATTCAAGTACATTTTGAGGAGAAGAAGCTTCCAGCAGACATCTGAACACTTGAAACAATCATAACAGCTCAAGAGATGCAAAAATTCACATTCATGTTGGGCTGCAGGTGAACAAATATAGCTTCAGTCACCTTCATACAGCTTTGTCTGACACAACATGCCAGCTCAGAGTGGGGACATCTAAGTCACTTCAGAAATAGCTCCCTCTCTACAGCCAAATGCTGTGTCAGCTCTTCTCTGACATGGTGGAATCAGCGGGGATCACTTCAGTGGTCCCTGCCAAAATCATGACGGAGGGAGATAGCAGTGACATAGTGCCTATGGAAGGCCAGAGCTGAACTGTGTAATGGGATACTGGACATTCAAATTCTACACTTTTTAAGTGCCTGAAGCACAGCATCGAGGTGCTACAGAGGAATCCTTTCACCAAAGTGAGTCCTTCATTCACATACCAAAAAGCAGTGAGATAAAGACGTTTTGTACTGGGACTGAATTTCTCTACTTTAAACTCCTACGTATTGCAGCAAGGAGCTACTTTAAGCTCCAAATTAGGGCCACTTAGTTATGAGTTGTATGGAAGAGACCCTAGCTATTCCTGCTGGCACCAGAGAGGAGCCAAGGTGTGGTAACCTCGGTCTCCAGGAGCCACAACCTGCTGCCTCCCTCATCACCCTCCTCACCTGTGGGCCCCTCTGCCTGCAGCACAATGCTGATTGAGCCTGCAGGGAGCAGAGCCAGGCAGCACCACTGCCTTATCTGGAGGTGTGCACTGGCCAAGAACACAGCCGGGCCCCACGTCCTCCGCCTTGGCTGAGAGCCAGAAGACCCTCAGTCCAGTTCCAATGTGCTAAAAGAAAACATAATGTGGAATAAATGTTCATTTATGCTTTTGCAGGAGATGGGGATATAGGTTTGTGCTAAAACACACAGCACAGAGCTGGTGGTGTTTTCTAAATACAAGCTAGGCAATTCCTGGTGTGCAGAGGCAAAGCTCCTTTGAAAAACAAAAACCACCATTAAAATCAGTACGCAGGGCCTCAGATAGAGCAAGACAGCGTAATTGCTTCCTCAAGTAGCCAGCCTTGGTTTTTCTGGCAAACACTCCATACAAAACCCTTGCTGATACACTCCTAGCTCCTGAGGTGGCATTTTCTAACCCAGTTTGTTCCAAACTAAGGAGCATCACATCTGCAGATCCTGCTGTCCAATTTAATATCAGCTTTTGAACAGTTGCCAACTTATTTTGCTTGAAATGGCTTGTAAGGGCTGACTGCTTAGAAGTCAGAAGGTTGACATTCTGCATGTGAATTTCGTTAGTTATGTCAAAGATAAGGGGACAGGAAGCAGGGGGGAGGACGAGGAAGACAAGTCTTCTGGCCATATCACTGTTGGAAGCAGAGGCAGAAACAAGCCCTTTACAGTCCTTTTGACTTGCTTACAGAATGACTGCAGTGCCAGGGAAGGGTGAAGGCCTCTCTGACTACTTATGTTAAGAGAAACAGGAAGCATGGCCAAAGAATTGGTCTTTTGTTTTTTAAAATACTCTTTTCTGATTTTTAATTGTCTTGCAGAACTCCAGAGATGACAGCTACTGCTCTTCCCTTAGCCCAAAAACTTGTTACCTTGGTAATAAAAGGAAGATCAGTTTGGTTTGTCAGTTTATTCTTGACAGATACACATTGGATGTCACTCATTGCTAGATTTTCTTCTTTTATCATGAAACTTGCATCTAAACACAAGAATCTTACCAGGGCCCTTTCTGCCCATCTGCAAATAATTGGGCCTGTTGACTACCATGCAAGCAGAAAATCTTCCTTGCCTCCCCTTCGATGTGCAATAAATGAGCTGGCTCCTTATTCGTTGCAAGGGATTTACATGTGATCAAGCGAAAAGACAGAGACTCTGATGAGAAAGCTGGCCAAATATCCTTGAAGGAAACAGTGTGTGGCCTCCTCTGTCATGGGCCTGCAGCCTCTGATGAATGCCACTTTGCTGTAGCCTAGGAAAAAGCATGTTTTACAATAGTAGCAGCTTTCCATCATGGCTTGTTACTTGTCATCTCTGAGGATTAAAAGGTTTTGGACAACAGCTAGAGGATACTATTTCAGGCTCCCATGTAGAGAAGCATGACCTGCAAAAGTAAAGTGTGAAGGCTCACACCAGAGAGGGAGGCACGAGGACATGTGAGGTGCAGTGCCTGTCCTCTAGCCCTGGTTCGGGGAGACTATGCTGCAACATCCCACCTTCTGCAATCACCTCTACACTCCTGCTGAAGCTTCACAGCCTTTCTAAGCAGCCTGTGTAGATCAGAGAGCTGTCATCAAACACAGAGTTGCACTCTGGAACATGTTTTAATTTAGCCTGGAGGCTTACACACAGGAAAGAAACATCACGAACTGCAGAAGCAAACCACAGACTGACATTTGATTCTGCAAAGAGGAAAGTCTCCTTGCCTCTTCTAACCACTGCAGGATAAACAGAATATTATGTGAAAGAGAGAAATTCTGGAAATCAAGATGCAACAAGAAACCACCACAGGACACTGGAGCAAAAGTTATCTATTTTATTACAAAAACCAAAACCAAACAGATTCCTTTCAGTTTAACAAATGATGCCATAGGCAGAAATGTGCTGGGGCAGAGTAAGTTCAATATAAACTCAGGCCATGGAAAGTAGTGCCTTCACATGGATGAATCCCACTATTATGCAGTTTCCTTCAACATACTACGCCCTTGGAGAATCAGCAAAAAAGGAAAGATTTTTTTCTTCCATCAGGAAGAACAGACGGCTTGCACTGTGGGGTCCTGGTTCTCTTCTCTGCTGTTTGCAGCTGGCATTCAACGTAGAGCTGGAGAGGCCCGGGAGGACTTGAAAGATGAGGAGACACATGCCCAGTGTCTGCTTCCAGACACAATACTGACAATCCCCATGTCCCAGCTTCAGTAAGATGCTACTGATGCAAGGCAGAGCAGAAGAATGCTTACCACCACCACCAGATAAGGATACATTTAGCCTGACAGGCAGGTGGACTGGCCAGTTACCTGGCAATAAAAGCAACAGGGGAAGTGGGCAGCTGAGGCACTGCTCTCTTCTGATGAGTACAGAGTGTTTGGAGAGCTCAGAGCATGCACTGTATTAATCAAGACCAGTATCATCTGCATGGTACTCCAAAACAAACAAGTAATCTAACCTCTACTTGGACATTACACAATCACACTAGTTGGGTCTTCCATGTCAATGTACAAGTGTTACCAGAAGCTGCTCAGGGACCCACATAAATCCAACAAGTCAGGATGCAGGGACTTGGACTTGTCTTGTAAAAAGAGAGCTTTATAATGCTTAGTCCCCAATCCATCCATAAAGTCAGCTCTAGCATAGCAATATGAACACCCACCAAAACCAAAGCTAACCAACAGCCATCTCATTTGGCTTCCTTGAAGAACTGACCCAATTTTAATTGCAAACTTCATGTGAATGCAGGCCTTCTGGAGGGGAAGGACACAAGAATAAGAAAAAGGAGGTCAGCAGAAGGATTTATGTGACAGGTAGGAGTGCTGGCTGGCTGGTCTATTTACATTTCCAGAAGAAAAGATGCAGTGAGTTTTAGCAGCTGTGTAGTCCCCCACAATCTTGTGGGGCATTGCCTAGCCCAAGTGCCTGGCTGACAGAACTCCTATAGGTGTCCAACTGGCTGCTTCTGCTGGATGCAACTGTACATTAAAAACAAACAAACAAAAAAACACCCAACCCTCCCTAAAAACCAAAATCCCTAACCACCAAACACCAACCATCATCCCAGCAGCCAGAGCTTTTAATTCCTAAACTAGCATATTTAAAAGGAGAGGGTTTTTTTTATACATTGGATTCATTCTTTACTCCTACAATAGGATTAGTGAGTGTGACAGGGATATTTCTAACTATACACTAAACCAAATTATTTCAACACACAAGAGATGTACCCTGGGCATTAAAAAAAAAGAGAAAAAGAAGCAATCAAGAAGGTGGGAGCTTGCAGGCCAAAAAAGTACATACACTGTATGTGTGAGAAACCATGAAAATCCAGCAGCAGGATCTGCTCCTGCTAGACAGATGACTTCTTTATATTATGGCGGTGATGTATATTTCAGACATTACCAGAGGTGTTTTCAACCATGCCACTTGCTTTAATTAGCTCCAATCTACTTCCCAGAGGAATCATTATTACTACTCTTAAACAGTTATTTATGTAACTATTTGTTGTTTTTTCTCTTTTTTAACTTTCCATTTTGCATCAGGACACTTTTTTTGGTAATGTATCTATCTCGTACTATTCTCATGATGACATGACACAGAATGAAGATCCTGTGTTGTAACATCTTTTACCAAAGCAACAGGGATGGACTCAAATAATGAGCCCAGTCTCTACAGTAACCCCGTGCTATTATAAGCAGTTGGTGGTGTGATCTCATTAGCATGGCGTATCATCATCTCTGACTACAGTTTCTTCTAACACGTTCTCAGTCCAGAGACAAGTGGCACAAGGATTTCCAAGTCTGTAGTGGGAGGCTTCTCAGGACAAATGAGTGCCACCAGTGGTTGGAAATACACAAAGCGAAACACTGTGTGTCCCATTACACTCTGCCCAAACACAGGACTGCTGATATGGGTGCCCCTGCAAGAGAAACAACTTTGGTAAAACTGCTAGTGGTTGAAACAGCTGCTGGGGCCTCCAAAAACACCAGACTCCTCACTCCAAGCCTTCACTGTTACTGTTCATCACACTCCAGTGTCACACTACACAGGAGGTACTGGTAACAACAAATCAGGTGGAGCAGATACTCTAAGCCAGGCAGGCACACCACAGTGCAGGAGAGGAGCTTGGATTCACAGTCACCAAGGACAAGAATAGTCGTTGCTGACAGACGTTCACCAGTGAGCACAGCCCAAGCTGTAGCATTGAAACGTAAGTAAAGCAGAGTCTTGGGGACCAGCAACATGATTGTGTCTTTCGGTATTGACAAGCACGTTCTTTGCTCTTCAGCAAAGAAACAGGCAGGCTAATGCTGCTTTTAGCAGGCTTCTCAGTATTGTTATTGTTGTATGGCATATAGATGAACACTTTGTCAGAGAGGAAGATGCAAGACTTCACTCCACTGACTCTGCTAGACCTGTGGCTCCCATATCCTTCCTACAGCATTAGATTCCAGAGGCATGGCACGTATTTCCTAAGCATGTCATCTGAGCCTGGATAGCAATGCATTTGTAATTCATTTCTGCCCAAACTACAACAGGTGCAGAAACTACTTTTGTATGTCCTTAATACAACCCTTTTCTATCCCTACTTTAAGCAGCTTTGCAGTGCACCAATAGTTACACAAATCTGTACTCTCAAAAGCCCAATTGCCTGTGAGTTGCACAGGGCTTTACAGTAAGAAAAGCGGTTCAGATGCTCTCAAGAAGCATTTGGTATCTGGTGCGCTGTGTGCACATCTGCAAGAACAAGTCATGCTGATACACTGGCTCCTTTCTGCATGGGGATGTTAAAGTTTGCCCCTGAATGATGGTTTGGTGGCAGAAATGAATGCATTACTGTAATCCAGTAAATATAGTGTCCCTCTAGCCTTTAGAGCCTTCAAAAGCAAAGGGAGGAATAGAACAGTGACTCCAACCCCTGTACAAGACAACTGTACAATTTACATATATATTTATATACAGTACATAAAATTCTTTCTTTGAGTCCCGGTGAACTCAATTTTACATCATCAGTAGCTGTTCCAATTTCAAAAAGAATCCCGCTTCCCTCCACTCTCCAAAGTATTAGATTATGGCATTGAAAAGCAATTAAAAACAAACCCAAACCAATTATTAAAAAGTGCAAACATTCTGGGTGCCACTTCTGCTACGCTGGATGTTGCTGATGCTGCATGCTTGCTCACAAGCAGCAAGGTATCTGTCCGTCTGTTACTGGATCTTTCCTTCCTTTCGGTCAGCTCCTGCCTTCCCTTCCCATCTTCTGCTGCTACACCAGGCGACCTACTGAAAGGGTGGGGTGGGCAAGGAGGAAAAAGACAAACAGAACAGATACAGGACAAGTGAGGAAAAAAGGCAAATTAAACCCAAAAGAAATCTGTCTGATAAAGATACAGTATAGCCTCTGCTGACGCCACGGCCCCCAGAAGGCTGAGATCCCAGAGTAGGCTGTGAGGCAGAAAACAACCAGGGGCTAATGAGACAGCCTTGCTGAAAAAAGCATTGAGTGAGTCACATGGAGCCTTAGGGACTGACATATTTTTAAACATAAACCACCACATTCCTCCCCCTCCTTGGGAATGGGCATGCAGTCTAGGGAAACAACTGGTCCGACATCTGTCTGCTCTTCAGCCTGCCACAGCTGATGTGGAAGCTCAGGCTGCCCTGCCACCATCTCCCCCATCAGTCACAGGCAGCTGCCTCCTCCCCTAGCAGACAAGCAGGTCTCAAAGGAGGCCTTTCTCCAGAAGGCTTTAGTTAAGCCCCTCATCAAAGGCTCTTAAAGAATCAAAGCTCTTACGGGATCAGAGTGAGAGCTCTGTGGATCAATTACAGGTGAAAACATGCTAAAGAGAAAGCAAAAGTATGGACTTGATTTTCAGAAAGAAGAAAGGTTACATCACTGGGAGAAAAGGCCTCATTGGGATCAGCATGCCCTGCCACAGGGGATGAGTATTGTCAAATGCAAAATTATTCCAGATAGTCATATTTGAAATTGACTGCACAGCTCTGCAAAGGGTGCTTGCAGTGCTCAGTGACCAGTTCATAAAAACAGTAGATTATCTTCAGTGCTTATAAATGCAATGCAGTGTGAGTATGGATGACCTGTCCTACACTGAGCACTCCAAGTGACTCAGAAAGAGGCTGAAGCCACAGTACACAGTTGTTTGAATGCCTCTGCTCAGCTTTTAGCAGCAGATAAAAATCAAATACATGCTCAGAACTGAGGACACCCCAGGAAACATCACTACCTCAACATATAAAATTTAGTTGATCTTTATCTTCAGTTTGCCATCTCACCAGGACCAGATACGGTGTCCAGAAAGGTAAGGAGGACAGCAAGGGATATGGGAAGACTTCTGTCCTTAAGCAAATACATAGCCTAGGTCTTTTCAACACAGAAAGAAACCTAAACAGATATATGCTGGATAGCTATAGGACAAGTGGAGGAGATAAAGGCAGTACAGAACTCTCACTGCTTCTTACAGTCCAAAATAATAAGCGCCCAATGAAACCATGAGGGACCAAGTCTAAAAGCAAAGCAAATAATGTTGTTGTTCATGCCTGATGAAAGGGTGCAATTCACTACCAGAAAATACAGAGGAGAACAGACCTTCATGATGACAGAGCAGAGTCTTCATGGGAACTTGTCCATGGAGTAATGTAAACATGACAAATCACCTAAATTATTGCTTGTTAGAAGAAGGGAGAATAGAATAGAATAGAAGAGTATTCATCCCATAGCTGCTGTATCCTATGGAATTCCTTAGCAATGTACTGTCTGCTCCAGCTAAAGACACCGAGCTGGACTTGGAAATGATGCAGTGGAGCTGCATGTTGGTATATTCACACCTCTTACTAGCCACTTTCATTTCCATCTGTTTCTATATTGCTGTTTGTGAACATGGGACAGCAGGGAAGAATGAATTCGGAAACACATGGTTAACTCATAAAAAAAAAAGGAACTATTTTGACAAGATACTCACTGAAAGGGTTAAGGCCTTGTCTTTTTCCATTGGGCAAACTGCTCAGGCTACCTGTAAAATCCAAGAACCACATTAAAGGCAATAAATGCCTTGGCATAACAAAGGGGCCTCCTTGTTGTCTGTTGCCAAAGGGCAAGTTCAAAGGAGCCCTTCTGAGCATGCTCACAGCAAATCCTGCCAACACTCCTTAAAATTCATGAGTTCAACTAATGTGCTTGAGATGACATATATTAAATACCTGGTTTTGTAGTAGCTGAATATCATGAAATCCAGAGGTTTGGTGGGGCAAGAAACAACAATTACAACGTTAAACTCAACTGTGGAAGGAGAAAGGAGAAACAGGAAAGGAAGAATACAAGTAGCATCATTAGGTGTTCCCAAGCAAGCAAACTAATGTCACGTAGAAAGGGGGCAGCCTGAAAAGAGTGAAGGTGCAGGCAATACAGATATCCCAAGTTTATTAAATCTTTCACTTGGACCAAACAATGAAAGAGGTGACTATAATCAAAGACCTGAACCCACAGCTGGCAGAAGGGCAGAACTGCGACTGTTATGAGATAACAAGGACATGCACGCTACACCAGATGGAGCTCATGGCAAGGGTCTCTCCCCTCAATAAGAAAATTGTTCCTACCATGCACTGAGTAGAGAGCTCAGGGATTACAGCAGCACTGTATGTCACATTTCCTGATAGCTGCTTGGTCTGATTTCAGAGGAGGGATTAGCTGAAAATGGGAACTGCTCTTCCAGTCAGCAGCAGTAAGCCTCTTGCCACCCTCCACTCCAGCCCAGCCTAAGACTTTGCATGCACATGACTTGACCGCACAGCTTGCTCCGCTCATCAAGTACTTTGCACGCCAGCAGCTACAGCACATTCTGCTCTGTGCAGAGACGAGGTGGGCAGAAGCTCAGAGGGCATGGGCAAGGTGGGGGAGCCCCCAGGAGCCGGGTGGCTGGGTTGCAAGGCAAAACGTAGCCTTTGGGAAGGAAAAGAGAGGGTGAGAGAAAGGTGGCAGTGGCCAAGATTGAAACGGGTCGCAAAGCATGGGCTCTTGGCTTTAGAGAGCATTAATAAGAGAAACTGTGTAAGCACAGTAAGCTATTCCAAGGCCCCCCAACACCAGCCTATGGGTACGTGGCACGATCAGCAGAACTGCGACTCAATGATGCCTGCGCCCAGCGGCGTGTAAAACCGTGTAAAAGAGAGTGCAAGACAGCGTGTAAAACAGCAGAGGCTCCGCGGCCGGGCTGACCAGCACTCACAGCCCAGCGATGGCAGCAGCAAGGCGGGCTCTTCCCGGGGCCCTGGAGGGCGCTGCCGGGCCGTGCATCACCGCCCGGTTAAGACAGAGAGCATCCGAAAGCACCTCATCCCTCTTTAGCACCCAGCGCAGGTAAGCCGACAGCGCTGCTGGGAAGGAGCATTATCCGTGTTCGGAAAGAGGTGAATGAGCACGGTCTGGAAAGAAGCGGGGAGCGCCAAGGCGGTGTGCACAGAAGGCAGGAGCATCCCTCCCTGAGCATCCCTCCCTGCCCTGGTCAGTGTGTGCAGAAGGCAGGAGCATCCCTCCCTGAGCATCCCTCCCTGCCCTGGTCAGTGTGTGCAGAAGGCAGGAGCATCCCTCCCTGCCCTGGGGGGGCACAGCCCCTCGCACCTGCGTGGGGAAGCCACACTGAGGCACTCGGAGAGCATCGCTTTCAGCTGACTGCCTGCCATATAAACCCAGGCCAGCCACGTTATACCTACTGAAGGCAAAACCCTGCCACAACAACACTGCACAGAGAGGAAAGCTGACATAAAAGAGAGGAAGGAATATGGCAGGTGGTGACAGCAGGTTACTAATATATACCTTGGAAGCCCTTGGGCATTAGAGGGTAACGTTCTGTCATTCAGTAAGTTTCATAATGCAGAGTATTTGCTCAGCCTCACAAGTACACTGTTTTGAGTAACAATTCTAGCCACACTGGATTAGGCCAGGTGTCTTTCAAAAGAAAAACCCCAAGGAAACTCCAGCAGCTTTTTATAGGAAGAAATGATTCTTCAGATTTACTGAGCAAATCTCTCACCTTTTGGGCAGGGAAACATGCTACCACCAGCTTTTTATTCTCAACACATTACTGATGTCTTGATTCATAAAAATCATCATCAACTTTTGTCAAGATTAAAGGCAAACTACAGCACATCTACAAAGCTCTGAGGGGCGGACATCTGAACAAGACAAACAAAACCAAGCACCGAACCAGTGTATTCTAATTGTAACTAGATGCACTTAAAAATTTCCTTTTTAATTCTGTCATTACCTTGTTATAGTTTTCTCAGGGGTGCTCAGACTCTTGTTTTCTACCATCATTAGTCCAGAGGCCTTCCCAGGTGACTGCTCTTTGCTACCTTCCCTCACACAGCTGCTTGCACAGTGGTGATATAGTGCAATCTCATTCCCAGCCTCTCAAGCACGCAGAGAATCAGTTACTTCTGAAGATACCAATAAGAAAGGTCCCAAGCATCACTGAAAGAAATTTGCTCTTTGGATCGTCCATTACTTTTCCTTCTTTCTGTAATATTTCCTCTGATCCAGTAGAAAGTGACATGATGTTTAATTACACATGCACACATTTTAATAAAGATATTTTGATCCTGTTTCTTGACTGTGCTCTTGGTGGCTGGGTTCCACCTCAGAAGTCCTCATGCCTGTGAAGCACACCCAACACCTACCATCTGACAAGCTCTTGGACAGCAAAGCAATCACGGAATCAGAGCTGGCAGAAGGGAACTTCCCCTCTGCTGGCAGAGGGATATTTCTTCCCTGCTTATTCCATTAGCTTCTCTTTGGGCAGACACAAAATGCTGACTTTGTCTTCTGAATTTGGAAGAATATAGAGGTAAAACTCAACTCCAGCATTTTGCAGCCAGCATAACTAGCATAAGCCTTACTCAGATCTACAGCCCTCCTCTCCAGCATCACTGGACTTCAATTAATCTTGAATCCAGTAACTTTCCAGTAAAGCTTTGCAATGTGTGCCTATCTCCTCTCAAGGACCCTGCCTTTTGAGTAATGCAGAGAGATAAATTTGTTCTTTGATCACAGATGACTCCCCCCTTAACTCAGGCTGTGCAGACTGCACTGAGGAATGCTAACTTTTAACAGGCTGTAAATCAGTCTGTTTTCCTTCCACAATTCCTCAAACAGACAATCCTAGGTCAAATGATGGCAAAGGCTGTTTCTGGCATACTCCAAGCTAAAAGCCCTCCCTGCCTGTTCTGCCCCAGTTTAAGAAATTAGTTGCAGGCTTCTGCAAGCCCTCAAAGGTTGACTCTATGTGGCTACTCCATTCTGAGATCCAGGAAGGGCATTTTCCCATGTGAATGGCCTCTGATAGAAACAAGTCAGGTTTAAACAGAGGGACAAGAGCTATGCAAAGTGGCCACCAGACCTAGCAGGTTTGTCAGCAGCTTTCCAGATCAGCATAAGGATGGAAAAGAGGAAGGGTTTCTGGCAGACTTGACAGCTACTTTCCTCACCAAAGAACCACGGGCTGGCAGTACCCACACATTAAGTTACCACAGGCATTAAGAGCCTGCTGAGGAAGGGAAGACAGACAGAACCATGCATCTCAGATTTGATCCTAAGCTCAGATTCAGGTTTGTCCTTATGAATATTACAGCTGAATCCTCACACATAAATCTTATTTAGACTCCCTAGTCCCTGTGAGGCATATAACAGTGATTTATTTATGCCCTATGCTTCCTTTAAGCATCACTATTTCCATGTTTGTATGGAACTGGCCACAAAAAAAACCCCTGCGAAACACTGACAAAAATGCAGAATGCTTAATATCTGTTTTCCTCAGCATCCCAAATGCTACGAAATTTGTATTATGTTTCATTTTCAAAACTATTATAGTGTTCAATTTACCTAGCAGGAGGCATACTCACCTGGAATGAAGACCAACTTCATTTTAGTCCTTATGCTACTGGATACCCAACCACAATTTGGAACATCTGAGGTAAGTTCATTTGTAATAAAGTATATCAAGGGAAAATTATGACTTTCCTTGCCTCCCTCCAACCCTTCCTCATCCAATCCAGACCAGAAAAATGTTTCAAATAAAGGTTTTGTTAAAACAGAAACATTTCCATGAAAAGTTTTGCTTTCATCAGATGGCACTTTACAACTGGAAGTACCTCATCAAAAAGGTTCCCAGCTAGCTCTTTGCTTGAACCCACAGTGACCTCAGCCCCAACAGATCTTCAGAAGCCATGGTACAGAGCAAAAAAAACAAAGACAGCGAACACATGGACTGGTTGACTGACTACACGTGCCGAAGAACAGGATACGGGAAATTAGAGAAGAGGCAAGACCATAGAACCATAGCATGGTTTGGGTTGGAAGGACCTTAAAGATCATCTAATTCTAACCACCCTGCCATGGGCACAGACACATTTCACTAGACCAGGTTGCTCAGAGCTCCACCCAACACGGTCTTGAACACTTCCAGGGACAGGACATCCACCACTTCTCTGGGCAACCTGTTCCTGTGCCTTACCACCCTCACAGTGAAGAATTTTTTCCCTCATACATAATCTAAACCTCCTCTCTTCCAGTTTGAAGCCATTCCCCTTTGTCCTGTGACTAAATGCTCTTGCAGATGGAGTTCCTCTCCCTCTTTCTTGTAGGCTCCCTTCAGGTACTGGAAGGATGCAATTCCACACCAAACAATCCCAATTCTCTCAGCCTTTCCTCATAGGAGAGGTGCTCTCTCCCTCTCATCAATTTTGTGGCCCTCCTCTGGACTCACTCCAACAGGTCTGTGTCCTTCTTGTCCTGAAGACCCCAAACCTGGAAGCAGCACTCCAGCTGGGGTCTCACAAAGGCAGAGTAGAGGGGCAGAATCACCTTCTGGCCATGCTGCTTTTAATGCAGCCCAGGACACAGCTGGCTTTCTGGGCTGCAGGTGCACACTGCTGGGTCATGTCCAGCCTCTCACCCACCACCACCCCCAAGTCCTTCTCAGCAGGGCTGTTCTCCATCTGTTCATCCCCCAGCCTGTGTTGATACTGGGGGTTGCCCTGACCCAGGTGCAGACCTTGTTGTTATCAAACCTCATGAGATTCCCATGGGCCCATTTCTCAATGGCATCCTGTCCCTCAGGTGTGGCAACTGTACCTCTCATCTTAGTGTTGTCTGCAAATCTGCTGGGGGTGCATTCAATCCCTTCATCCATTTCATTAATGAAGATATTAAATAACACTGGTCCCAGTAGAGACCCTTGAGCAACACCACTGGTCACTGATGCTCACTGGGACTCTGAGCCATTGACCACTACCCTCTGGATGTGACCATCCAACCAATTCCTTATCCATCCAACAGTCCACTCATCAACTCCATCTCTTGCCAATTTAGAGAGAAGGATTAAGGGGGGACCATGTCAAAGGAAAAGATACTGATTGTTTCGAAATTTAGAAGTTCTTATTAATAGAAAGCATAGAAAATGTTAGCTACCACCTCACAGCCTCATGACTTCTTAAAAAAGATCCATCACAAACTTGCTTACTGCACCTCTAGAGTACTGTCCCTCAATTCTTTCCTCCATAATAGTACCTGCTCCCTGCACTGCCCCCTCCACCGCTTTTTAGTCCTCACTGTGCTTTAACTTATTCAGTTATCTTTGATTCTCAAGGCTTATCAGGCCTGTAGAAGGTATGTGGAGGTGTATGATAAAACAAGATCAGAGCCCCTTTTTGACCACAGTTCTGTCCTCTTACAACAGAAGAAACTGTGAAAGGTCAAGGCTGCATTCTCAGCAAATAGCTGGACAATCAGACACTCACAACAATGTCTCTCTGTTTTCTTTCCCCTTCGCATGGGCTCAAAGATTCACATTTCCTTTTTTCTCTCTCCCTTTTTTTTCAATTTTGAACAGTCAGTTGGCCAGGGAAGCAGATTCCAGAGAGCTTTATTCCAGGCCAAATAGCAATAAGACTCATTTGGCATATCCATCTTATTGAGAAGGTAATAAAATTAAGGATTGCTATTTTGGTATGTCATTCCTCAGTAAGGTACCAATGACTATAAAAAACTTCCACTGGGCTAGTGAAGCTGAATGCTTCTCACACCTGAGAAGTAATGCAACATGCTTATTATGGTAGCTAAGATGTTTACAAAGCACCTAGAAAATCCAACTTCCCAACACCCAAATGTACTGACTCCCTTCCCATTCATGCTAAACCTGAGAAAAGAACTAAGGAAAGGTTAAGATGGGACAAAGAAAGCTACTCACCCTTCCTAACTAGCACTACAGCTACAACAAGAGCCGTCTGCACAGCCAAAACACCTGCACAGGAAATTAGTCCCCTGGAATCTCCCTGTTTGCCTTCTCCTGCCAAGGAAGTCTGCCCACAGTCAAAAATGACTGATAATTATTGAATTTGGGTTGAACAGTTTCAATTCATAGAATTTCCAAAAATATCAGTTTGGTTCTGGTCCCAACAAATGATGAGGTGAAGATGAAAAAGGAAGAAAAGGCAGGAGGGTAGGTTGGTTGCTCAGGCATTAAACAGAAAGGAAATGAGGTTATTCACATGCCTTATTTCTCCCCCAATCTTGAAGTACAATTTAGCTCTGAAAAAGGGCAACAGTACAGCCCTGTGCTTTCTTTCTAAGTTGTTCTCTCTGCATCATCTACTTTCCGGCCTGCTGAATTTAGCAACAAAAATAAATACTATACCTGTTAGTCAACAAGGTCTCCAGAGAAGGACTGGGACTGTGCTGGCTCATACATCATCCAACTTACATGGTCGAGACAACCAAATATTGTTAGCAAGGTATTACTCAGAAGGGACCTGATCTGAACTACATTTTCCAAGGACTTCTACAGCACAAGCAGTTTTGGCCAAGGCTCATCTGTTGCCCTGTTTCTGTACAGTGCTTAGCACAAACGTCTGTGATAAGGGACATAAGACAGAGCCATAACACAAATAATGAACTACATTTGCATGGCAAGGCATTAATCCCACTCATTTTCTCACACAAACTGCGGCACTTTTGAAACAGCTGGGAGAAAACAGATTCCTGAGTTTGTTGTAACTCCATGTCAGTTTTAATTCTCATGCAATGGGGAAGGAAAGGCACTCACCTCCTTCCTTGCTGACTCCCAAACACCCTTTCAGCTCCTGAAGCGAGATCGACTTGTCCTTGTTGAGGTCACAGTAGTCAGTGAAACGCCGGGCACATTTCTTGGGCTTGGCTTTCTTCTTTACATAACGTTTGAAAGGCTTTAGCTCCCGCTTGTTGATGTCATTGCTGCTGTTGTTGTCCAGCTGGCTGAAATACCAGTGCACCACTCGCTCCTCTAGTGTGTGGCTGGGGTCTGGCTCAGAGAACCTGGAACACAGGAAGCACAGGCCCCCAACAAGTGGGTGCTCTCACCAACACTGTCGGGCATATGCTGAAGAGCAAGAGCTGCTCATCAAATCAGGCAAGTGCTATGCCATATTTAAAGAAGACAAAAAACCACAGGTCTTCCAATCTCCTCCTTTTAGCTGGGCTCTATTGAGAGAGATGAACTTTTTCTAAAAACATCCATTCATATTAACAAGTGGTGCCAAGAGAATCCTGGACTCTGACACTCTCAAGTAGCCCTGATTCTCCTCACAGTAGTTGCTGAAACTGCCTAATCCCAGAATGATCCCCTTTAGAGGGCAAGAGGTAATCTCCTTGGTCCTTTTGACTCTTGGGTTCCCATTCAAGTTACCAGCAGGAGAGCCGTAAGTGTCAGCTGTCATGTGACAGCAACATCTAGACTTCAGAAAGGGAACAAATTAATTTAATGCAAGACACATTTGTTATTTGAAAATGTAGTTGGTAAGATACAACATCTCCCTGTATCTGTACTCCTGTGGTGTATTTTCAGCCTTTTTAATGCTTTTCACATGGCTGATTTATAAGAGTTTTATAGCAAACAAACACCACTAATCCATTAAAACCAACACTACAGATTTGGCAATTTTTTTGCTTCATTTCTTACTCACTGTGATATTACAAGTTTGATACTATTTGGCTCCCATTTTCCTTCTGTGGAAATATTAGAGACAAAAAGAAGAAAAAGCAGAGGAACAGCAACAGCTATAGATGCACAAATAGAGAATGCTGCCTTTCCACATCAAGCGATCACTGAACAGGCCCTGTTATGTCATACCATTTAAGCAGTGTCTGGTGCTCTGCAGCAGTAGTGGGGAAGGGGTTATTCCTCAGTGATACTGAGAACCAGGAAAGGAATTCTTTCTAAGCTAGTCTGTCTTCTCTCCATATGATGAGCATGCCAACAGAGAAAGCTGAAAAGATGCTGAAATGAGGCTGAAACACGAGCCTTTTTCCTTCCAAGAGTAAAGCATTTCAGTGCATGGAAATTAGTGGATAGGCAGTCAGACATGCTACACTGGCACTGGTTGCTCTAACTTGTTCCTGGAGACATACTCAGATGCTGCCTAAATTCCTTCCCTGGGAAGTAGAGGAACAGTTGCATGCTGCAGGCAACCAGATTCTCCAGTTTTGAGTTAGGGGCATTTGAGCTGGTGGGGAAATATGAACCCCACCACTCTAAGACTATCACCAACCTTATTTCAGAGACTAGTAGGATCTATATTAAATGGTCACTGAAAATTTCTTTGTTGGGAACTAGAAGGGAGAAAACTCTTTTGACTTCCTGGTATGACCAATTTTGCCTTTAAAACGCAGCTACAGAGCCTGAAAAATAACCCCTTCCACCCTACCACCATGGTAAATTATACCCCTAGTGATGGGGAATCTTCAACATGCAGAAAGCAAGAACTGGTGCTTAAGTGGAAAACAGAGAGCATCATCAATGTTCTCTGATAGTTTTTACAAATTAGCTTAGAATTTAGAAAGAGAGCCCCTATCCAGAGACACATGAATCCTTGAGAAATGTAAACACACATAGTAGGGAGAGGCAAATAAACTGCACAACAATTTCCCCAAGGTTTTATGTAAAACTATCTCCCTCATTTAATTCTTAGCTGAGAGGCAGGCTGGCATTCAGTCACAGCACTTGGTCAATGAACAGTGGAATAAACACTGTGTGGGAGGAGGAAGAGGTTAGGAATAAGTCTGGCTTTGTTTTGCTGGCCAAAATACCAGGCAAGTCCCTGGAGTCACCTGTGGACAAGAAGAAATTGCAAAAAACTCCCCAGGAAGTTAAGGGAGTGCCTGGATTTTCAAAACTCTATATATTGACCAGGATGACAGGAGAGAATAGAAACACATCCTGTGTCTTGTTTTTATGACATTTATTAACATAGTTATTGGCCTCTCTCCCTTTTGGAAAGGAGCTGGCTATCATTAGAAGACTAGCATGTTTCCAAGAGCCTCAGGGAAGTTCTGTATTGCCAGGAGCAATATTCTGCTTTTGCTGCGATAGAAGAATAATCTTAGAACCAAAACCAGAAAGACAACAGACAGCAACACAAGCTTCTCACTACCTGCTGAAGAGACACTCAGAAGTAGGACTTAAAAGTGCCTCTTTTTGTAAGGCACACCAAGGAAGAGCTCTTATGAGTTACCAAGGGAAGCAATATAGCTCTCTTCAGCACTTCCCTACAGCAAATCAGGGAAATCCACAGGCTAATATAAATACATTGACTCATGAGGTGACGATAAATCAATCTTTGCCATTACAAACATGCCAAGAGCTCATGCTGAAAACTGCAGCGTGCTAATAGAGCTAAAGCGAATTAGTTTAACAGCTGTGACTTTAGGAGGAAGGAAGACACAGCCATTTCTGAGTTTTTATCACTTCCTGTTGGCTGGCTTAGCAGGATTGGAGTTCCTGAGATATTTGCCTGCCCTCTCTGATTATCATCCAGAATCCCAGCACAGGAAGCATCCACATCATCTCAGTGCAGCCATATCTCCCTGGTTCATGAAATTACATGATACATTAAAGAAAGTTGAGGTTACAATACTGTATATAATTGTCTTGATTTTGACAACTGCCCATGCAAGGCACTTATGTAGCACCATGAGACATGAATTGATGCAGCCTCACAGCACTGCTAGGCCACCTAGCTTTGATGATGTGCCATGACACCAACCATACCAGCTGGGTCAGTTGAAATAAATCTAGGGTTCTAATTGCCCTGCAAGCACAGACTTGGCAGGAGTATTCCAAGGAATTTCCCTCTGTTTCCTCCCCCTTACTGTTGCAAGAGAAATAAATCAGCCCTCAGATGCAAACTTCATCTGGGCTTCCTCTACTCATTT
Source organism: Campylorhamphus procurvoides (assembly GCA_013396655.1). Taxonomy (NCBI): domain Eukaryota; kingdom Metazoa; phylum Chordata; class Aves; order Passeriformes; family Dendrocolaptidae; genus Campylorhamphus; species Campylorhamphus procurvoides. Next base: position 2,156,212 of record WBMV01005836.1, on the reverse strand, counting down.
AGACCATAAAGGAATTGGAAAAACCAAGACAGAACAAAGCTGCCTTGTGCATTCTCAATTTCCAACATCTCTTGCTCTAACACCAGTCACACTAACTCCACTGAATTTCAGTCCCTCACTTCAGTACTGTAGCAGCTTTGTAAGACCTAGTAAAGACAGGCATTACCAAAATGCAGATGGCCTTCTCAGCCTTCTCATATTGACTGCATTACAGTTGTACTTTTTTCCTAATTGTTCCTCTTTAGCATTCTATGGCAAAACAATCAATCCTAAAGAATGAGTAGTAGGGAAGCAAGCAGCTCTGTGCAAGCTGATTTTCAAAATGTGACCTGCCAGACTGCTTTTGTACACAAGCCGGCAAGTTTAGCTCAGTTAGCAGCATAAGCCCACCAGCATTCCATTAGTGAAGAGAAGCATGGTCTGTCATTAACAGCCGAGGTTAGCAAACCTGATTTCTCAATTTTCTTACTAATTAATTGGCATCAAGTATATAGTCTTCTCTACGTAGGCTTTTGCTCCTCCTTCTGTATGATGTGCTAATAGCTCTATCATAGCAGAAGAATACTTGTTTCTTAGCTGGTTTATGCTTGGAGATATGTGAGCTAAGGTACTGTGACTTGTAACAATATTATCTTCCAGCTGAGGCAAACTTGTACAGAATACTTCACATCAACTGGTGTAACTGGGGTTCAGGCAGAACACAAAGAGGCTGTGGATATATACTCCTGTAAGCTGTACTGAATTCTGGATCAGAGAGAAGACTCTGCTAAAATATCACATAGGCAGCTGGAATATGCACTTTGCATGCAATCTGTAAGGCTTTCTGGCCCTCAGGGCCCCTTGCAAGAAAGGAGTTAACTCAGTGGGAAGGAGCAGGGAAGAAAGGGAAGTATATACAGTGTGCAATCACATTGTCCTCCACAGAACTGTGCTGTCAAAGCGTAATATGGCCCCCTACATTTTACCAAGTAAGTTGAAGTCCATTCCTACCAAAGCTGACCCTTTGGCCCCTGAACACTTGCAGCCCCATTGCATCCCACTGCACAGGCTGCATGGACCCACAGTACTGTTGCAGTGACAAAAAAATCCTAATATAAACTACTCCTTTGACAGAAAGGAAGGTTGCAATCTCTGAAGTACCTGTTTGAAGACTTTTACAAAATCTCTTTTGTAATACAAACTTCATATAGCAACATGAGCAGCTGAGTCTGAAGGAGGGAAGGGCAGTAAGACCAGCCTAACATCATCTAGTTGGACTACAGAGACGATAAACCAAAGGGAGCTATTCCAGGATGAAAGAACATTGATGAACAAGAAGCTGCTAGCAGATACAACTGTAAAAAACAAACCAAACAAAATAACCAGAACAAAACCGAACAAAAACATTAGTCCAGCTTTCATTCCTAACAAACAAGGCATGTTTTTGATCAGGATGTTTACAGGAGTTAAAGCTGTAAGTTTCTATGGCTTGACAATATTTTGCAAGATAGAGAGTGACTGACCCCACCAGTCAACATACATGACTGCATTGACAATGTCCACCGAAGTGCCAGCAGGGAGCAGTGGAAAGCAATGAGTTTAACAAACTGAGGTAAAATCCATAATTGTTCTTGCTCTGCTTCCACTTCTTACTCCCCTTTTGTTGTTCTTTGCAGTTGCCTATTCTAAAGTTAAAAGCTGTAACAGTGGAACATGGTTTGAATCAAAAAGGATTACTGTAATGGAATTGCAAAAGGATCCTGTACTTGTTTTACTATTCTCCCTTTCCTGTAGCCAAAGAATCAATAAGCCAACAAAAAACTAAGCTGTGTTCAGACTAAACAAAAGGGTACTATGCAGTCCAAATTCATTAGGGGGAAGTTCCAACTTCAGTTATCTCCCTCTTACAATTTCTTCCTCTCTTCTGGCTAAGTTGTATACGAAACATTACTCTTAATACAACTTTTCTGAAGATTGTGGGATAAATAATTTAGAAGGTTAAAAATCACCTCCCTTCAGTCCTCACTGACGGCTCAAAGACTCTCCTCTTACATGAACTCTCCTGTATCTTTAATTAGGCTAGAATTTCCATAAGAGGACAAAGAGAAGTTGGTATCCAACTTCAATTGAAATGCAACAGGAATTGAGCATTAACTTCCCTGTGCTTCAGAACACCCTGGAGATGTGTTGAGCTGTGCTGGCCCGCTTCAAACTGCTCAACTACAGCATGAAAGGGAACCTCAGGGCCATTTTATGAAGTCCTTTCTGAGGCTCTTACATGGGGAATAAGCGGCAACTTTAAATGAAGGGACATAGCTGCTGTGTTACATGATAAGGGTGGCTGTTGAAAGCTTTCTTTTTACACTAAATTCCACAGGGCAGTAATATTCTTGCTGATAATCTAACAAGCCATAGTGCACACATTTTGGCAACTAAAACTCATTTCTGAATTGGCAGGGACCAAAGAGAGTTTCTCAGATCAGGGAAACCCAAGCAGGGATTCCCTTTGATCTAGTGTAGTTTAGGCCCTAAGTGATATATCGGAATTAGAAAACAGACAAAAATATACTAAAGCAAAGTATAATTTTTTAAGTGCTGCTCCTATTATATGGGATTTACATGCGAACAATTTCAACAATGCTTTTTTTCAGTATGGATACCAAACACTGGTTAATAAACAAATTTCCTACAACTACTCCCTTAATTACTTTGAAAACATACAGTAACAAGATGTGCCTTGGAATTATTACATAAACTTAAAATTAAGAATGAATTTTGCCAGAGATTTTTTGTTTCAAAACTCTAAATGAAGTCTACTTGGCTATTATGCTGTAATATAAACCAGGGCCACGAGGAAGGGAAGTTCTCATCTCATTTACATTATTGTAAAGCAAGAGTAACTCAATTAAAGTCAATGGCTTTGAACTTCCTTAAACAAGACAAGACCTATAAGGGATTATAAAGTTGTTTTAAGCATGCCCAGTTTAAAAAAAAAAAAAAAGGAAAAAGAAAAAAGGTCTTACTATGTTTTACTTACATGGCCTGCAGGAATCCAAGTTGTATTGCCTCACTTTGCTGCTACTAGACTGGTTTTGGGTGCAATTTAGCACCACTATGTAGTATTTTAAATGCAGATCTCTAATTTCTCCCCATGCTCTGCCTTCACTCCCTCCCTCTCACAAAAAAAAACCAACAAACAAAAAAGCCCCAAAAAAACCAAATCCAAAAAACAAAACCAAAACAACACCCCTCACCCCCAATATTAATTGCAAAACCATAGACAGCTTTGTATTATAAATAAGTATTGAAGACACTCAGCAAATGCAGGAAGTTTTCACTCACATATCCAAATTCAGACTGAAAGCAGCAGGGTAATCTAATCTGATTTCTTGGATATCATACTTAAAAAATGTGAATCAAATTATTCTTAGGACCATACCTCGGGTTTGACTAAAGCAAGTCTTTCTGAAAGACATCAGGCCTAAGATGAAAGCCTTAGAGAGAGGGAATCATTCACCTCCCTGATGACTTCATTCCGCCTTAGAACTGCCCTCACTTTAAAGAAATTTTGATCACAAGTTTGTTTATATTCAGTTAATCATGTTCTTCCCTGCTAGATTAAAGAGCCTGCAGAGTCTTTGTCCCTGTGGAAATACTCAGATTATACAAAATCATCTTTCAACCTTTTAATTTTTGTTTCTTTTAATACCCTAAGGAAGGCTGAGCTCCTTAAGACTCTCACTGTTAAGCTTTTTCAGTCCTTGAAATTTTGGAAAGGCTTTTCTCTGTATTTGGCCCTATATTTTAATGTTGATGCATAAAGATGCATATTGTATGCCTGTATCATCTCTCTGCTGCCAGAGAGAAATGGGAATATTCCCCCACTTACCGTAAAACTCCTACATGCGGCTTCTCTGTTTGATTAAAATACATAGGACAATATATGGGGGGTACATATGGGTTGACATGGAGGTACAGCTTGCAGTTTACCTGGCCTGCCCCCTGCATCAAGTATAAGCTTTGCTAGTGATCCATTAAAAATTTACCTTGGATAATTAGATGAATTTGTTCAAAATCTAAAAAAAAGGACCAGGAGGATGAAAAGCTGAGCACTATAAAGGAGCAGAAAGAGGGATGCTACAGAAGGAACCAATGCATGTTTAAATACAGAGCCTGTTCTGTCATCATTATAGCAAAGACGGAGAAGAGCCTGCAAAAGTGAATCTTGCCTCACAGATAAGGAAACTGGCATTAAGGCATTAAAACTGACATGACTGATACTAAGAAAAATCAAATAGCCAGGTTGCTAGCTTTTCTTTTCAACAAGAACTTTACAAGCAGTAAATCTGGGCCAGGGAGATACAGGATAAGCACTGTCATGAATACAGTAGTTAGTTGTTAAGGCTGGAAATTAATTGAATATACAATTAATCAAATAGGTAAAATATCCCTTCATCTTGGAAGGGAGCTTTCATTTCCAGTGCCAAAGTCAAGTTAGGTCATCTAGAAAAATTCAGATAGACATAGAATCATAGAATTGTTAAGGCTGGAAAAGACCTCCACGATCATCAAGTCTAGCCATCAACCTATCACCATCATGTTCACCACTAAACCATGTCTCTGAGTTCCAGATCCATGTGGTTTTTGACACTTCCAGGGATGGTGACTCCACCACTTCCCTGGGTAGTCTGTTTCAATGCTTTACAACCATTTCTGTGAAAAATCTTTTCCTAACATCTAATATAAACTTCCCCTGGCACAACTTGAGCCCATTTCATCTCATCCTGTCACTTGTTACTCAGGAGAAGAGACTGACCCACATCTTCCTACAACCTCCTTTCAGGTGGTTGTAGGGAGAGAAATAAGGTCTCCCCTGAGCCTCCTTTTTTCCAGGCTAAACAACCCCAGCTCTCTCAGCTGCCTCTCATATGACTTACTCTCCAGACCCTTCACCAGCTTCATTGCCTTTCTCTGGACACACTGCAGTACCTTAATGTCATTCTTGTCTTGAGGGGCCCAAAATCAGACACAGGACTCAAGGTGCAGCCTCAGCAGTGCCAAGTACAGGAAGACAATCACTTTCCTAGTCCTGCTGATACAGGGCAGGATGCCATTGGCCTTCTTGGCCACCTTGGGAACACCACTGGCTCATGTTCAGCTGCTGTTAACCAGCACCCCCAGGTCCTTTTCCACCAGGCAGCTTTCCAGCCACTCTTCCCCAAACCCGTAGCACTGCATGGGGTTATTGCAACACAAATGCAGGATCTGGTACTTCACCTTACTGAACCTCATACAACTGGCCTCAGCCCATCGATCCAGCCTGTCCAGATCCCTCTCCAGAGCCTTCCTACCCTCCAGCAGATCAACATTCCCACCCAGCATGGTGTCACCTGTGAAATTGCTGATGGAGGACTCGATCCCCTCATCCACATTGTTGATGAAGATATTAAACAGGGTTTCATTTTTAATTAATATTTATCCAGTACTGAGCCCCGGGGAACACCACTTGTGACAAGTCACCAACCACTCTCTGGGCCTTGCCATCCAGCCAGTTTTTACCCAGCAAAGAGTACACCAGAAGCCAATTTCTGAAGGGAGGGCTCAGGATATTCTTCCCCTTGGGACTCTTGGAAAGCAGGACTCACTGGAGAAAGACAGTTTCCCAACTCTGCAAACCCATATGAAATGAAATATGTACTTATTAAATTTTTATACAAGTATCAAAAAATCCTTGAAACTACTTTTTTTTTTTTAAAAAAGGGCATGTTGGGTTGAATAAAAACATCTTTTTTTGGGTACATGCTTAGCCTAGTTGATGCACATGGAAAATTACACCAGAGCAGTTATCTGAATTTAATCATAGTGGTGGGCAAGCAGAGTATTTGGGTGGTAGCAGTCTTCTGCTTTACCAAGGACAGCCTGCTAAAAGATTTCATTTTCCCCTTACAAATAGGCTGCCAACATTGGAGTGGAAAATAAATCAACATGACAACTATGTGAAGACCTGGGCAGTGAAAGATTCCACCAGAAAGGCCTCTATTGAAAGCTGAGAATTACACAAAGCTTAAGGAACATTAGGAAGCAAGTCTGCTGGTTTATAGAAGTGCAGGGGGGGGCATACATCTCTGGTGTCTACAACATTGGTTTATATTAAACTTTATTTTAAGAGTGATGATTACATTGGCTATGTTTCAGTCCCAGTGCCAAACATGCCAAATAAATATCAAATACTCTCCAGGGCTTTGCACCACCCCTGCCCACTGCATTTGAACCATGCAAATAAGACAGAATTGACATTGGAATGCTTAAGTCTGGGAGAGAACGATGTATTTCCCATCCTTGGGGCATTTTTCATCCTGTTTATATGAATACAGACATGCTAGGCATATACTGCTAATTAGACGAGTTACAGAATATTCAGCATTCAGGCATTCAGTCATTGGCCTGATTTGTAAGGTCCAAATGCAAAGTCAAAAGCATATGGGTTCACAAGCAATCCATACTGAAGCCAAGGGACACAGAGGTGCCACCCAGGACCTTGAGTACTTAAGGATGACACTGATTCCTTTTCCATTATGAAAGAGGAAAGCAGGGGATCAACATTACTCTCAACACATTGGAGCAATACCTATGGAAGTAACATTTGCTCAGAGGCATCTCCACCTCTAGGCCCCTATGAACATGAGCACATTAGTCATTGTGGCATCCCCTGCAGGCTACACTAATACTGACTCCTTTTATAGTCAGGTGAATGCAAAACCATAGAAGGCTTGCATAGGCAGTGTAGCACTTCTTAAATCCATCACAGTTCATTCGCCATGGCCCGACCCGACATAGCACTGCAGCTGCTGAGCTGAGAGGATCTGCTGCTATCAAGCAGGAGGGGGAGACACAACCTCAGCTTTCCTCCAATTCTCCAGAAACAGAGTTGTGCCCACCTCTTGCAACTGGCCTGACCTGTTGCCCCTTCCAAAAGGGGTGGACAGGCAGCTGGTCAGAGGGTAGGGCCATGAAAAACAGCTCATCTTGTCATAGGCAGCTGGCTGCAGCCTCACAGCAAAACCACAGCACTGGGACTGCCAAGAATTCAGTTTGCATTCTTCACTCCCTGTGGTAGCCACTAGGCCACACGGTCTCCTTCAACCCATTTGCATTTTATTAGGTCTTTTCATGCACCAAGGGACAAAAGAACAAGCCACTTCCTCCCACTGAGCTCTCATTTCACACTTCAAATGGGCTGTACTAACCTTTATGGTGGAGCAGCTGCCAGGGAGGAGGGGCAGGAGGAGGCAGGCAGTGCTAGGATGACAAGACAAAGCAGCATCTGAAGATGCAGCCTCAGATCCTCTCCCAGAGGAACCCAAATCAGTCAGAGCAACACCCTTCCCTCCTGCCCCCAACTCAGGGATACCCAGAGCTCTGCAACCACCCAGGTGGCATTCTGCAAGAGGGCTTTCTGGACTCACCTCCCACCCCCAGTAGGTGCTGCTGAGTTAATAGCCTGTACCATGTCCGTAGTCAGCGCATCAAGCAAGCTGGTAATGAATTCAACTTTCTTCCCTTCTGGACAGCCTGCAAAAAGAAAAGAGGAGGTTTAATGCAAGAACACACAGGCTTGGTCTCCTACCCCACTTCAGCAAAGATCAGCCTTTGTTTTTAAGGTGGCAGCCATCAACACACTCCCTAAGGAAAGGCAGAAGAATCCCTCAGTGGGTTTCTCTGTGTGGCAATTTGTCCTGCAGCTTTTGCCCAAGCACATGCAGGGTCATCAACAATATCTGGCAGGAAGACCGTGTGGTTAGCTTTATGGTCTTGCCCAGTTCTCTACCAGCGAAACCACAGGGATGTGCTGGAAGCGCCTGGCAGACAAGAGTCCCCATGGTGACACTTGCAGAGAAGTTTACAAAAACAACTCATTCCCTCCTGGGTCATCTTCTGATGCAAACATGGCTGTTCTGAGGTCCTCACCGACATGAAAATATGCTAAAAGTACTTTGAGCATACATGCTTAAAGTATCACAGAGCACAAAGTGAGGTCTGCTGCTTGCACTCTCGTCTTCAGGCACAGAGAGCACTGCCTACTGGCACCTACCACAATCATTCAATTCTCTGCATGATCACACTCATAGAAAATACATCAGTCTGAGTCAATATGTGGTAGTCACCCACCAGGACTGCCGGCTTAAGCAGGACAAAGTAGGTTGAAGATCTGCTTGGGAACCATTTTCATTACTTAGTGCTGAGGCCACCTAGTTCCCCATCATCAAAACCACAGACTGACAGAGCCTCCTGTCCTAACCAGTGCCAGCCTGTTATGACAAAATTCTTCACCTCCTTACCTTTAAAAGGCAATCTATGCTGTTTCCTTGCTTCTTAAAGCATACTTCATTTATTATGATATGATTACTGTAAGAGTTGCTCTAGCCTATCACGAAACAAGGATGCTTAACTTCAACCCACCACCTTCAAAACTTTTGTCCAAAACCCATCACCCTCCCATTATATTGTTTTCTCTTGTTGTGATAGAGAAGCCATCACTATATCCCCCTCCTCTTTCCTCAAAACACCATGCACTTCACCAGTTATTCAGCTGGTTAAGGCAGCAGACATCAGAAAACAGCCTCCCCACAGCAACATCCAACAGTGTGGACATTTTCTGGTTTTCTTGAACAAGCAGAGAAGCACATGTACCCCAAGCAGAGCACCAGAATCTTACTGTAATCCCTGAACAGCTGAAAGTAGCTTACAAATTGATCTGACAAAACTCCCCCCTTTGCAGTGTTGCAGGCTCGCTCCTCTGCAATGGCTAACCAACAGTCCCTTGCCTGTCTCCATATTATGTACATTACACACACGCACACCCCTCAGCACTTGTTTGGCACGTGGTCCAGAAAATGTCAGCATTCTAATGGGTAAGCTGCTATTAGAACCAGAGTAGACCACTCACTTAAAAGAGCTTTTTGTTGCGGTAATGAAAAGGATGAAAAACTACTTGCTAGAAGTAATCTCCCTGGGGTCACAGCATCTCACCGTCTGCAGGAATTAGCAGCTTGCCATTTGCTACGTAAAAGCAGCATTTTCCTTCTCTCTTTCTTTTTTTTCTTTTGGCCACAGTCATGACAGTTTGTGAAGAGGGTACGTGTGGGCGTGCAAGGATCTGAACTTATGTCTCCCTCACTTGGCCTCTGCAGGGTCTCTTCACACAGGCCAAGGAGCACAATGTCTGCAGCACTGAGAGTCTAAAGAATGAGCAAACCTCTAGAAGAAGAATAAAGTAAAGAGATCCCTGAGTGAACTGAGTGCAAACAGAATAATCAATCTCAAATTAGAGGGATTTTTCTTAAAATTCAGTTCTGCTAGGAAATAAGAGCAGGAAAAAAAACACATGAAACATTCTATCTCACCCTCTTACAGCTCTGGCTCACCAGTGAATTTTTGCATACACGAGCAGTTAATCAAACAAACCTCAAGACTGAATAAAAAGAACATGCAGCACAGCATCTCTCAGGCAGACAAACCAGGATCAGATCCTCCATCTCCCCATTCCTCCACAGACAGGGATATTTTCGGTAACAGGAATCACCATAGAATCATAGAATGTAGTTAGGGCTGGAAGGGACCTCAAAGATCATCTAGTTCCAACTCCCCTGCCATAAGCAGGATGCCATTCACTAGATCAGGTTACTTAGGGCCCCATCCAACCTGGCCTTGAACACTTCCATCTAAAACATCTAAACATATCTAAACATCTAAAACTTCTCTGGGTAACAATCATGTCAAGCAATGCAGACAAACACAGAGCTTTAAGTTTACTCAGGCACAGAAAAATGACTTGAGCTGAGAGGGCAACTCTACTGGAGTCTGATACTGGGACCAGACCATTAAGCCACCGAACATCCTGTATCCTCTTCTGTATCAAGCAGTTCCTGTCCCCTTGTCTGGCTTCAGTGGAGAAGGGAAATTAAACCATTTTGTCTTCCTGAGATCAGAAATAGAGTCTCAAAGAAAAAGCCCAAGAGCATAGGATTTTCACGGAGGAGTTTGGGAGAGGCAGAGGTGACATGCAGTAAAGCCAGGGGAGAAGGAGATGGGGAATCAAGGAAGTAAGGTTATTCTATTTTAGTGTGATTTCCTAAGGAAATGAGCCTTAATGCAATCATTTAGCTGGTTTCCCTCCCCCTATCCTCCAGTGTAGTACTTGAACCAATTGGTCAATTTCCTTTGAATATGAGAGGGAGGCAGATAGAAATTTCTTTATGACTTGTGAAAATGAGGAGCTGCACAGGAGAGACTCCTGCTGCGGGCAGAATTTCTAAGCAGTCTGAGGTCAAGAGCCAGCAGGAAGAGAAACAGGAGACACAGAAGGCAGATCTGGTACAAATCTCATTTCCTTTGCTAACCTGCTCAGGAACAACTCACTTTATGCAAGCCGTAGAGAGGGCCAGCAGAAAGTGAAGCTGATCCAGAGCTAACAGCTCTTTCTACAGTTATCCATGTCCACAACTCCCTCATAGTGGATAGAGACATGCTGTAACTCATGTTTTCAAGCAGACCCCACCCAGGAGAGCAACAGTTGACCTGTCAGTGAGGGCCCCCTCACTCTGCTCCTTAGAAAGGTAGCTGGAAGGAAAACCTAGAGCACAGGCAGGTGGGATAGCACTTTAAAGAGCTGACAGACACCTATGCCTAGCACATGTTCCTAGCAGAAAAAAGGTTGCCAAACAATAAATTATGGCTTGTCAGGGAAAAGCAGATTATAAAACAAGCAGCAATGATAAATAAAGCACATCTCAAGCAGAAAAGAAGGGATAAAGTCCAGCATAGTGAGAAACCATCATTAGTTAAGGGACCTTAGTATACCAGGAATGCTGTCCTGCCTTGGTCCATGCAGTGTCAGGGAGCACAGTCAGTCCACTAACAACTGCCAGTTGCGTCCTCTCTTGGGACTTAAGGGGCACCAGGCTGCTGAAAAGCCCTCCTAAATGGAAAGGATCCTGCCCTGATCAGACTTTAAAGAACATTCAATGCTGCGCCCATTCTTCCCCCCGGGGATCTCCTGGTATCCAGTTTTCTTTCCTGAAAATTCTGATCCTAGACATGTTTTCAAAGGGCAGACAGGCAATAAACAGGCCCCTAAGGATACTCCCAGCCTTTTCCAGCTCACTGCTGAAACTAGAGGTAAAATAACATAGAATAAACCCCATGGTAAAGCATGCACTGTGAGGAAAATCCCCTATCTCCTCAACCATATTCTTGGTCTCTTAAGAGTCCCAAGGTGAAATAAGGTAAGAAGGCAGAGACAGGATCTTGTTCCTCTGACCTGGAAGTTCTCTGTCCTTGAATGGATCATCAACCTCTGTGCTCTTCGATCTGGCATCACTTTCACACACTGGAGTCTCATAGCTGAAAAAGAAGAGCAGAAGCTGAACTATGTGACACATTTTTAGCGTCATCACATGGTCACCAATGGGTTGCGCCTCATCTGCTTTCTGGAGGGGAAACCAATAAACCTGCAGAAGAAATATCATTCTCAAGCACCTGCCTGTTTATAGACAGTCAGCAACAGCAGCAGAAGTGGAAAGAGAAGAAAGGACATACTTTGAAGTCCAGTACCAGCTACCAACCAGAGAACACAAGACCCTCTTCCAATTCTTGTGGGTATAGGCTTTTTCTTTGAAGCTGTCCATGCTCTGCAGAATCACTGTACCTAACAGAGTTAAGGTCCCAGCTCCTCCTGGCCTATTTTTACAGCTTGTCAGACACAAAGTGTTTTTCCAAACCCCAAGAGAGAAAAGATTATCTGAGTAGTTTTAAGATACAGAGTAAGTGGAAAAAAAAAAAATCTATTGCTTGGTTAAAATCTACCAGGGCACCACCAAACAGTCTTCTAAATCTGTAGTGGTCAGGATTCAAGTGGCTACAGCATGGAAGTATAAAGCAGATGATAAAGCAAAAAGCTACTTGTCTTTTCATTGCTTGTGCCCACAATCTCTACTCTTGAATAAAGTCCCAGTTCTTGATACCACCCAAAAGCTGCAAGCCACAAAACAAAAAAGGCTATTTTGCACGAATACTTAACACAGAGAAAAATAAGGACAGTGGTTTTATCCACCAGCTCCTATGGAGAGGGAGCTGCATAGTAACACTCAAGAGGGAACATCACATACGGCATTGCTAACTCTGAGGAAGGTAGTGCAGAGTTGACTGCTCTAGAACAAGGAAATGACATGATATTGCAATAGTGGGGTTTTTTATATATTTCATCTTCCCCACCAGGCCTGCCTATAGCTCTTACCGAGTGGAAGTGCCAGGCAAGGGCCGTCCTGTGTCCACCAGGACACACCAGCAGTACCCAGTAGACTGGTGGCATTGCACTGGTTTGTAGAGTCCTCCAGGAGCACACTCGGGGATGACGATACCCTCACGTGGGTTCTGCCTGGCCTCCTCCAGGGCGCTCTGCCTTTCCTGGTCACAGGAGTGAACTTTCTCTGGAAGACAGAGGGCAGTTTGGAGGGAGTGAAAAAAAAAAAAAATCAAGATCACTTTCCTCAGCTCAGCAGAATATGGGTATCCTTCACATCAGGAGCATTTTGTGTCTGTTTCCTTCTCATCAAACACCAGTATGTCTACATCCCCAGGAACTCAAGGCCTTCTGGGCTGAGAGCTTTCTCCCACATTTAGCTGCGACACAAGATTATGTATTATAGACATTGACTGTTGAGTGCCCAGCATGTCAGAAACAGCAGGAAAAACTCTTCCTGATCACTTGGATTTTGGAACTAAACTATTGGATATCGATAATTCACTATCACTGCAGCCATGAGGAAAGCATTTCCTAGATTATGTTTTCGTAAACTGACATTCTAAAACGTGACTTGTATTTTCCAGTTAAACGAAGGAGGCAAACACCCTCCCCTGCCCCTCCCAACACTCTTCCCTCTCAATAACACCTCTCCAACATGATCCCAAGGGGAGCAGGTTATGCTTTAACACGTCCTTATCCAGTGCAGACAGTACCTGCACACACCTCAACAGGGAACAGAATGGGATATCCCATTCTACCCACACTGCCATCACCTCTCCAGCCTGGAAAACAAAGGGCACCCAACACTGCTTCCTACTGAGGGGTAGGTAAGACGCTGTCTCTTAACAACCTACTACACAGAAAAGGCTGTTTCTAAAGCCATTAAACACAAAACAAAGTACAGAGGTGGCATAAACCAAAGAACAGAAAAAGCCCCAAAGTGGCTTCTGCAGCCAGTCTGGCACATAAAGGTCCCAAGGTCACCTCTTCAACTGAGAGTGCCAGGCTGCTGCCTCTTACATGGACCAGCCATTTAAGGGGAAAGAAAAGTACAGAATATCTGCAGGATGTTGAGACCTATTTGGCTCAACAGCCAGAAGTTCTCACCTGTAAGCCTTCAAGCACTCTGGCCCTTTGAAAAGTAGAAAAAATATTCCAGCTTTGTAAACTACTGAAGGTATCACAGAACAAAAGCAGTCAAGACAGCTGATCATCTGATTTAAAACATGTCTAAGTCTAGGGTAACAAAAGACAACAATCTCACTCCTAACCTTTATGCTAAGAAGAGTAACAAAAAACAGAAGCAGGAAGTTATCTTCTTCATTAGCCTTCCTATCACTTGCAGTTTACTATGTTTTTCCTTTTCTTTTTATAAATAAGCCACAAGACAGGCCTGTAATTCCTTGCCACAGTCAAGAACCCCCTCAAGCTCTCAATGCATAAAAAGCTTCAACACTGACCAGCAATGACACCACAGGTTCATCCCAAATCTGTACATGTTTGCACCATGAGCCAGCAGACATGGCATGACCTCAGCATCCTGCTCCTCGGTTTGGCTCAGCACACAACTAACACATACTCACTGTTTCCTTGTATTTTGCCTGCCTGTCTGTACACCATCAGTTATGTCTTATACTCTGGGGATAAATTATGGCACAGGGAGTAATTTTTGGGGAACAGAAGGGGTGCCAATTTACAGCTAGAATTCCACAGCTGGGCAGCAGCAGGTACAACAAAAAGCTCCAGCAGGTCTGCTCAGCATCACCTGAGTACAGCATGTTTGGATACCAGAAGTACTTTTACTGGTCTTATGTGGCAGTTCATGTAGAGCTGAAACGAGTCTCAGAAACCCAAAATGGTCTCAAGTCTCCTCAGCATTTCAGATCACTGTTGAGGTTGGGAATGCGAAGGGCACCTGAACTTTGCCGCACACAAACCCATACAATCAAAACACAGAATAAAAACTTTCAAGTGTCGGCAAGTCTGACTCAAGCAGAGAAAAACTTCAGCATGAGGGGATAAAGTCAACAAAAACTGAAAGGGAGCTCAAGCCTCAGCTGATATTTAAGCTGACTTCACTTTGCTGTCAGATTTCACATCTGAAAAAAAGAGCCCCACAACTGCTCCCAAGCTGTATGTAGACAGAGAAGTCATTGAGTGAGAGGCTTGCAGGCTCTCTAACAAACCACTTACATCAAAGAGGCCCCTTCTTACCCATGGTCTGCCGACAGCAATTCACACCCTGGCCATCAGGTGAGACAAATCATTCATGCAGCTTGGGGAAGCAAAACAACAGGGGCAAAATTCCCTATCATCTTTGTATTATAAGCAAATGAAAAAAGAAAAAAAGAAAAAAACCCAACTGCTAAGAAGAACTACATTCCAGGAATTTTTCTATCTAAATCCCCAAAGCTTTCTGAGTGCACAAAGTCAAACCAAGATTTCTCAAGTCCTCTGACTCTTGCAAAACTAGAAGTATAATTACTCTAAAAAAAAAATCAGGTTTTCTTTGTTTGTCAGAACAGACAAATATGCCACTTCTATTGAAATCAAGAAAAAAAAGAATATTTTTTTTAATGAGTTAGTACCTTATTTTACATATATTTGTGGTTAGGTATGCAAATTACACAGAATAAATATACATACTTAGACATATATTTGCGCTACGCCATAAAAAAAATGGAAAAAAATTCTCTACACATATTAACAGAATTTTGTGGGAATTGAATAGTCATGACATCTACTACAAGAATACATAACTAACTGGTAGTTGTTTCTGTTTGAAGGATGTTTAAAGGCTGAGTGAAACAAATCTTACAGGCTTTGTTCAGTTGGTATCAAATAGATATCATGATGCAAACTTTGCCACTGTCACCAGAATTCAGTCATTAGCAATGGTAGCAGTACAATTGATGAAATAGCAGGGCAATCACACTTTTCTCATTTCTAGTATACATCTAGAAGCAGCTGCTATGAAAGCTCCTCCCTGCATTACAGATTTCTACTTCATCTCTTTTACACACTGAAGAGTCCCAGTGAACACAGTTCTTCTTTGAACCCCTTCCAGATCCACTATACCTTCCCTAAGCTAGAGGAGGTCAGAAAAGCAAACATATTGACAACAGCCTTGTGGAAAGTTCCTTTAGTGACATCTGTCTAATAAGCAGAATGTATTAACTAGCACTAGCCCCTGGAGAAGCTCTTTCCTCCAGGTTACCACTCTAACAGCACTTAATTCCCTTAAAAAACAAACATGAGTATTAACAGTTGGGGTATTCAAAAACCAGCAAAAATCAGCTGGCAAATCCATACCATCAGCTTCCCTAGTATGGGACTTGGCATGAACTGTATGCACTGCCACCCTGAAAGATGGTCTCGTGGATAATGAGGGGACCATCAAATGCTATCCGAGCTCCAGGACACTGAAGTCTGCCTGTTCCAGTCAAACTGCTTACTGGAAACTTTGCTGTTGTTGCCAAGGCCAGGTTCATGGAGAACAGTGAAAGCCTATGGCCGAGCTAGAAAGTTTATTGCCAGGTATGAAATTAGGCTGTCATCTTAGAAAGTAGCATATATTTACTATACATGCAGAGTACTTAAAAGCCTATTCCCTGTTAATGGGAGTTGCAGGCACAGAAAGATAAAGAAAGGTTTTTCTTCTTTCCCTAAACTAAACATTTAGAAAAAGAACAGTTAAGTCAGCAAGTGGGACACAGTCTTTCTTGAACAAAAAACATTATTATATCCATTTATTTCTTTATTTTAAAGGCACTGTCACATTCTCCTGTTTTCTGCCATCCCTGCTTTGACTTAAGACAACCACCAGTAAAGAAATGGAGTAACATTTGCCAACATGCCATTGCTGGGGAGCAAAACCTTCATGAGACAGCATATCTAGATTACAAAAAATCCAATGACAGCAAAAAAAAAAAAGGGAACGTATGCACACATACAAAGAAGAGAATCACCTTAACTGATCAGCTCTAAAATGCTAACCGTTCGTTCCTTCTTACTCTTGGCTGCTTCCAACACTCATTAAAACATATTGTAAAGTAGTGCCTCTGAAGCTGTGAGCTACTGCAGGAAAACAGGGCTTGGACATCTGCAGTTGCACATTATTTCTGCAACTATTTTCCCCTAGTAACATCCTTCTGAGAAATACATGCTCAGAGTCATAAAAAGGTCTCTCATTCCTGGTCCCTTAAGTACACACATTCAAACATATACCTACTGCCTGCACAATAAAAATAAAAGTCATGGATAAGGAAGGGACTCATCTGACTGTCTAATAAACTATATAGTTATTAAAGAGATGGAGTATTTGCTTACCCTACAAAGCTGAGAAGAAAGGGTGTTTAGCAGCACCTAGCCAAAGGCTTGTGCTTAACAGTTCTCATGCTCAGCTTGCAGGGCTAGATGCAGCCAACGTGCTGCTCCAGGGATGAGGCAGCCTCCTCCAGCTGCTCTCCTGACGCATAACAACTCTCACTGCTACCAGAGCCAAAGGACCAAGCGTTGTTCACTATGGCTGTGAGGATTGCTGTGGATTATTAGAGTGAGACTTAAGGAAGATCTGCCATTCAGACACAGCAGATTGTTTTTTGAATATTGCTCTTCTGCACCTACCTTTTTTTTTATTAAAAGAAGAAGGAGACTGTGACACCAAAATCAACCACCTTGGAGAGATCCCCACACCCTTAAGACACAGGATTTCTTCTCCCAAACTGGGCAAAAGAGAGGGTCTAGCCTCCCTCTGTGCTTCTTCCCAGCTCCAATGAACCTATGTGAATAGCCTAACCCCAAAGCTACAGGCCATGCCAGGCGGGGCAGATTTCCTTCTCCTTCCCTCCCTCATTTCTTTTGACCAGAAATTCTGTCTGGACCAGAGAAACTTTTCCCATGGAGTTCCCACAAAAAGCTTCAGTTTTAGTGAACAAGCACTCATCACAGGGGGAGGAAAAGGTCTTGTACTGAAGGATTCTTGACCAATCTGCATTGTTAGTGCTGCAACAAGGACATGACTTCAAACTACCATTTCAAAAAAACAGAACACATCTCCCCCCAGTTTTTTTGTTCAATTCCCAACTTCCCCCTCAGTGAGCAATTAATGCAGTACAGAACAAAGGGCAGCAGCACAGATACCTAGTGCCAAATTCCTACTGACATCCTGTGCCAACCCAAACATGTGGACTAAGTGCCTTTGTGCCTCAGTTTTCCTCTCAGTGAGAAAAAAGTGCTTGCCTGTCTCCCAGGGGAGCTTAATTCAGACAAGGTTGATTTCTCATTTTTACTTAGCGTCTTTACACTGCTGTGGCAGAGAATGGGAGCCTTGAACTGGCTATTTTATCATAGCACGTACACCAGCTTATACGTGCTTTTGCATTGTATAAGGAAGCTCTAATGTGAACAGGATCCAGGTACACTCCAGGACAACAGGTGCCTCAACCCAGTACGGAGCTAACAAAAGCTGTGGGCAGAAAGCACAGCCTCGTTCCACAAAGAAAGTTCAGCACAGGTTATATTAGCAGCCCAAATCTGCATCCTTTCCACCTCAGAGCAGAAAGATAATTTGAAAAGCCTTGAGCAGGCACATGCACAAGTGCTAGCAGGACTAGCAAAGCAATACAGTGAATAGGCACTAGCTGTCTATCCCCTGAGCAAGGCTGTGGGTGGAGGGAGAGAAACAACCCCTTCTGTGTTTACCGGGAGCACAATAACAGCTGAGCAAATACGGCTCATGGGGATAGCATAAATCTCTCCACACCTCTGTTAGTCATCAGTGCTGATACCCACTCCACCCTGTTCTGTCTGGAATCATGGTCCCTCCAGAGTATTCTGGCTAATGCAAAGGTAGAAAGAAAAACAAACCTTGCAGGTGCGCCCACACTCTACCAGTTGAGCAGTCCTTGCTTTACCTTGCTACTCACTCAATTTCGTTTCTCAAGGCACAGGCTACAGAGGAAGATGTTACTACACGTTCCAGTGCTGAACAAGTACAATGCAAAGGTTTAACAGGTGGGTTATAATTTTTAAAAATGCATTATTCCAAATGGCTCATTAAACTTCAGCTATCCAGGAACACAGCCTTCCCCTGCTATTTTCCTCCTGCTCAAAGAGATAAAGCTGCCTTGCATTCCCACCAGTGTTACATGATGAGAAGCCTATTCAATATCTGCCCTCTAGGCTGAAATAAGGAGGACTGGCTGAAAGAAGCACTGTCTCAGGGCAAATGTAGAACAAATTTATCTAGGGACTTTCTGTTGCTGAACTTGTGCTCACTTAGCAGAACATGTGGGCATTGGATGCTACCCAGCTAAGAAAGGAGTCTGCTCCACAGGGTTTCCAAAACACACAGGAATAAAGATCCACACTTGCACATCTTGAAACCTGTCAGTTGAAAGCTACCTGTCCTTGCACTTCTAACTCAATTGCCTTTAAGGCAGGCCTTGGACTAATTCTACCATCCCATCTCTCAAGCAGTCACACAGTCCTAGCTCTCCTAGAGCTGTAGCCAGACCAGCTGAATGATGGCAGAAAGAGAACTTTTTTTATCCATTTTTTTTATGGCTACAGTACATAATCCCTGGGAAAAAAACCCACAACCTGGAAATATTTTCATGTTCATCCACAATGCATTAAACAGAGCCCTGATTAAATTCTAATTCATTGCAGCATAAATTGTGTCATTCTCATAAGCACACAAGGAAAATGTAGACTGCATACAATTACTATGAGACAGTTGTCTAACACCGCAGGTTAAGAAAAATATGTTCTCCAAGACAAGAGATCTCAAAAGTTCTCTGTGAAACAGTTGTTCAGTTTTGAAAGCTATCATGTGACTTGTATCAGATTAAGTGACCAATTTGTCTAGCGGAACAGAGCATCCAATTTACAGCCTAAACTTCAGGAAGGAATTCAAAGTCACCTTGATAAATGATTTTAAATCAGTATGATCGCAACTTACAAGCACAAACTGTAACAACCACCAAGGAGAAATCCAGGGCATAGAGAGGAAATTACTGGCAAGACAGCAAGACTTGGAAAAAAGTGGTCAGGAGCTTAGGTAGCCCACAAAAAAGGTCTGCAACTTTGTGACACTGCAAACAGCAGTAAAAAAGTCAAAACAGGTAAATCTAGCTGTGGGATATAATAATAGGGGCTTCACATAAGAAAGGGGCACTAAAGACTGGTGAGCCTTTAAATCAGCCCTGCGTATAAGCTCTGGGCATTGTACTTTGAGGGAGAGGCAGACCATTTGGCAAAAGGGCAGGGGAGAGCAAAGGGAACAGGCAAAGGTCTTGGAAACTTGAACTATGAGAAAAGGCCGAAAGAATTCAACTTGTTTAGTCTAGGGATGACATTCAGTCTTCTGAGACATAAAAGCTGTTCTGTAAAAAAATAAAAAGATAGTCATAGATCATTCTTTTTTCCCCCATGGATAGTTCAAGTAGCAGAGAGCTTACTTGGAGAAAGGAGGTGTAGGTTTGATATAAAAAAGCCTTGGTGATTAACTGTTTGCTAATTGGAAGAGGCAATAGGATCTCTGTTGCCACATTCAGAACAGGTTACATGTGTCAAAGCTGCTATTAATTGGATGTGGCCCCACAATAAAATGGTGAGAAAAAAATACATGATCTCTTCAGGTCTTTTCCATTCTACTCAAACAGGCTGAGAAGCTTCAGCAGATCCTCAATGTGTGAGGCAACTTCTTTGCTAACGTGGACTAAAACCTTGAAGATATTTGATCTGGTTTAAGTTTCCTGATTTTGGGGTCCAATCCCACCTGGCTTCCACATTCCATATGACAGTTGTAGCTGTGCAATACCTTCACAATGACAAGTTTCTGCAGTCTGAAGAGAGAAAGTTTGCCAACAAAATGCAGCTTCTTCAGTTCTTGACATCAGGATGGTTCCTCCGCAATAGAAAAGCTTTCAGTTTGAGACAAAATTTCTCAGGGTCTGTGTTTTTTCTTTCCTAATACCTCTTTGCCATTTCAGATAGTTTTAAGCACTGTGAGCTTGTGGCATACCTAGCTTCAAGATAAGCCACCTGTCTCTGAACACATTTATTTTCCCTATGCTCCTTTTCCACTGCACTCTTTCCACACTGAGGAATGCTGTTCAATAAAATGAGAAGCAATAGGTGTTTCCACTGAAGCCTTAGCATTATTGGGAAACTATTTTCACTTCCACACCTGTTTTTAATAGTGCTTGGAACAACTAGCACAGCAATTACTGGAGAACTTGCCTACCTCTGCTGGCTGGAGTATCAAGCACACTATTTTTACAATATTGTAAGAGTGCAATTATAGCACATCAAATAGAAAGCTTTTGAAAACTGTCACAGTCAGGTAAAACGCAGTTCAGACTGGTCTTCCAACCTACAGCAACATTCTTTTATGTTACTGCTGATGAGTAAAAGAAGGCAAGAGAGACAGGTTTATAGTGTGATGGGCCTTTTCCTGGAGTGACAGATCAGGTTTTTTCTGGTAATATTGAGCATTTTACAAGGAGGCAGAGGGAACTGTCTCTGACAGGAATGCTAGCACTCACTTCTGGGTATTTAGATTGAATCAGCTGTCTCTGGGCAAAATATTCAGGCTTTGGAAGTTCATGATAACATGGAATTCAGACATCAGCCATGACGAGTTCCCACTTCATCAGTGTCATGCGACGGATACAGCCCTCTTTCATTCTCTGGCTTAAAAGGCAAAGGAAGTACTATGGAGTGATACTACAGCTTAAGTTAATGTTCCCAGTAGGATTTTTCTGAATTGCAGCCTTACACAGGAAAGGGCCCCTCCATCTGTGGGAGCTCATGCATTCTGAGGTCTGAGCTCCAGAGAGAAGCTGCAACTTTGCGCTGTCAGAGTCTGTTCAGTGAGCATAAGGCAAGGCAGGAAACTGATGGCACCAGCAGGGCCACAGACTTCTCTGCATTGTAACTGGTGAAACCAGAGAAATGCCACTCCATTTGCCCAGAGTGAGGTCAGCCAGTTTAACACCTCTTTCTCCCTCAAGTGCTCCAGGAGATTGAATGTTGCCTTGCTTTTTAAACATATTCCCATCTCTTTATTTGCTTCTGCACAGCTTTCTTTCCTCTTTAGAGACAACTCTTGGGATCTACAAAGAGGTCTTTCCAGCTACTTGCGCATCATTTCAACAGCCTGAATAGTATGAATTTTAGCCACCACTGAACTGCAGCACAAAATGTACTCACATGTTCCCACTGACCACTTCCTTATTTTGGCAGTCTGGCAAAATGCAAAAATGAGATGACCACCAAGAAAAAGGGAACATGAGGATTGGAGCCCCACCCGCTCCCCAAAACACAGAACTCTAACAACACAGTTCACAGCTCTGATGACATCAGTTTGAAAGTAAAGAGAACATGGGCAACATACAAAGAGGTTGTAGCAAGGTGGGTGTTGAACTCTCTTCCTAAGTATCATGTGAGAGGATGAAAGGAAACAGTCTCAAGTTGCACCAGAGGAGGTGTTGATTGGATATTAGAAAAACTTTCTTCATCAAAAGGGTTGTCAAGCATTGGAACAAGTTGTCCGAGGAAGTAGTTGAGTCACCATCCCTGAAGGCATTTAAGAGCTATCACAATTAGGGACATTGGTTAGTGGTGCATTTGGCAGTGCTGGGCTAATAGCTGGTCTTGATCTTAAGGGTCTTTTCAAGCCTAGATGATTCTATGACATATGCCCATGCTGCTGCTTCACAAGGCCTACTGATATTCCTGCAGGACCTCACACATTTCTCTTTTCTAGTCACTCCATCTCAAAGACCCACCAAAACTGAGAACCTCTTCACCTTAGACAACACCTTCATGGGAGGAGTAAGGTTTTCCAAAGTTCTGGAATGCAGCTCCACTCCTTCACAATGTTATGCTATACTAGGCAATATCCATGGCCTTGCTGGACAAAGCTAGGGGCAGCAGACACTCCTAAGAATACACTGATCTGCCTTCTGAACCCTTTTCTTTTTACTTCATTTTTTTCCTTGCAAATCACTTGCAAGCCCCACCAGGGCTTTTGGTTTCAGGAGAAACCTAGGTCTAAACTTTTCCAGAGATTATCTAGGAGCTAGTGATGACAGTTACTTTGAAACATCTCCTCCTTAATGTAGTACCTCAAAAATGTTGTGACGTTGACAGGAACATTCCAAGAGAGGCATCAAGGTGAGTCAATATGTGCAGTATATCTGCAAGCATCAACATATGTTCAAATGGATGGCTGAAGCGCAGATCCACAAACAAGCCTATGCTGAATGTTGCTATTATATACAGCAGGGAGCTGCTAGGGAATAACTTCAGCAAATCATTGCAGCCCCTTCAACATGAACCAGCTTCTGCTAAAAAGAAAAACAAACTCCACAAAGTTGGCCACACTCAGTTTGTCCTTGTATGTTCAGGTAATGCCTGGTACTGGACTTTATTTCCTTTCCCTTCCCCACCAAATCCTCACTGGTTTTAAATGCAGGGTTGTTATTTATTTCCCCTTTTACTCCAGATTCTTGTATCTTTGCCCCTCTCCTACTGCTCCCCATCCACTTGCCTTAACTGGCAGCTGCAGAGTAGCAGTTATGACTCCACGTCTAAAGTAATCTGTTTTCTTTCTTTGGGGGAGGAGGAGGGGGGAGTGACTGAATTCTTTGGGAATGATTTATTGCACAGCACTCAGGGGGAGCTTCATTTATTTGCCTAGCTGCATATGGCTTAACACCTATGGTTGCATGCCGATTATTATAAAATGTTATTTTTCCCACTTGTATACTTTGCACCTTTTCATGGAACAGATTAACTGGTCCCCAGTGGCATATTATTTATGACTTTGCTGGCTGTCTGGGAAAGGTCCTGGTCCTAGATTGTTCCATTCTCCCTGCCTCTGTTCTTCCCAAATACTTCCCTTCTTCACTATACACACCTGTCATGCTGAGACCGTGGGAGAATCACACTTGGGCATCACACATATCATACCTTCTCAGAACTTCCAGAAGGGATAAAGAGACAGAGGCCTCCCAAGCAGCAGCCAAGACAGGAAGGGATGCCCAAACCACAGACAGAGCCAGAGGGAAGGGTGGGATAAAAAGTAAGGAAGAAACATCACATTTTGGCTTGCAAGGAAGCAGAAACTCAGCAGGTAAGGGCATAGATGTTTGTTGTGAAAATGTAATGGAATTAGTAAGTTTTCATTTCATACTCAACAGGAGCTTCTCTTGAGATTGCTTCATTTGATATCAAGCCAGAATCTAAATTAAAATTAATTCAAAACCAAACCAAAACAAACTCTCACAAAAAGAAGGTGTGGGAGGACTAAAACAAAGGTCTGAAGATAAATAGTTGTGGCAGGTGGGACAAGGAAGTCATAGATTTTTGGACCAAGAGTTTTGACAGGTCAGAGGAGCACTCTGTTGGGAGGCACAGACTCAGTATGCAGGACAAGAGCCACACAGGACACACTAATAGAGGATAGTAAGAAAGGTAAAAGCTTTCTGACACTGGTTGCCTCCCATGAGCTCTTTTTCTTGACACCATCACTGACACTTTTTTCCTCTTCAGCTATGAAGAAATTCAAAAGCCACTAACTCATCCCAGGTGTTATACCCACAGGAGACAGAAGCACCAAAATGTTTATCAAGGAGGACTGCAGTCAGCATTAGAATGTCATTCACAGGCTCCAAAATTTTCCAATTGAAATTCTGCCACGACACCTTATTCAGATGGTGCTAAAGCACGATTATGCCTGACTACCTCCCCTTTTAAACCAACCCACTTTCCTGCCAAAGTGATAGCCACCTCCTCCACTTGGAATCCTGATTAACACTAACCCGCCACAGATTTTGGGGAAGAGCCTACAGTCCTGTATTAAGACATTTGAACAGTAACATTAACACAAATGGCATGGAGAGACAGTAAGTTTGAAACTAACACAATTAGTTTAGTAGTAGCAGAAAGCAGAAGAAAAGCAAGAGAAGCAGCAGTCCATGGCCTCATGTCTCCAAATAACAAGGTGGAGAGTGCTGCCCACCAAGAGTAGGACAAGAGAGCTAAGCGATAAGGCTGAAGGGATAAAGACAGGTGAGAAACTGCCCCCACTCAAAACACTGCTTTGCTTTCCAAGAGCCATCTGAATCTACCTGTGGCTCCTTGTTCTCTGCAGTGTTCTCCATGTTTCCAAGGCATGAGGAAATTACTCCAACTTCAAAAAACTATACATTAAACACAAGCAGGTGCAAATGTCTCCCCATTCTGGAAAGTAATATAGGCGTTCAAGCTCCTTGGGTCTATCCTCACTTCTGAAAAGGAAAGTTGTAATAACAAATTAGACTTTTGTCCAAACTTGGTTACTTTTGGGGTATCTCACCAAAACTGCCATGTTCCTTTTCCAGGGCAAATCAGCATGCTCTATATGTATATATCCTGCTTATGTTGGTCTCATCTGACTCAAGAGGAGCTACGCTAATACTCAATATGGTCTCCAGAAGACTCCATGTTAATGTGTGGGATTCTATAAAGCCCCCATATGGCTAAGGCAACATACCCACGAGTATATTCCCCCTAGGAGCAATCGCTATCCCTGATCATTAAGAAGGGTATGCAGCAAAGTGGTCCTAGCTGAGTATTAGAGAAAGGGTTCTTTGGGGTGCCCATGGATGTTTTCTTCTATTTCTTTTTTCTCCTGCAGCTGAGAAAAACCTTGAAGAAACATAGACAAACCAGAGGACCCAGGTCCTGTTGGTACACATCATATAATCACATCCCACCTCACTGTGCAGATCTCTGGAGACAAACTGCACCCAAGATGACAGAGCCTCTCTTTGGGGTGGATGGCAGGGTATTTGCAGACACACAGTTTTCAGGGGGTTTTTTTCCCCTTTGAAAATCCCTTAAGTTTGGACTCCAAGTGGACTCAATTAAGAAAAAAAACCATGAATACCACCATTCTTCATTCTTGTTTTCAAAGATCATTCACAGTTATACTCTGTCCACTGAAAGCTTCTGACAGGAGAAAGTACTATCACTGGAATGCCATCATCAGATGCCTGAATAATGCTTAGGTGCCAGAGCTGAACAGAACAGGCCACATGGAACTGGCCCCCATCCACCAAGAAAGATTTTGAAATAAGCAGCTACGGATTTTTCTTTCTTTTTTGTTTTTTTGTTTTAAACTAGGCACAGCACACACAAACCTGTCTTCAGCTGCTAACCTTAATATATTACTCATTCTTCCTTTCAAATAACGTCATTTTCAAAACCCCAGTGACTGCAGAATATTTACTTGAGGCTGCTACTGCTGGTTTCTCCAGAGCTGTTTATTTTTCCATGCATGGGCTCATTACATCACTCTGTGGTTTTCTTAAAGGTTGTCACCGTAAGCTGGATACAGGCTGGAAACTCTTGCTAGCTAAAACCAAATCACTAAGTAGCACAAATGAATTTGGAGATAACCCAACTCTGGAAGTGAGGAAAACCCCTGGATTCCTCAGTGGAGATGGGGTGCTCCTAAACAAGCAGCCATTAGGTTTCTCAGAAGTGGGAAACATTATCAAGTATTTTTCTAGATTAATAGTTGTAAAAAAAAAAAATCATTTGAACTGTTGCAGGCTGGAATAAGTTGGGAGTGGGGCTGAAACAGTAAAAGTAGAATGAATAGAATGAAAAGACAGTTCCCAGCCTTGCTGATTAGAGAATGGCCACTGCAAGGATCCCCTTTGAACCACTTGTTCTGGCAGTGTTAAAAATGACACATCACACAGGGCAGTGCTAAAGGATTGGCTTAGTTAGCTTAGGGTATCCACATGTGTGCATATGTGAATGTGCATGTTTGGGAAAGTGGAAACACAATTCAAAACAAACATCAAAAAAATGTTTTTGCCATCTTGCCACAGTAACATTGTGTTGATCTAGACCTTTCACTTGCACCAAAATGAAAAACTGACTTTGGGGCTTTTAGGATTTAGACAGATAGAGGATGTAGTTTGTAAGTGTAAAAATCAACTTTTCTGCTGTTCATCAGTCCATATGTTCATATTTTGGTTCCTGCCTCTGGCCGAGAAGATTTGAACCTGCATCTCACCATACTGACAAAGGGATCTAGTTGTCATTTAATTCTTTAAGGTGAGCTGGGGAAATAGCACTAGCAATCCCTCCTAGCAATGTTGTTAGTTTACTGAGAGTAGAAAAACCTCACTGGACACATGCAAATTCTCAGTCAAGTGCTCTAATCCCCAGGCTAGAGTCATACTGCTTTTCCTGATCCCTAGCTTAATTAGGATTTACATATGCCAAGCAAAATGTATATGCTCGGAAAAAAAGATCAGTTTCCGGAAAACCTCTTCTGTTTGTCAACACTAAACAGAATGTGGGAACACTCAGATTGCAAATGCAGCCCTTACGAGATACAGGCTGCATATGCAACACGGGGCACTACCAGCTCTGCAATGTTCGGCTGCCTGGTGGGTGGTTCACCTAACATTGACCAGAGACAATGACAGCAAACTAAAGAGTCTATTTGAGTCCATACAGCAATTCTGAAATTCTCGTCATGGTTGATATAGTGATGGTGCTTGCTTTCCAAGCTGTCCAATGTCAGTGCTGATTAGAGAGCAGAACAGGTCCTGTGACAGTAGTATCTGGACTTCTCTTCTCTGCAAAGGACAGGGCCATTTAACAAGGGCAGGGAGGAGAGAGATCAGGGTTAAGTGTTTCACTATACAAACTCCAAGGATTAGGAAGTAAAAGAGTTTGGTTGAATACTACAAAAAGAAAAAAAACTGAAATTGAGTTCAGAGAGCAGAGCAGCTTCCTGTAGAAAGAAGTGAAATCTTAGATAATAAAGGCATTTATGCTACACTAGAAAACACTACTCTTTGTACAGTATAAACATTCTAAAGCAGTAGAGTAGATGACCTACTAGCTCACTTCTCACCTCCAGTTTCAGTGATCCCGTTAAACTGCTGCAAGAGGATACCAAACTATATCTGCTTCAAGACTGAGTGTAAGCTCAGATAGACAATACAGCTGAGGCAATGCCAAACCCAAAAATCAAAATCTTGTCGTAGTAAAACTGATCTCAAATCTTTAAAAATAAATGAAAAATCAAAAATTTGCTAAGCATTAATATTTCAAGCTGATTTTGCATGCCCATCTCATGACAACTGTTTCATCATCTACAGCCAAGAAAATTTGAAGATATTTGAAGAAACATGATTCTAAATAATAATTATTCCCCCTCCAGTTCTTAGCTGTTTGATCCCACCTACCCTACATTACCTTTTAACATATATGACAAAGGGATGAAAAGAATGAGATACCAAACAAGGGGTCTACGCTTCAGTAGTTAAAAAATCAGATTAAAAAACCAGACCAAAGTAGCCCACACTTAATGTCAGCTAAGCTGTAGCCCTAGGCAGCATTTCTTAATATCAATAATTTGTAAGAAACAGGGATGATTGTGTATTTGGATGGTCCAGTGTGGAAATTTAGGCATAAAAATCGGCAACCCAACCTCTTAATGAGACCCTACAGCAAATGAGTGTCAGGGCAATCAGTAAGGTTGAGTCAGAGGAGCCACACACGTCCTTTTAGCTGTCTGTATAAACCACCCCTCACAGAACTCTTGAATTTTCCAGAAGATCATTTATTTTTCTGTAGCACACATCCGCAATAATTTTGTTTGAATAACAGAATTGACATCAGAAACAGTTGAAAAAAAGTGGACAAAAGTAAACTCACAAAAGGAACTCTCCTGTGGACAAAATTCCAGATTGCATCAGGCAGCTTCCTAATTAAACACTCCAAGT
The DNA here is from genome assembly GCA_013396655.1 of Campylorhamphus procurvoides. Lineage (NCBI taxonomy): Eukaryota > Metazoa > Chordata > Aves > Passeriformes > Dendrocolaptidae > Campylorhamphus > Campylorhamphus procurvoides. The sequence continues at coordinate 2,128,120 of WBMV01005836.1, read as the reverse complement.
GATGGCCTTTACAACGTGAAAGGGAGTTACTTTGGCTCTGACACGCCAAGAAAGCGTGGGAGACACACTCTCCAGTAACAGACCCTTCTGCTCCAAGTTTCTCTGTAACCTCTTATTACCAACTTTTGTTTCCATTACAACTACAAGGTTTGCTGCATTAGAAGGAAACTAGGTCTCCAAAACAGGTACACTGTAGGTAGGACCTATTAAACTGTCATACTCAATTGCACTTTTGAGCCGCTGGTTGTGCCAGCAGCTCACAAAACAGAAGCTGTATTTGCTTTCCCCTAAAAGACATCCTTAAAGAAGGATGCTGATACTTGTATATCACCTGAAGCTTCTGGATGATTCCCACTGGCAGATCCTACACAAACCATCCCCCTAAAAAAACTGCTGGAAGCTAAGGCATGAGAGACTTGTTAAAACTGTGGTCTGGGTAATGATGGATGTACTTCTGCTGAGGGGTCTTAACTCTGCAGCAAGAGAATTTCATCCAGCCTAGCACCAATTTCACCCTGCATCCAGGAAGTGGCACAGGAAGATTAAAGGAACTGTCATGAATGCTCTCTAGCTAATCCAGAAATACCACATGATGAGGCACTTCAAGGTATCACAATCCATCTGTTCAGGTGACTTTATTTTCAGCAGCAGTTCTAGGCATATTTGTTTCATATAATATATGTAATAGCAGCATCTCTTTTTCAAACCTCAAAGTAAATCCATGGCTTCTCTTCAGATTATCCAGTTTCTGGTGATTTCAATGACTCCACACCACCATTTCACCCTCATCTCCAATCTCAAGTTTTGCATCCTAACTTAACATCTTCATGCTTTCCCTTTTCCCACTCATGTTCAGGATCTCTTCTTTGTTGTTTTTTAGGCTTGGGTCTTCCCTCATCCACTCCATTACCCACAAAATAATCTCAACATTTTCTTAGGCCCAGACATAAGTAACATACTTGCAGTTGTGAAATAATCCAATCAAAAAATATCCTCTGCAGAGAAGAACCTTGAATTTGCTAGAAAAGAAGCCCCTTTCTGTATCTCTGCAACCGCTTATATCATAGCCACAGCCCAGATCTTTGAACCAAATGCATAGCTTGTATATCCATGGTGAACAGCAAACAAAATAAAGATGACAGATGGCTGGGATGAATTAACAGATCAAGAAATTAGAGAATCCCTAGTTACGGTTTGTGGGGAAAAAACCACCCCTCATCACACGCTGTCTGTGGCCCTCTGGACACAAAAAAGGATGGTATCTCAAATTATTTTATACACAGACTTAAAGTTCCGCTAGCAGCATAATAGCTACAATGAAGAAAGAACGAAACAAGAACAGATGGTGAGAAACTGCAGATGAGTTAAAAGAAATTTTTATTTAGATGGAACGTTACCTGAATTCCTTATACTGGAGCTGTTCAATTTGGAATCTTTGATGACCAAGTGCTTAATCCAAAGGGTTGGTGCTGTGATTTCTGAAAGAATAAAAATAACAGCCTTTAAGAAACTACAGCAACTAGTAAACACACATGGTTGTTACTCAGAATCAGATAATGGTCTGGGTTGGAAGGGACCTTAAGTTCCTACACCGCCATGGGCAGGGACACCTTCCACTACACCAGATTGCTCCAAGCCCCATCCAATCCAGCCTTAAACAAATACAGGGATGGGTCATCCCCAAATTCTCTGTGCAACCTGTTTCAGTGCTTCACCATATTCATAGTAAAGAATTTCTTCCTTATATCTAATCCAAAGCTACCCACTGTCAGTTTAAAGCCATTAACTCTTGTCCTGTCACTACATGCCCTCATGAAAAGTCTCTCTCCAGTGTTCCTGTAGGCCCACTTCAGGGACTGCAAGGTGCTATAAGGTCTCCTCGGAGCCTTCTCTTCTTCAAGCTTGACAAGCCCAGCTCTTTTAGTCTGTCTTCATAGAAGACAAAACGTTTGCCACAATCATGCTTTAACTGATCCAACATCTTTGTAGAGACAGGCTCACCCCCTGGTGAGGTCTTCCACTTCTTATGAACAAGCATTTGTAAATCTTCCACAAGTTTATCTCATTATCTTCCCATTCCAGAGAGTACTTCTTTGCTGGCAAAACATTTTTTTTAAATTCCCTCTACTCCCAACTTCCTAAATTCTCAAGTCTAAAAGCCTTTTTCCTCAAAACTTAGAGATCTCAAAGGCCACATTGTGTGCTATAATATACTTTGTTTCTCCTGAAAGTACATACGAAACCTGTATTTTAAAAAGTCAACCCAGACCTTAAATATTGCTCTAACAGCCCAAGAAGAGCTGGCCACAGTCAGTTCCCTGAAACAAGCAACAACAAAATCCAAAATAAATAGGCAGAGACATGAAGATATTTCTGGAAAGACTTGAAAGGAAGTCTATTAAAGAAACAAGTTCTGGTTAGAAAAGCATGTCTGATGCACTAACTAAGATAGCCAAACAAATTTGTGGGAAAAAAGTGCTTACAGCACCTCCTCTCAGGTGTTATAATCAACTTCCAAACACATCAGAACCTGCCCTAATCCACAGAAATGACATAACCTCAGCATTTGATTGGAACTGAGCAAAGCAGTACTTTGATACCATGGGCTGGAGCACCTCAAGTGACATTTTCAGAATTAATATTTTTTTGAAAAAATTTCAGTTTCCACAACACCACACCTGAAATAGTTCCTCTAAGAACCTTACACAAAAGTCTTCCTGCTCCCCTGTTGACACTTACATGGATCTGCTCAGCAAATGGCTGGCTGATTGCAAGAGAAACTGATTATACATTACAAGAGCATGAAAAGAAAATGAAAATTCCTAAATGTTTTCAGCAACATTGACTGTATGTATTAATAGTAATTGTGTTCTGGGCATTTTTTGCCTAAGGAAATATGGGCAGGACACTGTTAAGCAAACTTTTACTACTGCTGGAATACAAAAAATGCCTTATCTGCAGGTTTCACTACACTATTTAAATCAACATTCAAACATTATATGCTTCTAAAAATACCTATATACCTACATACTTTGGTTTACAGACTATTTCTATTTTTGTGCTTCTCCCCTTCCTAGCTCTTACCCAATGTTTAGTTTGAAGCAGTTCTCCTGAGAAAGGGCCAAAACATCTAAATCTGAACTGGTTATGTCTATAGCTGAAAAGGAGGGACAAGCAAAGTCAATAGATGCTGAAAAGTGAATGAAGGCCTTTAGAAAAACAATGGTGCACATCTTTCAGTGAGGTTGAAAGGTGCACAAAAAGGAATTCTGGGAAAAGAGAGAAAAAAAGAAAAGGAAATTAATCCTTTAGAATCCACCATAAAAATGCATTTTCAATCCAGTCAACCTGGATATTTTTTTGGAATACAGACAAGCAACACAGGCACCTCTGAAGAACAGATATGTGGATAAGTGGATTCCCACTGAATTAAGAGATGAAGTTTACAAAAAAGAAAACATGCTTAAAGAAGGTATCTCTAGGAAATTCCTACACCTTGCATATTGAAACTAAATAGAGGGGGAAAGCAAAATAAACAGAGCATAGCAGCGCAGGAAGAAACACAATTTTTTTAAAGCAGAGAATAATCTTGTTCTAATAAAAGTTTCACAATAAACATATCTAAGACCTGCATTGTAATGATATGAAATAATTTTTAGAGATGGCTGCTTTATGATTTAAACCTTGGATGGGAGAGTTTAAGTTATCTGATTTACATTATCTCTGGCACTGCTCTCTTATGCCCTCAGGAAGGAGAGTATGGAGTGGGAGGGGACTTATGCCTGAAATGTGAATTTTCATTATCCTCTAATGTAGGTGAAAAGATGAGAAAGGCAAATCTTCATCTCGGAAATGTTGAGGTCCAAGATGTATCATACATTTCAGGGACAGCTAAGTGTATTTAATGCCCTTTGAAAAAAGTCAGCCCCCTGTGTATTTAAGGTGGGCAACCAAAAGCAAAACATTAAATAGAATTCCACATTTTTATTTTCCATTCATGTTGCTATCAGCTCCACCCTGCCTGCCTTTGAATATATAGGTTTACAGGGACTCATCAGTTCTCAAACCCAATGAAATGGAATGGGATCTGGACTTGAACTCCTTTGAACATCTGTGAAGATTCCAGATCTGACAGGTGAATGGATAACTCTTGCCCTTTTCTGTCATCTGCCATTTGTGTCAGATACAAAGTACAAGCGATTCCTCAGGAAGGCCTTGCCCAAGACACTGGGAGAGTGTTCTAGTGAAGTATTGCAACTTGCTTGCTCAGATAGAATCAAAGGATTGTTCAGGATGACATCCTGAGATGTCTAGTTCAATCTTCTGATCCAGACAGGGTCAGCTCGAAGAACAGACCAAGTTGCTTAGGATTTTGGAATCACAGAATATCCTGAGCTGGAAGGAATCCACAAGAATGAAGTCCAGCTCCTGGCTGCACGTGCCACGTGCCTGAGAGCATTGTCCAAATGCTTCCTGAACTCTGGCAGGCTGTGACCACTTGTATACTGCCCAACCATCCTCTGGGTGAAGAAGCTTCTCCTTGCCAACCCACACAGCTTCATCTTGTTTGCTCTGGTCCTATTACTGGTCACCAGAGAGAAGAGATCAGCACCTGCCACTCCTCTTCCCCTCACAAGGAAGTTGTAACTGCAGTGAGGTCTCCCCTCAGTCTCCTCTTCTCCAGGCTGAACACACCAAGTGACTTCAGCCACTCCTCACATGGCTTCTCCTCAAGGCGCTTCACCATCTCTGTAGCCCTCCTTTGGATGCTTTCTAGTATCTTTTATCTTCCTGATACTGTGTCACCCAAAACTGCACACAATATCCAAGGTGAGGCCACCCCAGTGCAGAGCAGAGCAGGACAATCCCCTCCCTCGATGGGCTGGTGATGATTTGCCTGCTGCTGTCCAGGGCACAGTTGGCCCTTCTGGCTGCCAGAGCAGGAGAGCCAGCCTGCCCTTGTGCTTTATCCAGCTGGTTCAGAAAGAAAGCACAGAATACCACTTCTCTGTTCCCCTACCTTATTGCCCTCATGGTGACAAAGTTTTTCCTTATATTCAGTCCAACCATTTTGTTTCAATTTATGACTGTTGTCTCTCATCGTGCATTATTATAAGAGCCTGGCTCCATCTTGTTGATAAACTTCCCTGTAGATATTGGAAGGCTACTATTAGAACACCTTTAAGTCAGGTGGTTCTTACTCCTTCTGGTGTACCCACTTTAAGTGACTGTTGGAGACAGCATGCTCAATGTAGTGGATTACACAAACCCTCAGTCGGCCACAGAATGGATTTTCTTGTGCTTATTGTTACAACCACCATTGAAATCTAGTTAGTCTTATTTTACTAATAGAGATGACAAAAAATAGAGTGACAAACCTAGAAGAGGTTATTCATCAATGCTCAGCTTTGATTAACCTGCCTGTCAGTCTCTTCTCCCTAGTCATAAGAGACACTGCTAACACATCAGCAAGCCACTGCATTAGTCATTGCCTCTCAAAGTCTAGAAGATAAGGCCTTGCATAATATATTGCAACATTTGTGAGAGGCAATCCTTCCTCATACAGTCCAAGTCCATTTATCAGACTGAAGTTCACCTACAAATCAATGTGAAGGTTTCAGATTGAAAGTGTTTTTCATAGAAGATAGGATAACTTTTTTCAGACTCTGCCTGTCACCAGAAGGACCAGAAAAGGTTCACTATACCACTTCAAGAACTTTGCCCAGTTCTATTTGAATGACCAAAATGTTGAATCTCTCCTAGAAGGAGCTTCTGAACAAGCTGTATTAATCACATCATCTCATTCCTGCATCCTACTAGTGCATTCTTTCCATTGAATATCTATGAGCACCCTCTCAGGGAAAGACTTAAAGGTCAGAAGTTTGTGATTACAAACAGTAATTTAATACAGTATCAGCTTGCTGCCAGGAGGAACTTTCTTCTGATATAAACAAGAGATAGTCAGCATGGCTTCAGTCTCCTGTGTTTATTTGAGAATGCTTTTTGCTCTGAGGGCTTTGCTGTTTCTTAAAGCTCACAAGAAGATTCCTACAAATCTATGATCACTAAATGGAAGTGATAGGACTACAGCATCTTACCACTAAAAAAGCTTATTTTAGCAACAATAAAACCCCACCCCATCACCTATTTTTACAAGAAGGTATGAAATAGCAACAGTACAATACCACCTATTCTTGCTCAGTAGTCTCCATTTCTGCCTTTGACCAGTTTAAAAAGAATGTGAAGTACAGCAGTCCACTGTGAAATGCACAGGATTTCCCTCACTGCCTTATGGTCCACAGTTTCAGATGGGTCACAGAGTGGTTCATACTTCAGCCCACAGCTCTACTGTAATGGCGGTGGGTTTAAACCTGTAGAAAACATGCACTACTTCTAAGCAACATGCAAGATATAAGCAGCTGCTACTAGGCCCATTCATTACCAAAGGACCACTATCCCCGCTGGTATTTCTGTTTGTATGTGTAAAAGGCTTGAACCCTCTGTGATGACAGCCATCTTATCTTTGTTTAAAGGCTTCCAGTGGACTACAGTCTGAAATTCCCTATCCAAAATAATAGAATTGCAAGATTGCCCATTTGAGAAGAAAACTGCCTGGGTGGGCCATGAATTAAGTGGGCCCAGGACAATGACTTCATTTGCTTAAATAGTGTGTGCGTCAATGAAAGCAACTGCTAAATAAAGAAACCTCCCAGCAATTTTCTTCCAAGTCAACATTCACAAGCTGTGGTTTAGCATTACCCTTCCTTTTGTGAAGCTGCAACACTGCAGAAGTTATGAAACTCCCAGCATTAGTATCATGAGGGTGGAGATAGTAAAGGAATAAGAACAATCTAAAGGAAGTTGCCATTTCTGACTTGATGCACCTTTTTTTTATTTGCCCTGACACTTTTTCCTTCAAGACGACGCTAAGAATCTGGTCAACTGGTGTTATTGTTGGATTCCAGAAGAGTGGGGAGGATGTAAAAGGATTAGGGAAAATGCCTGAGGTCCCAAGGGCACTGTGAAATTTGGATAACTTATGAGATTCACTGGCTTTTCTGCTTGCAGGATAAAGAAAGTATTTAAGCCATAAATCCTAGAGAAAAGGGAGAGGGAAGCAGCTTTTTTTTGTTGTTATTTTAAAGGATGTTCTTACCTTCTCCATCGAAAATAGGCTGGGTTTCCATGGTAGGCGTTGGCTTCGAACCATCATCTGAATTGAGGGTTAAAAAGAACCGAAAAGAAACTACCATTATTGAGGTAAATACTATCTACTCTCCAGTACAGTTGAATGATTGGGATTTGTACATGGCCCGGCCAAGTCCAGAAGAGAAGGAAGACAGACAGAATGAAATTATTTTATGCTAACACCAGTAACATTTTACATAAAACATGCATCAAGCTCTATCCTTAGACTTAAAAAGCCTTCCCCCTCCCTCCACAAACCAGTGCTGTGTATCACCTGATAGCCTCCCCTTGTTGCATCAATCAGGCAATCAGTTTTTTAGTTTCAGGTCAGTTTAGTCTCACACAGGCCATTTCCTGAAACAGCAGAGGTCTGGAGACTGCAGCCCCATTTTGTCTTTCTCCTCATTCCTTTTGTTCAAAAGAAAAATACCTCTTCTGAAACTTACCTGTGCAGAACCTGGCACCAGCATTCACTGCAGAGCTGTTAGAAAGGGATGGTCAATAGCAAATCTTTTTTCTTACAATGATTGCATCAAGGTGTTCTCTAATTGCAATGTGGTGGAAATGTCTTCTAATTGCAAAATTGTGGAAAAATAAGTTCTCTTGCATTAGGTTTCTCATGTGAAAGAGTGCTCCATGTTTTCTGACCACAACTCTTTCATAATTAAAAGCTTCAACCAAAAAGTGTTCCACAGGAAACCTAAATCTTGATATTTAGGGATGGACCACAGGGAGAAGCGTTCAGTTTACAATTTCTTTGGCTTAAGTACACTTATCCATCGTATCTACAGGTCCAGCCTAAATTCAGGCTGAGCTTAATTTCATCAGTGCTCAGAGGAACCTAGATTTCAAGTCCGAGCTTGGAGCATCTTTACACAGCACTAGAATATTTGCATAGCTTTTGGTGACACAAAACTTTTGACTGAGCAAGATTAACTGGGAAAAACTGCAGAGCGAAGTCTCTTATTACAGTGGAAAATTAGAAAATAGAAAGCTGTTGGGATTTAAACTAAAGACAAGAACAGCCTAGTGTACTGGGTTTGTGTGGCCAGGTTTTGGTAGTGGTAGGGGAAGCCACTGTGAGAAGCTGCTAGAAGCTTTCTTTATGTCCAGCAGAGCCAATGCCAGCCAGCTCCAAGATGGACCTGCCACTGGCCAAAGCCAAGCCAATCACAAATGGTGGTAACAGCTCTGTGATAACACATTTAAGAAGGAAAAAAAGTTATTGTGCAAATGTAATCGTGACCAGAGAAGAGCAGGGTGAGAATATATGAGAGGAACAACTCTGCAGACACCAAGGTCAGTAAAAAAGGAGAGCTGAGGCTCCCCTGCAGCCTGTGGTGCAAACATGGTGAAGCAGCTCTGTCCCTGCAGTCCATGGAGTATCACAGGGATGCAGAGATCCACCTGCAGCCCATGGAAGAGTCACACACCAGAACAGGTGGGTGCCCAAAGGAAGCTGTGACCCCGTGGGCGGCCTGTGCTGGAGCAGGGTCCTGGCAGGGACCTGCTGNAAATGGTGGTAACAGCTCTGTGATAACACATTTAAGAAGGAAAAAAAGTTATTGTGCAAATGTAATCGTGACCAGAGAAGAGCAGGGTGAGAATATATGAGAGGAACAACTCTGCAGACACCAAGGTCAGTAAAAAAGGAGAGCTGAGGCTCCCCTGCAGCCTGTGGTGCAAACATGGTGAAGCAGCTCTGTCCCTGCAGTCCATGGAGTATCACAGGGATGCAGAGATCCATCTGCAGCCCATGGAAGAGTCACACACCAGAACAGGTGGGTGCCCAAAGGAAGCTGTGACCCCGTGGGCGGCCTGTGCTGGAGCAGGGTCCTGGCAGGGACCTGCTGACCCATGGAGAAAGGAGCCCACATTGGAGCAGGTTTTCCTGGTGAGACTTATGGCCCTGTGGGGGACCCACACTGGAGGAGCCTGTGCCTGAAGGACTGCACTCCATGGAAGAGCGACCCACGCTACAGCAGTTCATGGAGAACTGGTGCCCGTGGGATGGACTCACACTGCAGAAGTTCATGAAGGACTGCCTCCCATAGGAGGCATCCCACGCTTGAGCAGGGAAGGACTCTGGAAGGACTCTTCTCCCTGAGCAGCAGCAGGAACAATGTGTGATGAACTGACCATAACCTCCAATCTCCATCTCCCTGCACCATTGGTGGGGAGGAGGTAGAGCTCGAAAGGAGGAAGAGGTGAGAGGAAGGTGCTTTTAAGGCTTATTTTATTTCTCATTCTCTTGCTCTGATTTTGTCAGTAATAAATTCAATTAATACCCCCCAGTTGAGTCTATTTTAACCATGAAGGTATTTGGTGACTGATCTCTCTCAGTCCTTATCTCAGCTCCTGAACCCTTCATTATATTTTCTCTCTTCTGTTTGGTTGCAGAGGGGAGTGATAGAGCAGCTTTCATGGGTGACTGGCATCCAGCCAGGGTCAACCTACTTCACCTGGAATTGTTGGCAATTTTTCCCCTTTGAAATATAGGGACTTAAAACTTGCCATTTCTAGCACCTATTCTTTGCAAAATGTTATGGGCAAAAATGACACTAGGCATCAAAGTGAGTAGTAACCTAAAATGTAAAGTTACATACTGAAAATCTGTTGAAGAGAGAAGTCCATGCCAGAAACATCACACTCACCTACATCTCCATGGCCAAAAAATGCACAGGGCAAACTATTTGGAGGAAAAGTACATGGGACAGAGGCAGAAATAACTGCCCTTAGCCTTCTCTTGTGTCAGTTCCATTTATAAAAGTAAGAGACCATTGGAAGGCAAAAGGAAAGGCAGAGGTGGAAAAGAGAAGCTTGTAGACTTTTTCCACCCATAGCTGTATTTACAGTGTTATAAAGTGAGAAAAAGACTCAACACCTCTTCCACAGTCCCTTAATTTTAAGCATTTTCACATAAAGTAATCTAATTCACAGAAAGCAAAAATGTGCTGTTAATTCCACTTCAGCCTCAGAGATACACTGAACTAAAGGAGGTTGACAGAAATGAGCAAGAGACACCGGTTGCCATTTTCCCCTGTTCATCAGTGTATTTGATTTTATGCTTAACTGCAAACATAAAAAATTGGAGGAAAAAATACTTACCATTCCTCAGTCAACTCTTGTTCTGAGCTTTCCTGTTATTGGGCATTGCACGGATGAGCAATATACACCTTTTGTTATCTTAAAGTTTGAGCAACTCAATTTGAAAAAATTCCTGAATATTATTTAAATTACAAGGAGGAGGACTCTGACCTTTAAAGAATCTTTGGATACAAGTGAATAGCTGATCTTCACTTTTTTGTTTTGCTTTGTTTTGTTAGAATAGGCTGTTTTACTTCTGCAAGATTCCAGAAGCCACAGCTATGACTTCTTGTTGTTAGGAGGACACTTAACACTGTAACAAAGCAGTGAACAGTATGTAATTAGCATGATTGGTTTTACAGATTGAGAAACCAACCCAAAACTGCTGTAGACATTCACAGAACAACTGTAAAGGTGAATAATTCTCAGGTTATACAAAACAGGAAGAGACCGGCATAAAAAAATGACCAGTCCGATAATAAGTTTCTTCTTATTGTTCTCATGAATGCTTCTGCACCAAGTAATTACAGAATTGTTTTTCAGATTTAAAGCAGCAGCCCAGAAGCCAACAATGGGGGAAAATTAGAAGTGGATCTGAGCCACAGAACTTTATCCAAACCATTATGTGAACTTTGGCAGAACTAAGGACACTTCAGGTTCAGGGGGGTTCTTTTAGGTTTGTGTATGTGTGAAGAACACAGTAGCAATTACAATTTGTGAAATACATTCTTCTTAAAGAGAATTTTGCAGCAGCTTTTGTATGAAGCTAGCCATTAAGCTACTGGAGATTATTAAATAAACCCCTCAGTTCAAAGCTGCTGTTTAAGATAATCTCAGTAAAATGGCTCACTGAATTACACAATCATTTCCTTACTGGGTTACTAAGGCCAAATTGTCACCAAGTCCACATTGTAGCAGCACCCAGTACAGTATTAAGGGTTTTGAAAATAGAGGGAAGTATAATTACTCCCCTGTTGTTTAAGCAAGTACAGTTCTTTCATCACACATACAAGAAAAAATGCAATAGACAAGAGCCCTGTAATTACATTCACCATTTTTCGAAAATCAAAAGCCAAGGATATTTCTGATTATTTTCTAAAGGCCATGAAATAGTCATGTAAAAGACAAAAATTGCACTTCGTTAAAAACATCATGCTTACTTCCCAGGTGCCAGCTTCTTACTCTGAAACTACCAAACCTTTTCCTTAAGCTGGAGAATTCTCACTAGGTCTCATCATTTCAAAGTAGCTTATGGCAAAAAGTTTCACTGCTGTTCCCTTTCAGCAGAAAAACCACCCTAACACTTGTCTTATTGGATTCTTTCTCTCACTCAATACTCCATTAATCACACTGAACATTTGTTCCACTGGCCTGTTTGCTCCTCATAAACAAGGAATAGGTTCTATTTTACATACCTGAAAGTTTTGAACTAACATTTTGTATTCCTTAAATAAATATTTTGAGATAGAACAGAAAAAATATGCTATTTCAGAGACCTAGGGTCTCCTGTGATATTATATGAGATATACAGGATATTTTTACTTCAGGTACAAAGGTAATGAAGTGTGTTCACGGAGTACAATCTTTTCTCTTTTTTTTCCAAAAGCTATTAAATTCCATACTTTCAAAAAAAGCATGTAACTTATACACAGCATGTCACGAACAGAGATCAGAGGTCAAGTGTTACTTCCCAATCTCTCTAGATAGTGATGCTTCCAGATCAGAGCCTTGATGGCATACTTCACTGGCATACTTTTCTTCCATGTTTTACAACCCAGCATGAATGCTCACTTTCTTCTTCCAAGACCACTGAATACAGACAGTATCATTCAACAGAATACCTCTTCATGGGACAACATTTTAAAGCTATAAAACTCCTCTCCAGTAAGTCTCCTTTTCTTAGGGTGCACTTGCAAAAGTTAAACAGATATTTCTGGCTCAATTGCTGTCAACTTTAAAATGGTGTTTTTATCCTGCCACAGGATAAGAGTGAAACAGGCAGGTCAAAATGAGACTCCCTAAGCCATTTTCACTTTAAGACATCACAGCTATAAACCAGAAGCCCACTTGCACTACTACTCTCAGAAGCTCATAAACAAGAACAGTTTTTATTGTGTTGTCCTGGCAATAACTCAAAACAGGGACAATTACTTGTATGTCCTGATCTACTGCTAGTGCTGGGTAAGAACTCTTTATGCTCTCACCAGGATTCCCCTCCCTTAGCTTTATCCTTGCAGAATACCTAGCAAGGATCTGCATCTGGAATGACTGCAGCATACATTGGGGCTGAGGAACAAGGATATTCAGCACATGCGCAAGACAACGGTTAAAGTGATCTTTTTACTCTGAATGACAAGCACTGAGGCCATGAGCAACTCCAGTTGTGTCAGGAGAACAGTAAAGTCCCTGACATAAAAATGCATTAATTACTATAGAAAAATGTGAACTGCCTGCTGCTGTGAATCACCATTCTTACCTCAAGACACCTAAAGGAAGCTGGAGAAAGGAAAAAAGGAGATAAAAGTGATGTAGAGAAGGTTGAGGTTGCTTAGGAAGCATATAGGTCTCAGTCTGTTCATGTGGCGATGCAAGCATACAGATTACTTTTGCAGTCAGTGTATTTTCCTGGATAAGAGATGTGATACAGGAAGTTAATTTTGTGTTTTCATTGGAGTCTATGAGACAGTCTGTAAACATTTCTTCCATTTTGAAGAGCCCAAGTGCTTATGAAGTCAACCATCCATTTTATACCAAATCTAGTCTTTTTTGTAACTCCACAGCTTATACATCAATAGTATCCAGACTTGAGTCAACCTGATAGAATAAGCAGATGGCAATTTTAAATGCATACCTCTGCTCTGGGAGGAGGCAGCCCTTTTCCAGTGTCAAGTGGTTCCTTCACTTACCACCATCTGGTTTTGGCAGAGCCGTTAGAGAGCATAGCTGAAGCCAAATAGGCACCTTAAAGCACAGAGAGCCAGGACAGTGAGCAAATTCTTAGGATGTCCTGTTCTATGCAGCAAAGTCCACCTTCAGCAAATCTGTCAAGCCAACACAAAGGGAGAAAAGCTTTCCTAGGCTTCTGTACTCCTGAAGAACCTAAGTCATAAATACTAATTTCTGTAGCTTTAGTAACTCTGATCAGATGAGTGAAGACCTGCCAGGCCTATGAGGCTCCCTGTTTCTGTGCAGTTCCTGAATCTTGAAGACACAATTTTACAACTTTGACGTATCTGTGTATTACCCTCCAGGTCTGGGGGTGTTGTTTTAAGTATTGAAAAAAGACAACAAAACTTGTATTTGCACTACATTGGGTCTTACACAAAAATACATCTTCCTTCCAGTACTGTAGGGGAGAAGCAAGTTGTTGCCTTCATCACAGTCGTTCCTGACATCAAGCGAAACAATTTTAGCAAGTCACAATTAATTTAATAGCCTATGCAACTTTTATGTAGAGACATATTACCAATATATGTGCAGAAAGTTAGCATTCATGCAAAAAAAATTATTAAATTCTTACAATCCAGCCAATCAAGATAATTTCTTGCCAAGCAGCTGAAATGGAAACACACCAGTGAAGATATACTTCTCTGCCAAGTTTTCACAGTCTTTTCCATTGAACTATTTAGGTTGAAAAAGACCTTTAAGGCCATCGAGTCCAACCACTTCTATGCATAGAGATCCCACAGCTGTTAAGAAGAAAACCCCAACTTTATAAACTAAATCAGCAAAAGCAAGTCCTCACTCTTTATTGCCTTCATTTTAAGAAACAACAACCATGTGCTGCCTTTGGGTATAACCACCCCCAAACACTTGGACACAGACCAAAATACAGTAAAGTTTTGCTTAAAAAGGTGAAAATATGCTTAAGTGCTAAACATGCAAGGGCTCTGTATGGCTTAATGATCTCTTAACTGCAAAGGTTGACTTGCGCTGTCACTGCCGTAATTTTTCTCTTCTTACATCAGCTATTCTGTGTGCCATATGGATTCAGGCAGCTTTTACTTCAGCACTGCATTCCAAATAGGATGAGGAGCCTTCCCCTGTGCCTTCTGGAAGGCATTAGTTCCCCCCACTTCCTTCTCACATCTCCCTTGCAGGTGCATCAACATGAAAAAAGCCACTCAAGCCTCAAGGACTTCGTGGTCCAATGTAGCCAGTGTGTTTGTTTGGCAGCACTATTCTTTGCCCTGCAAGAAAGCCTATCCCATGCATAGACAGCTGGAAGTAACTCTGACCCCTGTGACAATTCAAAGCCTCCTCTCTTTGGCTTTTTGATTCCTGATTGACACATTCACTGCCAGGCGGAGATAAATGCTGTTGGAAGGACAATGTTGATCTGCTCTGACTATTCTTGTGAAGGGTTTTTTCAGAATAATAAACAAAAAACATTGGTGTGCTTAAGTGGCTGAATAGAACTGGAGGTAGAGAGGGGATGGAGTGCTTTACAGAGGCTGGCAAGTCGATTGAAGAGTTAATTGTCTGGGTGTACAATGAGTTTATTCTGCCCACAAACAAAGAGCTCCCTCTTCCTGGGCCTGGTCCTTCAAAAGCAAATGTGTCAAAAGGGGTCTGGAGCAGCACTCTAATATAATGCCCTACTCTCTGGCATTCAGTGGCTTTAAAATTTAAATCTTAAGATTCAGATAGAATCTCTCTAAAATCCAAATTCCTTATTTACTGCATAAGTTCTCAAGGTTCTTCAGTAATTAGCCAAAACAAACCTGCCCTCTAACCTCTAATTCTTTGCAGCTTTTAAACAGCTTCTTTTGAAAAAATAAAGACATAGCAAGGTATTTCCCTCCAGACATAATGCTGCAGACACCTTCCTCAACATGAGATACAGTTTTACATTATTTCAATTACATATCATTTAAAAGTAGCTCTGAAAGTCTCATTTGGGAAGATACAGAATCCCATTTCACAGAGTTTGCACTATAATAGGTCAAACCAACACAATGTCCAAACACACCCCCTGCCTCTGGGAAAGTTCAGATCCAGATTCAGATTTGAACTCTGCAGGTTGAACCAAGCCCTATGGTAACTACCACTTAAAATATCTGACTCACTTCTGTAAGTTATGCAAACCTTTCTGGGGAGAAAAAAAGATTTTCCTAATAGTGCTGTATGGAAGACAAGGCAGCTGAAAACAGAGCCATTACAGTTCCCCACTTCAATGGTAACACTCAGGGATTTCAGCATCAATGCAGAGACATATAGATGTTACACAAAAAAGCAGCACCCATAAAGCTCAGAAAATTAAGCTGAGCTGTTTGGGAACTTTCTGGTGATGTAAATTTGCTTCACTACTTGTGAAAATTGTTGTTTTAACACACTCATAGAATTGTAGCATTCTAAATAACAATTTTTCCTCACATATTTGGGCATGTTTCCAGGCAGAAGACAAAGTACCTTAAAATGATTAAAGCCATTATTTTAGGGCACTCACCTAATTCAGACTTGGGCTCACCCTTTGCTCTTCCCTTTTTCAAGCAAAGATCCCAACTATAGTACAATCAACTAATTTAGGAGAACAGCAGGGAGCCACAAGTTTGTGTGATCTCTTTTGTTCTAGTGAGTATAAATGAGGGATTCAAAACCTCCAAACCTGTGAAATAAAATTTCTTGGCCTGCAGCCAGTTTCTCTCCACATTGTAAACAGTAAACCACAGTCCTAACCAATTTTGCAGGCTTGGAGTTTTAGACAAGAAGCAGCAGTATCTCTCAACTACCCTGAATACAGATGTAATTCTGAACAAGAAACCTGCACACAGTCCTGTTGTTTGGAATTACAATTCTCAGTTCGTTTCTGTGCCAAAGTCCAACACAGAGATGATCTCCCATATCAAAGCAATTTATACTAAGATATGGGTTAGAGAAGCAGATGATCAGATTGTAGTTTAATAGAGTATTTGAGGTCAAATGCAAGGAAGCCTGAATGGAGAAGACCTGTCACTGTGTCTAGGTTGATCTTATGCAGTTTTACAGTTTACAGACTTCACAACCAAATAACTTCCCAAATAACAAAACAGATCTCTTCAAAGATTTGGAAGTAATAGGAAAAATAAATGCCCAAAGACAGATTTGAACCTTATTTGTTAAAAAGGTGAAGCTGGTAATAAAGGTTAGGTTACTTTGAGACCATTTCTAGTCCAGAATTGCATGAAAATCTTTATTTTTGACCAACACGAAATCACTGTCAAGCTGTAAGGACACTGTTCCCTCATGTTCTCCCCCTATTTTAAGAATCTTGTTACTCTCACCCTCCCCCAAGACTCCCTGCAGCAGTTTCATTCGTGAAGCTTCCAGACTCTGCTTGGATCATCTGGTAAGTTTTCAGACAGGATCACAGCCTGCCTGTCATAGCAGACTGATGTTGCACAGCTGCTAGCAATGTTCTGCATGGCTAAAGAAATGAATCTGCAACCACCATGGAGCGTGGCTCTTCTCCTTATGTACCAGCAACAATTTCAGTGGCATGAAAAGATCAGCTATGACAACACATGGCAAGGCTACTGGAATGCCTACAAACCTAAAGAACACATACAGTCTGCAGAAAGAGGGTCCTGATGGAAGTAAAGAATATTTTTCATTCAGCTGTGTACTTAAACTGTACTTCAAAAGTCTAATGTCATCCCTCTACTGATACATATACCCAAGAAGAAATGGAAATACAGTTAAAATAATCAGGGGGACTAGATAGGTTTTTGGAGTCACTACAATACAATATCAAAAACTACCTCTTACCAAAAATCATGACTACCTAACACTTGCTGAAGAATGATGGCATTTACAAATTGATAATGGCAGCTGGCTGAAGAGGTGGCACTCAGTTTCAAAACCAGTCTTGGAGACTCATTTTGATCAGTAGACACTTTCACAGGGCAAATCACATTGAAAAGCTTTGCTGAGGTAAATATAATCCATAGAGTTGTAAATCCAGTACTTCCTTTTTTCTCTATAGGGATGGATCAACTTAATGAAGACGAGAAGAAGAATTGGAATATGTTATTCTTCAAGGACATAAACAATTGAAAGGAAATAAAAGCTGTAATAAACTGTGAATAAAGAAGAATTAGGCCCTGTATCTGTGTAAGAAAAACAGTATCCAAGTGCATATCAGTATAGGCTACAACCAAATTATTTGGAAAAGGTCATGCCAATCCATAGAAGAGAAGTTAGGTCATTTTGTCCCAAGATGTAGTACCGTCTATAGTAAAAAACTGAGAAAAAGGAGGTGAGTTAGAAGAGGCAGTGCAATACATGACTGCTCCAGACAGTCCTGGCACTGAGCTTAACTGGGAAACTGGAGGAAAGAGGCAGAACACAGAAAAACAGAGTAGGAATAGTAGGAATATTAGAAGGTAAATCACAGTCTCCCTTCAGCAAGAGTTGGAGTATACACTATTAGTAATACTTGCTGGTGTGTTTAGGGGGGTTTTTGTTGGGGTTTGGTTTTTTGGTTTTGGTTTTTTGGGGTTTTTTTACCCAAAGCAGAAACACCTCCAAAGTGTCAACATTACTTACACTGCAGAGTGAGTGACTGAGATCAAGGAATCAGCAATAGCCAGCACTGAGAATGTTTAAAAATAGATTGAGGGAGGAAAAGTACAGGAAGAGACTCTTACCTTTTTATAGCTTCCTACTTGGTAGAACGTATGTTTTTATCTCACCCTGTAAACACTACAAGTATTATAGACACTGCAAGATTTTAAGCTACAGTATCCTAATTCTGAGCTATCTTCTATTTGGCTCACTGCCTTGAGTGACGTTTGAAATAAAACAGGGAGTAAAAAAGTTTCCGCACAAAGAAATATTTTGCTTAAGGCACCATATCTCATAGCAAGATTTTTAGCACTTGATATATCGCCCCAAACTCGGAGAGAAGTTTGCAAAAAGTTCTATAGCATTGTCAACAGCTGTCTGATCACAGCTGGCAAAAGCAACAACCACCGTACGATTGTTTAGTTTAGTCTCTCTGGTTTTATTCTACCTGCAATACATCACTTCTTTTTTCAGGAGCCTCTGCTTTGATGTGAAGTATTCTCTCTTTCTGCACAGCCTCCCTCCCAATAGACACCCTCTCCTCAACTACCTCTCCTAAAACAGCTGCTCAGAGTCCACAAACAACTGCCACCTTGTCACTTCCAGACTGTGTAAAAGCCCAGATACCCATGGAAAAGGCAGCACATCTTAAATGCCCACAAGGACATTGTGATTCGGATCCTGGACTGCTCTCCTGAACAAGGAAAAGAAATTAACATTTGTTATGTAAACTTCATATAGTAATAAGCAGATCCCTAGCTTTGGGTACATTTTAGAAGCTACCTGAAAATATAGTGACCTGAGGCAAGGGGCATGAATAGCATAATTAGAATATCAGTCTCTCTTCCCTCTCTCCCCAGTATCACACATTCCCTTTCACTCCTCTCCTTCCAGCTCTGGTCTCTTCAAGCTAAAGACTATAAATTCCCTCACATCTTCAAGGCCTCAAAGTGGGGGATGGAGAAGGCAGCAAATTTCCTAAATCAATAGCCATTTGAAATTCAGACATATGGTTGAAGCCCTACAGCTGCATGTGTTAATTACCACACGTGTCCCCTGTAAAGCAGTCTGTTAAACACAAAAAGAAAACAGAAGAGAAAAAAGCCTTTCTGAGGGATTAAGTAAATAGTCTAAATTTTTGACCCTGCTCTCCCAGACACATGCCTGCATATAAGAACATAAGCTGCCTTCCTTTCTCCCAGCACCTGCATCCTGAGAAAGCACAAGACCCCTTCCACCTCTAGCCATATGCATTCAACATATCTCAAAGTGTACTTTCCCCCCCTTGTAGCTCCTCATTCCCAGCCTCTTCTCTCACCAGCCCTGCTCCCTTTCTCCTTTAGAGGACTAATTCCTGGCTGACAAGCAGACTAGCCTTGGGCTTACAATACACCTTTTCATTTCCTTGCAGGCAAAGAGAATGGATACCTCGCTGCTAATGTCTATATTGCAAATGTGCAAATGAAGAAAAATTGGGGTAAAATGCTTTTTCCACTGCTTGTTTCTGCAGGTTCCCCCTCTTCCCCTCCTCCCAACCCCTCCATATCATTAAAGAGGAGAGGTTCAGTGCTTTAGTGAGCAAGCACAACTTCGCCCTCTAACTATATTGTCCCAGCTACTTCAGCCCAGGACCTGAATTTTGTCTAAAGGTAGGTTTGTATTTGATAATGAAAGGAACAGTTTTTCTGTATGAGGGAAGGAATGGACAACAGAGGGAAACAGACAGGCAGGGTAACTGAGTAGTGCTGCAAGGACCTCCAAAGAATCTAACATGCTTCAGAAGGACATCTAGACATACAGAACAAAGTATCTCAATAACGTTCACAGGGTGTGACAACATGTTCTCAACATTAAAATATTTCAAGATTAAGATCATTACTCCAAGTTACAGACTGTCAGACATCTACAGATGGACTGTTCAAAATGAACCAGACAACTGATTTTAAGAACCATCATAATTTAAAGGCATGTTTGTGAGCAGCTAAACAGTCAAGACAAAACTTGTCAAGTCCAGAGATGAATTGCTGTGCTGCAGCACCTAAAGGACCCATCAGAAACTGAGCACCAAGCTGAGCATAGTGGCATGAAATAAAAGACACGGCCCAGAGAAATTCAGTCTGTAGGGAAAACTTCTCCAATCCTTAGCCTTTATCAAAGCATTTTGCAGTACATTTTCCTTGCCGTCAACGTAGAACAAAAACCCAGATGAGCACACAGAGGGAAGCTATTATACTAGCTAGATCTGTTCTAAAGAAGCTTTAATTCCCCTAGGTGCTGTCTCAGGAACTTGAACAAACATTAGGGTTGCCTCTCCAGCTTCCCCCTACCTTATTTACAAGCACACATGGCCTGCACACATTCAAGCTTTCCCATCACAGTTTCATAGTTTATCTCTCTTACAGAGAAACTTTGACAGAGCTCATGAGGTGAAGGAGTTGAAAGGAAAGTATTTCCTGCCCCTCAACAAAACACCTGCACCACGACAAAACACATTTCCTGATGCACTACATTGATTTGAAAGAGAACAACACTAACATTCAGATATCTAGATTCTATACAGTACGGGAAGAATAATTTCAACAACTACTAAAAAAAAATAGTGTTGAGGCCACATAAAGCACATGAAGTACTTAAACAAACAAAACCAACACAAACCAACTCATAGACCCCAAATCTATTCCATTTCTCTGTAAGCTGTCATTGATCAGGCACCAAAAATCCATGTATAGCACATAAACAGTTAATAATACCTTAACAGATGTTGCTTAATCAATTGTTAGTCTACTTATTAGGTCTACTCACCAGGCTGCTCAATACTATGACTTAATCATTTAAAACTCTTTACAGCTGTCCTTAAGACATTACAGACATGAGTCGTCTGTAGATTGCTATAATAACACTTGTAAACTACAATTTTATTAAGTCATATTATATAGACTAAGCTGCCGATTGGAACGGTTCCTTTACAGATGAAAGCAGCATTCTCGCACTGTATCAAACAAAATATACTTTAAAACAGAATTTGCCTTCTGTTTACACTTGCCAATGAAACCTTCTGCAGCCTCAAATTTGATACATATGTTCTGAGGCCCACAAAGAAGTCTGGATGAAAACTACACAATTTCAGACAAGTCAGTGTTGTGGGGACCCAAAAAGATTGTTTTTAAGTTCTACTGTTTATGCAGTAAATTTGAGGTTGAATTTTTCTTCTAGACTTTTATTTCAAAAATCTGTTTGCTTAGAACACTGCTCCACTCTGAGTGGTCCAGTACACACAGCATTGTCGAATGACATCCCTCACTTCTCATAAAAATTGATCACAATTCCCAGTTACAAGCTAGATTCTCTCTATCTTATAAAACCTGTAATACTGGCAAACTCCAATCTGCCACACCTGCGAAACTGACTTGCTTTCTATAGTCACATTTAACTGGAATTTAATAAACAATTTTGTAGATTTTACACAGGATAGAGACAGTAAGGGGAACCACAGAGAATTCTGAATAACTATGAACTGGCAAACCAATGGACTAAGTCAATAGTATTTTTATAATAGAGAAGAAAACTTCAAAACACAGCTAAGTTTGCTTGGAAATATAAATATAAGCTAAGCAAAATCTTATGTGCTACAAATTCCACCAACAAAAATTTTTACTCTCAGCCCACTTGGGCTGCTACAGGACAGTTTTTGTTGCACTAATCTTTCCCAGTAACTTGTCTAGTCAGCTGAGTTTTTATCCCAGTTTCACAGCACACATTCATGTTTCTCCCATAGATTATTTCCTAACCCCATTACATTTTAACAGTATAGACTGAGAAACTGTCACCATCAGTGTGTGGTAGGACAAATGAAGCTGTTGCACATCTGAAGGACTTGGAGCACCCATGTAGCACACACAACAAATCTGTTGCTTTCAGGAAGCAGGGTTCTTATATATGTACAGCATAGTCTGACTTTCCACATAGCTACACTACACACACAACTCTGTCCACAAACATCAGATTGCTTGTGCACATTTTGAGTACACATATTTTACCCATAAAAGACCTGACAGAAACACATCAGCCCCAGTCTAGGAATATTACATGATGAAGCTAAACAGTTCAGAAAACAGTATTTGCATGAAAACTCTCCTTCATCCAGACTTCTAAGACTATATATAGTGTTTATTTAAAAATAAATATGTAACATAAGGGATCCAAAAGAATTGTTTTAATAGCACAACAGACTTACTACCTGCTAATGTTCTGAAAAAAATCATAAGATGGTGCTCACCAGCTAGAACCATTAATTGACTTCATACTGCCCCAGTGAACTTGTATTTCTTTCATCTTACTGATGAAGGCCACACAACATTTCTGCCTTTCCTGTATTCTCCACAAAATGCTAGAGACATCAGAGGACTTTCTCAGTATATATGAGGTCGGACAGGCAGGAACAACTGGGCACCTGAAGCTTGGTTTGTGTAACAGCACAATGTGCTTTAAATTTGATCAGTACCTAGTTGAATACAGAAGGATCTGGAGAAAGTAAAGACCAAAGTCCCAGTCTCAGGTTTTAGTCACATTTCAACATGATGTTTTTTTCAAGATATTATCTGTCTTCTGTGAGGATATCCTAACCACTGTGGAGGCAGCATGCTCCCCTCCCTGTGAACTGATGGCAGGTGAATTAGTGCAAGCTGCACCTGACTTCTTAACGCCAGCAGACAAAGCTTCCAGGTCCCCAGGTACAAGCAGTTCCATTTATTTACACCAGCACAAGCCACCCTTCACTTGGGTTTGCCTGAGGAAAGTGTTTGCCCTTTACTGCTCAGCCTAATTACTGACTCAGACTAATGGCTCATTACTGATTCAAATTGCTCAGTCTATTGGCTGCACAACTAGGCCATTAACATTTTCTAGAGGTAAGACTGTTGGAAAACAGCAGGAAGGGAGTCACAGAGGGCCAACTCGCCCACAACTGTAGCCTAAAATTTCCCTGCCAACAAAGCCTGCCTTGAAACTAATTTCTGTCAGTCAAATTCCTAAAAAGGAACCCAATTCTCTATGTTTAATTCGCAGGAATTTCAAGTTGTTCATCTTAGGTTTCTCAAACCACTTCAGTGTTTTGAATTACAGAATATTCTGAGCTGGAACAGACCCACAAGGATCATCAAGCCCAACTCTTAAGCAAATAGCCCTTACTGGAACAGAATCTGCAGCCTTGGCATTATTAGCACCGTGCTCTAACCAACTAAGCTGTTCTCAGGGTAGGCTTCAAACATCCCAAGGAAAGGGTTTTGCAGCTCCATACAAGAGTCTTTTCTACATGTACGATAGTAAGTGTACAACAAGTTCAGTCCGGGCTTTGCATTCTGTGGGGCCATCAGAGCCTACATTTCACCAACAACCGTTCAGGGAATTGCAGATGCTATTGCCAGCTTTTGCAACAGGGAAACAAGTCAAAATAGGCCTGGAACGTAATGCACTGCAAGAGACTTTATAAAAGAAAAAAGGAATTCATACCACTCAAGAGGGTTCCTAACTGACACTGAAAGTTACTCTAGCACAAATTTACCCTGTAGTTGCATCATCTTTAAATCCCAGATTAAAGAACCAAGCCACCTTTCTCAATTCCTTCAATCAGTTGATTTAAAAATGGTATCAACACCTCTCATTTAGTGCCCAGAACAGTTAACAACCACTAACAAACCAATATCCCCACTTGGATATATGTCCTGTTTCAGAAGGAAGACCAAGCAACTTGATCAAGATAAGCAGTTGCATGGCTGTTTTTCACATCCCTCTGACTCCTGGCCAGCCTACTTGTTAAAACCTCCTTGGTGACTATAAAAGACACCACTCATAACTGCAATATACTAAATCTGCAGCTTTGAGCTAAAGCCCCAGCACGCTGCAGATAAAATAAAGTTTTATTTCCTTCGTTTCTTGTTTGCTTCTTTTGTTTCCAAAGTGTGGCACAACTTCCCTTTGGCTGGAAACGAATGTTCTGCATTCTTTAGGCAGGGAAGAAATCCAGTCACATTGGCTCCAAGGATGCCTTTTGCTGCTTCTTAAAACATTAACAACATCCTAGTGGGAGAGACAGGGAGAGATCCAGACCTCTAGAGGACACCATGCATTTTCCAAGTCTTTCAGGCCTTTCAAACTAAGCAGCAACCAGAGCAAATTAACACAAGGAGCTCCTTATGAGACAGGATTGTACAAGCAACAAGTCAGAATAAAGAAGCAGCAACAGAAACCTGCAGGTTCTGGATATCCTAAACCCACACAAGAGTAATTGTATTCCCTGACAAAGGGTCCTGGGAGTTTGTCCTTCACTTGCAGGCTGAATTTGGCATAGAAAGAACAGTGGTAAATGTCTGAGCTGCAAAGTCCACACAACAAGCATGTTCTGGAGAGCCTGGGTTTCTGTTCCACTTCATGCAAACACGCCTCCATCTCCCTGTGCCTGCTCTGCCTTCCAGCAACAG
Organism: Campylorhamphus procurvoides; assembly: GCA_013396655.1. Lineage (NCBI taxonomy): Eukaryota > Metazoa > Chordata > Aves > Passeriformes > Dendrocolaptidae > Campylorhamphus > Campylorhamphus procurvoides. The sequence goes on along the minus strand of WBMV01005836.1, from coordinate 2,103,824 downwards.
AATGCTTCTCAGAGAGAGAACAAGTCAGTATGTCCTATTTTAAAATTTTAACTTTGGTGCCAATTTAATTTAAATTACGTTACAGAGCAAATTTTATGAGCAACTGGCATTGCATCATACAGCAAAAGCAGCAATGTAAGTATGATAACCAGATCAAGGAATTTAAAAAGGAAAAGAATCTCTTTGCCAGCACCCTTGCTTGTTCTCTGCAGAAGGCTCCACAGCGCCACTTCTGGAACTACATGCCAAGTCACATGACTATAGAACAATTTCATTTTCTTTTCGTCAGCAGCAAGAGAGCCTGTGAATGGAATTGCATGTTACCTCACATCTTCTGGTACTCCCTCATACCTATGGAGCCCCAGAAATTAGGGCTAAAAAGGATGAAAAAAGAGGCCAAAGCACTTGGAGAAAGAATTACTACAAATAATCAGTCTTTTTCTCCTTCCAGCATTGATTTGCCTCATCTAAAGGAGACCTAACGTGCTAGTAAAGTCTTCACTTATTACCCAACAGCTTAAGCCTATCCATTGGTATTACTTTTAAGGCAGCGCAGCCTCTATCCAAAAAAATATTTTTGCTCTAAGACTTGAAAGGCACCAGCATCACACAAAGTTTATTAGCTCCATATTTTACATTCCTGTAGGAATGGGACAAAAGAAATCACTTTTGAGAAGCTTAGTTATTCCTTTTCCTCTTCAAAGTACCTATTCTGTGCTAGATAATGCTCTTTGACTAAAAGATTCTCATCCAGGGATGTAGAGCAGAGTCTAGTGTGCTGAGGGAAAATTCTAGAAACTCCCAAGTCAAATGGCAGTTGCACAGACATGTCAGAAGCTTCCAAGTTGTGCCTCTACAACAGAAAAGGCATCACTGACCCAGTTGCTCATGGCCCCCTCCTCATCCTGTCCTTTTTGTCATTTTGCAAAGGGTTATCTTTACAAAAAGTGCCTGAACACTCAGCTAGAACAGATGGCTATGTGCATGCTGGCTAGCCACCAGACTTCAGAGAAGCCAGACCTGCAGCAAGCACCTTGCTTCAAGGAAGCCAGGCTGCTCTTGGTTCCAACTTCCTTAGAACAGGACTTGATACTGGAATTTAAAATCAAAGTAACTTAAGTCAAGGAAAAGCACTGACAAGAAGGCCAAATTCATTTTTAGATTAGTCATTCATCACTAACTGAAAAAGTAGCACTAAATCCATCAAATTTTAAACTAAATTATTACAGCTTCTAAAAGCAGTCTTGATTTTAAAAGACCTGTTTAATAACTGCTCATAAGTACTTTTCTAACATAATGGAAGAGGGCCAGACTTGCTTGTGCATGGGCTTCCAACACCTAGGAACAGACTCAGAACTGGAGGGGACAGAAAGTTTACATGATTGCTTGAAGCATGCTGGTCCAAAGGGAAACAATTTCCTTTTGACAGCTACTGCATCCACATGGCCAAGCATATCATCCTTGAAATAGGATGCCACAGGCAGCACCAAGGAGTATCAATTTATATAACAAATTTTATATTAATCAATACCATTTACAGTTCCCTTTTTGCATGTTCCAACGTCTGAGTTAACAAAGGGAGTGATGAGGAAAAACCAAGTACAAATGGTTTTTTCCCTTTTGCTCCAATATCAGCTGCTTCCAATTCTAGAACAACAGACCACGGCTACTCAGGTAAAAAGCCTACACTCTCCACTCAAAAATAATGCAGATTTCAAGTGCTACTTGATTTGCTTGTACTTTAGGTTAGACTAGTAATGATTGTGTTAGCAGAATAATAAACGTGTTCGGGTGCCAATTATACATTAACAAGTAACTACAGGTTTACAGAGACATATCCTTATCTAAAGTGAGAAACAGGCTTCAGCATTCAAACTAAGTTTTCCTTGCATCTTACTTCTCCCTACCTTTTCCTAAACTACAATACACAAACAATAGATTGGAGAGCAGATATGCTCAAATGTATCACTGCTCTGAACGTGGCAATCTAATCCCTATTAAGTGTCTCCAGGACTGGATTGACATTCCCAGCATGGAAGATGTTCCTCAAATTTAAGTGTTGGCATCAAAGTCAGCATTTTCCTAGGTTTTGAGGTGTCAGGAATAACCAGTTTAGAGAGTTAGTACTAAAAATCCTGCTTCAGTTATCAAAACAGGAGCTTCTCCCAAGAAATAGCATTCATGCTCACCAGCAGCAGTGAGGATGCATTCAGCACTATTTTCCTGTAGTAAGGAGACAAACTCAAGAGTTGACTCGGAATCAGGGATAGAGGGGAGAAATGTTGAAAATCAGTGTGGGAAGAAAGCCTTAAGACAAATTTGATGGTTCCTCAGTGTTTGTGTGTATGCGTATATATAGATAGATATACATACACACACACACAATTCAGGGGTCAACCCTCCCAAAACTGTTACAGTGAATGCAAACCCGAGGACACAGAAGAGCTACAAATACTCACAGGAAAAGAACAAGAACCCACGTAATGCCTTGCAGAGCAAAGGTAAGGACTGAAGACAGGAGCCTAATGCACAGAAGAGTGAGGTTTTCAAGCACAGCTAAGATTTAATCCAGCGCTGCTCTGGCTGGCCAGAGGGTTTCTGTGCACTGTTAGAAAAACTCCACCTTTCAATGCATACAAAGCCACAGCCACGATACTGGCACTCCTGACTCCCAAAGTACAAGTCATATTGACAGCCTTCCTAATCTCTAGGGATTTTACTGAGAAATGTTCAATATGTTACCTCAAGGTGAATAAACAAAGGTTTTTCTGGGCCAGCCACCCCTTTGGGAAGCTCAGCTGTCTTGTACTACAACTCAGCTGACAAGCACAAAGCAGAGCACACCCTTTTTTACTCCACAGGTTGTAGAGCAGACAGTCATGGTATTCCTCCTCCTGAAGGGGAGGTCTAACAGCACATACACCTCCCACACATTGAGCTGATTAGGAACCCACATTCTGAGATATCTTCAGGGATTTGGCTGGACAGCTGCTATTACAAAAGAAGTTGCTGAAGCACAGGACTCCACTCACCTTTCCTTCCTGAATTACCCTGGCTTGATGGTTTATCAGTTACAGAACCTAAATGGGAAGGGGAAAAAAGAAAAAAAGAAAAAAGAGACACCCATTTAGATGCTGCATGATCACACAATGGATGTGATGTCACATTAATACAGTCAATATTTCAACCCATAAAACATGTTTCACTTATCAACAGCTCCATTTAGGACTCAGAAAGCCTGTGGCTTCAACCAGTGCAAAAAGCATAAGGAAGTTCTATGTGTTAAGATGTTAAATTGGGATGAGGACAAACAAGAAATCTTAAGTAGCTGAATCTAGTGACTTAAAAGAGCTCAACAGAGCAGCATGCTAGGAAGAAAGCTGAAATAAATCCAAGGGCAAGGAAAGATCAGTAAGTCACTTCTTTCATTTGCAAATGTCAGGAAGAACAAATCAAAAACTGATGGGGAGAGTGTGAACAGAATGCAAGTACAATATTCTAAAGGAAATGGATTAAGTGGGACAATTTGCAGAAAATGGATTTCAACCAGCCCCTGAACATCCCCAGCAGTTTGAAATGGGACACTGAATAAGATCCAGCATGTACTCGAATAGAGCACATCTTGGACCTTCAACTTAACTTGGATCTTCACATAATTATATATATGAAGCCACACTTGTTTTTGCAGTTTGCTTTAGTGCTTCATCACAGTTTCCTACTAAAACTTCAAGAGGTAATAAAAGTTTTTTTCAAACAAATCCATTACCGAAGTGTATAAAAATCTATTTTTAATAGCTTTATTCCCAGGAAACTGATTCCTCCATGCACCATTATTAAACAGTTCCAGTGATTACTGAACCTAAAGAAGGTAGCCCTGATAGGCCCAGGAATCTGTTCAAGACAAACTCTAAAGGTAAACTCTATCGCCCAGGCACTTTCACTGGCAGATCAGTTCATCACAGATCTACTGCTGAATTACAAGTAGTAAGCACAAACCCAGTATTAGTCATCATAGGCCTAACATGTGTCCTACCATACAGCATGACTTTACTTTCCTGTAACAATTTTATAAGCAGCACAAGACTAAATGAACAAATCAACAAAACTCTAAACCATGCCCTACTAAAATGATATACTGAGAATGGTGTCATAAAGTCATATTCTAAGGTTTAAGCCAAATTACTGTAGCATTTCACCTTACATTAAAACAGCATATTAATTTCTTTTCTTTTCATGTGCCTGTGAAAAACCAAGCATTTCCTCAAGCTACCTTGGATTCACTGTTTCTCAGACAGCTCTCCCACTTAATTCAAACCTTTATGCAAGTCACTTATGTTTGCTTATTACCACAAAACATCTTCCAGCCAAAAGAACACGGAATAAGGGGAAAAATTTAAAAAACTCAAAGGTTTGACTGTTGTCATGCTCCCACCTTTCAGGGCAAACACTGCAAGGTGTGAGAGGAGAAATACATTAAAAATCCACAAGGTGCAGATTACAAAGCATGAAGCCAGACACAGCCCCAAAGCCTGCATGGCACCACTAAACATGTTAGAAGCATGCTACTATGCTTACTGCCTTTTCTTCTTTCATTTTTGGGAGGGGAGAAAGGGGGTAAGTAAGGAGCGAAGCATAATTCTAGTGTTGTCTTCAAATTTTCACAAATAGCACAGAACAGCTTCCCATCCCTGCCTGCATCTAGCTTGGTGTTGACACAGCATCACTGTTTACCACAGCTCACAAAGCTGGACTGTACTCTACTGATCAGGGCCATATGAAAACCTAGAGCCCAACCTCATTCTATTTGAGCCATGGGCTACCGTACTAAATGATGGGGAGGAAAAAACCCAGCATTATTCTGTTCTAAAAAAAAATTGTAGATCTGGTCTCAAACCACAGGGCAACACAATAACGTCAGGCTAAGCGCCCAGAAGCACATCACTTAATAAACACATGAGTAACAGTCTGGGTCTGGACCTCCCTCTTGGGACTTGTGACTCTTGTGTAAGCCCAGTGCTGTCCAACCCTATGACACTCCTAAACTAAGCAACATGACTGAAAGACCCAAATTCATTCTAACAGCAGAACCCAAGAAACTATCAGTTTCTCACCACCTCAGTGAACTAAATGAAATCACTCTATACAAAAAGTTACTCCATGTCCCACAAAATACCATTTCTTTAAAATACAGCTCATAGGAAAAAGTTATCCCATCTGTTATGTGAATCTTTGGTTTTGGTGTACACTGCAACACTGACTCTTGCGTTAGCTACCACAGGTTGTTACCTTAGTGGTTTTTCTCACTGAGCCTTGCTGAAGTGTCTGTATCCCAACCACAGCATGGACATGCCTGAGTCCAAACTGCAGCGTTAAGTGGGGTAAACTAGACAAATCACCTGAAAAGATTAAGCTCTCTCAACAGGATGCATCCACCCCAACCCTCTTCAGTTACAGAATTAGTATTTGTTGAAGCCACTCTCACAGTACCTGAACATACAGGAGTTTTGTTCTGTACAGAAGAGCCGCTAATAGGCTTGCCATCAGGTGTCACACACCAGCAGTATCCAGTGTAGGTATGGCACTGCACCTGTTTAATAAAACAAAGAGCAGGCATTTCATTTCTCACTCTATCACCAACCACTTTTATTGTAATTCAGCATTCTATTGGAAGTCTCAACCCAGGTGCATCACAAACACATGCTTCTGAGTAAGGAGGTCTCACAGAAGACTATCTTTGATATTGTTAACTTTTCTTCCCTCGCCTTCCTCCCACTGCAAAAAAAAGGTTATTTCTCCTACTTCAGCTATTTTAGCTGAAATTCAGGCAGCAGCAGAAGTTACAAGTAGTCATCTAGGGCATACTTTAGTTGGAGGATGCAGCAGTTGTGTTTCAGCTCATTCTACCCTCTGCTAAATTGCATTTGCTATTTACTATTAAATAGTTGTCCCATTGCATCCTAGCTGGGTTATGCAAAGGCCACGTGGTCCCAAATTCCATAGCCACTATTTGAAAGCAGCATCTGTGGGCATTTCAAGAGCATTTTTTCCAGTAAACATGACTGAAAACATGCAACTTGTTAACAAATCTTGTCCAGATAGTAAGAGTAGGGCTTAAATCTATGTCAAACTACACAGGAGGAGCAAGATACATTTGGATGAAATTCTGTATGCCTTTGACATCCCTTGAGACAAAAAGTAAATTATCATTCTCCTAGTTACAGTGGCTGGAACCAGTTTATCCCTGTGTGGGTGTCACCAAGACTCTGTATTCTATACTCTCTGTGCCACTTCTGATGAATAATGGATCATTTGCAGCAGCTGCCCAAGGCACACCTGACTCCTCAGGCCACAAGCTGGGTGTTAAGAACCCTGAGAGGCACAGGAATGTTTCTGTCTTCACACCAATGACTCTGCTGTGCTAACTCCCCTCCAGGAGGATTAGCACCTTCACACCCAGCCGGAGGGGTCATGTCGGCTAATGAGCCATTAGGGACTGGCATAACAGGCAGTTGCAACGACCTGGACCATCAAAGATTCCAAAAATATCCTATGACTCACAATCACCCATTGTGAAACTCCCTATGCTGGGGGGGAGGTACTGGGCATTCCTAACCTAAGCATATATAACCTTTGGGTTTTGGGACTTTTGGTACCACTCACTGGATCCAGAGTAGGACCAGAACCTCGACACAACTGCAACTGCCACTCTCAACAAGACTGTGACCATCATCCTCGCCAACAGATTTTCCTTTCCTTTTACTTTGTACTCAGGGGGACCACGTGGCACTCAGCACAGGGGCTTATGAACACCATTCTGTTCATGCCCCAGGGTGCTGGGTTATACATCTTTTTTGTAGGTTAAAACCAGTTTTTCTCGGCATCATTGTATTTATCATAATCTTTTCTAGTAAACTGCAACTCTGACTTGTAATCTCTCGAGTCCGGTTCATTTCTTCCACCAGTTTACCTTTAAACCAACACAATCATCATAGAGGTACCTATGTAAGTACTAAGAGGTTCCAAAATCCTTTCTAGCAAATACACTTTTAGCTGTGGCTGAGCATGCACATCAGTATCTTCAAATGGTAAAAAATGCCTATGTTACTGTAAGCTAGAGATAGCTCCTTCAATAGATTTCCAAAAAAAGCCATGAAATGAGACCACTTCAGAAACAACCTTTTATTTTACTTGTAAAATGAATTCTGTCCATTTTCTCTTTTTCCAAACTTTTTCCAAACAAGTTCAATTTCTTATTTCAGTCCTCTTCACACACAAGAGTGATGGGGTGTTTGTGCGGTTCCCTTCATTAAGGATCCTTCAGGGCTAAACCAGTCACTCCCCCTTGCTGACAGCTGGCTTCAATGCCCTAAGGTAGCAAAGTTTGTTCAGAGACTTAATGACAGTTTTTTTAAAAGGCTTTGAATGTCACATAAAACATGATCTAAGAGCAATTATAACACTGTACGCTGTATTTACCTTGGGTTTTACTAAAGTGCAAATCAATAATTTTACCTCAATAATTCATTTTTAGAAGCCAAAACCAACAGTAATCTCATGTACCTATGTTACTACACTGTCACTGTTATCTGCAGTTTCATTTTTATGTTCTAAATATATCACAACATGGATTGCAAATACTTAAAAGCACTATGACTGTAATTACCAATAATCAAGTTAGAAAGTATTTCCTATTGGTCAATCCAATCAAGCATTCAAAAAATGCAATGGAACTGCTTGGGTTAGTGTTTAGTATTTATCTTTGCTAATCATACACACAACATTGCATTCCCAATAGCACAAGAAGCTGTCTTGATATCTGAGCATCAATTGTAAAAATTCTACCCAAGAATAAAGCTAAATTCCAGGCTAGGGGCTTGAATTTATAAGGCAAGACCATTCCATGTTATATTATATACAAAAAAAAAAATCCAGTGTACCCAGCATTTAAAAAATTCAAGTATTAGTGACTTGATAGGTGTTCAGCCAAGCCTTCAGAAAAATAACAAAGCACATGGCAGAGGAGTCAAAAAATGTATTGACATAAATTTAGGATAGATGCATTAACCAAGAGTATGTTATGTAACTCAACTCAGTGGGGAGCTACCAATTACATACACTCATTTATGCAAGCCAAGCACATTACATCCATAAAAGTGAAGTAATTTTGTAAATAACTAGGCTAAGGAATGCTGGTCTTCCTTGGACTGGTATTTCATGACCCTTTCTTCCCCCATGCTGCCTTTAAAAGAAAAAAAAAAAATCTGAGACTGACAGCACTTTCACAACAACCACAAGCACATGTTTTACTGCAGCACCAAAGGACTTCCCTGCTACAGATAACAGCTGCAATTAAATCTTATCAGGCCTTTAGCATAGGCCAGACAGCTACCCTGAAGAACAGACATTTCAGAAACCTCAAAAATCACTGCAGTTGTTTCTTCTGAATGTCTTCATGTTGAGAGATGCTACCTTTTACCATGATACACCTGACCAGGTCTCAGCATAGGTGGGTCTCACCAAAACTGTGGCCTACAGCCCAGAGTTTGCAGCTTCAGGTCTGGGGGGGGAAAGGTGTATTTTTCATCAGTTACACAGGAGTCGTATGACACTGAAGAAATGTAAAGGCAATAGCTGATCCAGCACCATTTCTAAACACTTGTATTTAAACAGATTTAAAATGTCAAGTATTTCAGAGCACCTGTAGTAAGGAACCTTGAAAAAGCGTGGGCTTAGTTTAAATTTTTCCAGTTATCCTAGGTTTGAGCTTTTGTTTTTTAAAAAATTTATATCTTCAACCCAAAATTCAACTTTAATCCTATTCCCCCAGTAGTGAGATTTTTAAATACTGTTATAATCAGAAGAGTAACTTCTGATGAAAATACATCTTAGAAAAAATGTTTGACTTTTTTTGGCTCTCAGTCTTCTAAAGCTAAGTATTGTGTCGAAGGAAATACAATCTTATATGCTAAATACACTCGATTGCTAACAAAGCTGCAGCTATAGAATGCCTGTTACTGCTGGAAAGGCACATGACAGAATTTGACGTCTAACGCTAAGTTACACAATAGGAAATGAGACAAAAAAACCTTGTAAATCATTTGAGGTCTTCTACAGATTCCCCATTAGCATCTACACTTTAAAAAAAAAATTAAATTGCAGTTTAAAGTACTGCAAGCAGACAAATCCCTAATTGTACAGGAGGACACAGTTCCTCTTTTTCATGGAGAAATAATACATTTCACCTATATCTCAGCTGAATGATGAAAGCATGATGGGCAAACTCAAGAAAGACTGCTCTGCCACCACTGCCCAAATTAAAAGTGTAGTGGCCACTCCTCTACTCCATTCTACCATTACCATGTATGAAATCAAACAGCCGTTAATATACTAGCCATATGATTAAATACCTTCTCTCATCAAATTAATTACAATATAAAAATATTAAAAGAGTAGACACTGACAGATGACTGTGCCTCTTAAATTCCTGAGGGTAAAAAGAGGCAGTTTGGGTTTTTTCAGTATGTCACTGGCAACACCAGAATTAGATCCCCAAGCAGTCCAAGGTTTCCATACCAGTATGCAGCATCCCTTCATAGCTATTTGACAAAGGAGGATCAAGGGGTAGTTATTGAAAGATAAAATGGAAGTGAGAGAAACTTCACGCACATAAATGACAGAGAGAACAGAGGAAAAGTAGCAATTCTGTGATGGCTGAAACCAGTTTCTATGGAGTTACAGGTAGAGGTAGTGTGCTGTTAAGATGCTTAAAAGTACCCTGGACAAGCACTGGGCTGAACACAGGAACAGCAATGCTCAGACAAGCCTCTCACTGCTGTTCAGAAGAAAAGTTTAGTAATCGGTTCCTATCCCGTCACAGATCCAACATTTCCCAGCACCCAGGGAAAGAAGTGATTTGAAGCATAAGAATTTTAGCCATGGTGAAGGCATTCCCATCACACAAACTGACACATACTATTTTTAGTTCAGAAGAAGTGTCCCTAAGAGAGGCTTTCTGCTTCTGACATAGAATGGGACACTTGGAAGAATGATCTTACATTGTCACTTTTCTTAAGTATGCCCACTCCTGTTTCAAGAATCTGTTCCTTTGTTCTCTCAACTGGTACTTCTCTGAAGAAATGCCATATAAAACCAAACTTCTTGCATCCTTACACATTCATGGCTTGTCTTTAATACAACATAAAAATGAGAAACACAATGAAAGCTGCAGGAAAACAAGCAAGTGTTTAAGTAGTAGATAAACCTGCAGAGCAGTACTCAGAGAGCTACAGCCTTTTATAGAAGATATGTCTTCATTAAAAAAAGTCAGAACCATCCACCATTTACAGTTCAGATACTTTATGAAGAATTCCTTTAATTTAGCAAGAGAGACTGTGTTCTTGCCTTCTGAAAGGAGAGGTTAAGTCCTTGAGAGCTTAATATTCCTAGAATATGAGCACTGAATAATGGAATAATAGCATTCAGGGAATGTGGGGCATGTCTACACACTGCCTGGTTGCATTAAGAAATGAGTTTGTAGTTCTGCCCAGCATCATGCTACACTAGCCAATGCAGAGGCACAGACTTGGATCATGAAGTCACACTGCAGGCTGAAAGGGTTCCCCACACCTTTAGGAATGGCTGTGTGGAACTCAGAAGAAAACAGAACTTCATATGTGCATTAGGACAGTGCAGAATGAAACTATTGCTATAGACCATAATAATGATCACTCTTTCCAAACCAACTTATATTTCCAGGTGTAAGAGTGTTCTTGAAGCTATCTGATAGCCCACTCAATGAACTTGTCAGAAGGTGACAAGTGTGACATGCACTGGCTTTAAAAGAAATCTCAGTACTGCATCATAACTTCAGTAGTCACATTCTGAGAACCCTGAACTCAAAGAAACTCTCCAAGGAGACTTGCTCTCAGCCACTTGTATGAAGACTTGTGAGAAAAAGAAACCACAGCTAGACAGTGGAAGGTGGCAGCAAATAGCAAGACATACCACAAAGTCCCACAAAACTACACCTCCAAGGCAGGATTAACATTATTCATGTTCATATTAATCTGTCTGAAACTGATCCCATTTAAAACCTCAGCAACCTTTTCTAAAAAACTGCTTGGGGGAAAACTATGAAGAATGCAAGTCTCTCTCAGCCCATGGCAACAAGCCCAATGGCACGAGGCAGCAAAAGAAAGTGTGCAGATTACCCACTAGAGCCTGTTGTTTATGAAGAACAGATCACAGCAGGTTAAGTGCAGCATGGAAAGGGAATGGCATTTATGCAAAATACAGCATAACAGCAAAAAGGCAAAAGTCTTGGGAACAAAAACTGGTTTTCATCATGTCCAATTTTGTGCAACAGAATGTGACTTCAGTTTTACACAATCAAATTACTCATATCAAACAAACAATCTTATGTTGTGAATAACTCAAATTCTATCTGCTTGCTTATATTACCATGGGCTAAGTGCATAGAGCTTTTGTTATAGGAAGAAACATTCTTCACACAGACTGAAATATAAAGAAATAGCAATTCTAGAGCAATTAAACACATCTGCTGCCATTTACAGTCATCCCATCATGCCTGCAATGCCACCACCTCTTCCTACTGCAAATCCATGCCACACTTTTAGATACATAAGCAGCACTAGAAAGGGATTTGGTAAGATCTTGGCAATACACACACTCAACAATAAGGAAAGCAGCACACATGGTGCAAAGGAGTTTTGACAACCAGTGAATTGACAAGTGCCTGCTCCTCTTGATGCAGTACACAAAACACATTTTCACTAGTCATGCATAGAAAAACTGGCCAGCCAAGCAAGGAATCAATGGCAACACTCCTTTCGGTCTAGATTTCACAGACAATAAAAAAAAAGACATTATAGAAGTGTTTAAGACACACATAGTGGGTATTTCTCCTAGAAACTTCACTGAGAGGTGCTACTCTGCTGTGGACTTCCCAGCAGAGATTTTGGAGTCTGGATGGAGCAACACTCTAGGTAGTGAACCAGAATAAACTAACAACAGTCCAGAGTTGACTTCAGCAAGGCCTCAGGGACTTCAAGAACACAGCCTCCCTGCAGAGCAGAACCTGGGAGCATCTATTCTCCACACAAGAGATGCAGCATCCAAACCACTTCCACCAGATGAGATCTATTCAAGAGTTGCTGAAAACAAAACTGTTAAGTTTGTTCACCAAAATTCTAATTTTTAGACATTCTTTTAAAAATCAAAGTTTAACTAATTTGGACCAGAAGCTACTTGGTCTCAGTAATGGAAATACTTGTCTCAAAGGCAGGTTGAAACTGGATATTATTTTTCATTTAAAACTTATGCAGGGACAATGACCTTAAATGCTGCAATAAAACCAATGAAGCTGAAGTATGTGCAACGTAGGGTATTTTTACAATCCAAGGAACGATACGAATTTCAGTTAATTCCAACTACAAAGAGGTCAGAGGCTTCCTTCATCATGCCAGGTAAAACAAAAACACTTTAATGTTCATAGATAGAACTGAATAGAGGAAGAATGTGAAATATTGCTTGACTAGCAGCTGAAAACACAATTTTTGTAAGCAGTTTCATGTTGCCCCTCAACTGGCAACCAACACTGGCCAAAGAATGCACAGGAAAGAAGTCCAGCAATTGCTCCACAATCCAGACAATGGTACCAACCTCCAAAACAAACCTGTCTGAAACAGCTTTATCAACTACACTATCAGTTCAGTTTATTACGATAAAAATTTCACCTGCATGCCTCCTTCACTCTCCAAGAGGTTGATAGGTGATAGACATTTGAAAGCTGGCTTTCCTTCCCTATTTTTTTTTAAAACTGTGAAGTTTAACATGGAACACTTTGTTGGCCCACAGTGCTAGGTTTTATAAGTATTCCCCTCCAGTGCCAACACAACCTGAGCAGCTGTACACAAAATCAAATTTCAACACCTGAAAGTGCAGTTAAACTGCAAGAAACTGCAGTTGTTTTCTCTTACCCCCACCTTCCCATGATGGTCCACACTGTACACAAATACGATATTGCTTCGAAGTAGCATGCAAAGTTGGCAGGATGGATAAAACTTTTCCCACTTCACCATTAAAAAACAAAACCAAAACAAAACACTCCCACACACCAGAAAATGGAAGGGTAAGGTTGAGGAGGGGATAAAAAATTTTGGTGGGTTATTACAAAAAAAAAAATCTTTCCTCTCCTATTCTCCCAGACATCACAAAATGTTTGAACCAAACCCAAAGCTCTTTGCCTTTCTCATCATTTTTAAGCCAATATTGATTCTATTTTGGAATTGCTTTTACCTTCAAAAGACTTTACAAACAATAACCACTGTATCATAACATTTCTCTGAGGAACAAGATGTCTTGAGCAGTGCTAGATATACAGAAGCTAAGGCAAAAAAATTTCTTTGATTTACCTAAATTCACAAAGTAGAGGTCATAGAGTTGCAGGATTTTGGCCTTTGAGATGTGTGCAAAACTGCGCAGACAGCATACCCCTCCTACCTGTCAGGAAACTCTGCATGAGCCATTTTTAACAGCCAGTTCAGTTAGCACTAGGACACTACCCAATATGCCAGTGGTAACAGAGCCATGTATCATTCTTCATTTCTACCCTGCTTTGGCAAACTTCAGTAAGTGAACAGTGAGGAATCAAAAACCCAAATGAAGCAGTCTCGTCATCTCTCTGCCAGACCTCCAAACCAGAACAGGGCATAGTACAAACAGTACCCTGCAAAAGGAAAAGGCTGAATTTTTTGCTGGAATGGATCAAGTACAGGTAACAGTAGAATCAGCTGGGTCCACCCTGTTCTGTGTAAGCCACAGCACTCTTTACAGCTCCTCTTCATGGAAAAATTGACCTCTCCAGCAACTGTTTTTGTTTCTACACAATGATGAACGTTGATGACACTTGTTTCTGTACTACATTGGAGCTGGATGCTACTGCATATGTATTTGTCCTCTCACATATTGTGACTGAATCAAACCTTCCATTTTGTTAAAGAAGTCCCCAGCCTTCAGCATTTTCACCTGAATAACTGAGTCAGATGTGCACCCATGCTGCTATCAGCACTTGGCTCATGCCTGAACAGAGAATCTCCCACAGACACCTGAAGCCTGGCTGAAAGAAGCAAATAGAAATTTTACCTGCGTGAATGATCCATCCTCATTGCATTCTGGGATGAAGACTGCTTCCTGGGGCTTCTTTGCCTGTTCCAGGGCTTGAGCTCTCTCTAATCGACATTTGCTTTGGCCAGCATCTACAAAGACAAACACAAAACCCACTTACTTGGCAAACACCATTTGGCCTCTCTAAAAGCTACCAGATACACCACACAGCTGCAGAGGAAAACACTCCAAACAAATAAATACAAAGCATGAAGGACCATTACCTGAATGTTCACAAGGCAGATATAGAGTTAGCACTCATGAGCCCAAAGACAAATATGAACCTAGACAATCATGCTATAACCCAGTTAATTAAAAGCTGCCTAATTCCCTAGCCAATAGTTTTTATGGTCATCTAAGGACTCTGGAAGCTTTTTACACTGTGCTGTAGCACAATGTCCATGCAGGGAGTTGTGTTTGTGTTAGCATTAACAGCCTGAAACTGGATGGCTGAGTATAAACCAAGTAATGCTGGCCCAACAGTGAGCAATGTGGAAGAAGGGATGACTCCAACAAAAATTCTTCTGAGTCACTCTCCCAGTAAAATGCTAAAATAGCCAGCCACCCATCTGAACTTCCACATTTGTGTGGTTCAGATTAGGTTGATATACAGTTTCCTGTGCTTTCCTGAAACTCAGCTTTCTACCTCCAGTCCCAGTGCTTAAAGCCAGGTATGCATTATAACTTTCTCATATTGGTTGCTCACTTTGATGCCAAGAAAAGACATTGCTCTGCAAGCAGAGTTTGAAAGGATTAAGATCTCAGCTCTTACTTCAGATGATGGCAGCATGTAGCATGACCTTAACCCCTTCCAGGTCCAGCTCACTATATGGAGTACACCCAGATAAATCTAATGCTGATGACTGATAGGTCAAAGAGGGGAGTTCTGCCCTGCAGAGACAGAGGCTGACTCAGTGTTTACATTTAAAAACATGAGGTCTACCAGTACTGCTGTTCAGTCTAGAAAGGGAAGGAAAACAGCAAACATCTATTTCCATGGCACTCTGACACAAGGGCTAGCACTTTCTTCCTTTTCCCATGAATCCACCAACTAAAGACTTCCAGTGCAGAAACTGCAAAATCTGATCACCATAGAGAGTGACCAGGAGTGAATCCCCAGGCTACCAAGATAGAAATTGTATTGGTTAACAAAACATTCCACTGGATCCCTGAAAATCACATATTCTGCTTCACGTCACATGAACTTCAAAAACAGAATCACTGATTCCAGCACTGAATTAGAAAATCAGTCTGGGTTCTCAGACCAACTGAATTGCACAGGAATAGAACCAGCTTGCATCTAAGCCTATGTAGACATGGAAATCAGTGGCAATGCTGTAAATAGTTTTCATAAAGACCCAGACTAAAGCTTTCAAGCTACTTACTCTATTTACACAACTGATGACTCAAGAAACTAAATTTCTGGTTTGCCAACACAGTTTCATTTCAAACACATCACATTACTCCCCAAGAAGGATTTCACAAGGGTTATGAAATTATAAAAATCAAATCCTTCTCTATGAATATAGGTAATTATTCATAGCAATAGTATACAGCACAGATGCCAGTCACTCAGGGACTGGGTTAGAAAGCAATTGTGCCTACATCAACTCTGCCACTGACTGACTACAAATCAGTCACTCCATCTCCCTGTGACCTCATGTCACTCCCGGTCCTATGTCACTCCCCTTCAGACTAATTTGCTTGCAGGGTGATTGCACAATACCCTTAGCACGTGGAGCTTTGATCTCAGGTGGACCTATTACGTACCTATACTAACAGCAAGACTGTTAGAGAATTAAGAGACCTGAATAAAATTTACACTGTACTTAGAGAAGCAGTATTTATTTTCCTAGTTATCCATGATATAAGTTCTGACATGGAATTTCCTTTTCCACTGTGCAGTCCTGCCAACTGACCCTTCCAAACACCTGCTCTTTCTTTCACTTGAAAAGGAAGCACTGGAAACGCTGTTAATTACAATACCTATCACCCACAGATCTCCTGCTCAAGCTTAAGAGTAATCTTGCCTGGCATTACAGAGGCCATCATTACAAAACCAAATGGTGCGGCTGCACCTTCTGTTTCACAGCTAGCTGCTCTACCAAAAACACTTTCAACTTCTGCTTCACAGGAGACANAAAAAAAAAAAAAAAAATTTCAGCACAGATTATGCAGATGCATACTTGTTAGGGGGGGAAAAAAAAGTTGTGAATTTCTTACGTGACAATCAAAGCACAAGTTCCCAAATGAAAATGTTTTCTATTCTCTCCATCTGAGGACACAAGACTGCAGACAGGCATATCTGGTTCCTAACCTGAACATAAAACAGAAGCATAAAAGCACTTCCACATAGCATCTACCTTAGTGCTGGCACACTCACAAATACATGACAAACTGGTGCTTCAACACATCAGCCCAGGCAGAAGGGAGATTAACCCAGATCTTTGACCAATTTGTCCAATGAACAGAGAAACATGGACACAGTCAAGCCCTTACTGTAAAGGGAAGATAATATAAACACATTACTGCTAAGGTGACTGTGGCCCTCCTGGCAATTTTAACTGGCCTTTATAAACTGAACTCTCTACTACCACCCAGCAGACCATACTTCATAGCAAACTACCACTACACCACAGCACTTTAGAGCTCATCATTGTGGCAACATCTTTTGCAATTCAACCCTTGGCTCAAGTGATGACTTCAGAAATCCCTGCTGAAGTACAGGGAAGACAGACAATTTTTCTCCTGTACATGAACATTCAGGACTGATTACTCTTCCCATCCTCCCTCACTGATTTCCAAAGGTTATGCCAGTCCTTTTGCAGCCTTGATTTGGAACAACCACCTATATACCATGCTGAGTGGAGAGGTGTGTGCATATTGCTATCTTTTTCATCCATCTTGCACAGTTCAGTACCAGCAAAAACAGTGCCTTTAATATCAACATTTACCCAGTTTGTTTTTACAAGGACTGTCAATCCTTCTCTTCCTCACTCCACAGGCTGGTATTTTTATAATGTTTGCATCAACATGTGATTTCAGTGGGATGACCTCACCTTGCTATTTTTGCTTTGTTAATTAGAAAATGTAAAATATTACATAAGTGGCAAATGTTAAAAAGTAACTGCCAAATAGCTCACCCCAAATAATATGCATTACAAATTTTACTAAAGCCTGATCTTAAGATGGTACATTTATATACCCTATTCTGCATTTTGACTGCTTATGCAAGTGTTATAGCATTTTTTCTTCCCTCTTTCTAAAAATGTTCTCTGGAATATCAAACACCATGCTTATAAAACAGAACAGCATTCATGCATTCCATGTTCCAGACAGACCAAATTGGACATTCTTCCCTCCATTACACTAGGTGAGAAACCAAAACAGGATTACTTCCTTTGAAAGCAGACCTGCTTCATTTTACTTTATCTTCCAACTTAGGACAGCTGCCCTTTAACGAAAATGAATTCTTAA
Source organism: Campylorhamphus procurvoides (assembly GCA_013396655.1). Taxonomy (NCBI): domain Eukaryota; kingdom Metazoa; phylum Chordata; class Aves; order Passeriformes; family Dendrocolaptidae; genus Campylorhamphus; species Campylorhamphus procurvoides. The sequence continues at coordinate 2,086,163 of WBMV01005836.1, read as the reverse complement.
GCTGGCAGCTAGCAACTAGGAGACCATTAACTACAAGTGATGCTTTTGATATCCCTGGCTCAGTCTGCAGAACACAGGTGTACATAATTTTGGATTTTGCAAAGAAGTTGGCTAGTTACAGTGGTTGATCTTATCCATGAACAGTTTATTAAAACGAGACGATCATGTCCCTCCTAATATACACAGTGCCCTCTTGAATAGGCCCCAAGAATTCCAGCATCCTCTCTTCAACAGGCAGAAGCAGTATTGACACCACAAAACATCCTAAGGACCTAATAACACAAAGTAAAACATGTCCAGGCTTCCACATAACATTAGCAGCAAATCAAAACAATGCAACTACAGAAAACAATCTAATTAAAGTAGCTAATTTTAATTCTAGTACATTTGCATCAAAAGCCTAAAGGGCAAAAATTGATCCAAGCAGCTCTTTAACTATTTCCAGTTCCATTAGGTAAGTGTCTCATGTACAGGCCAGGTGCCCACATGGCATGAAGCAGTCCAGCTACACTAGTCAGCAGATTCATACCCATTTACTCCAGCCAATTTTCTGTGCCTTCACATAAAACAGTCAAAAATGGAACCTGAGCAAACTACAAAAACATGCTCATCTGTTCTACAGGATATCAATCATTCTTCACTTTCCCCACTGTGAGAGTCCTACACCTGCAATCTCCAACTTCTTTCACACACACAATGGTTTGGGTTGAAAGGGACCGCTGGAGGTCATCTGGTCCAACTTCCAAACAAGATCCCTCAGAGCATGCTATTCAGGATTGTGTCCAGATAGCTTTTTGATATCTCCAGGGAAGGAGACACTGTAACCTCTCTGGGCAACTGTTGCAGTGTTCAGTTATCTTCACAGTAAAAACATTCTTCCACACGTTCCTGTGTTCCAATTTCTCCTCACTGCCTCTTGTCCTATTGCTTGGCACCACCATTAAGAGCCTGGTTCCATCCTCTTGACATCCTCCTTTCATGTACAATGATAAGATACATTGGTAAGATCCCCTCTCACTCATATCTTCTCCAGGATAAACAGGTCCAGCTCCCTCAGCCTTTCCTCACAAGTGAAATGCTTCAGTCCCCTAAATCACCTTCACAGCCCTCTGCTGGACTTGCCCTTTCTTCAACTGGGGGGCCCAGAACTGGGCACAGCACTCAAGATGTGGCCTCATCAGAGATTAGTAGAGAGGCAGGATTCACCTCCCTTGCCCTGTTGACAATGCTCTTCCTAATGCTCCCCAAGACACCGTTGGCCTTCTTGGTTACAAGGGCACACAGCTGGCTCATGAACTGCTTGTTGTCCAAGAGGACCTCCAGGTTCTTCTCTGCAGAGCTGCTTTCCAGGTCAGCCCCCAGCCTATACTGGTGCCTGGGGTTATTCTTCTCCAGCTGCAGGACCCTACACATTGTTGAATTGCAAAAGGTTCCACTCTCCCCATCCCTTCAACCTCCAACAAGTCGAGATCTTTCTGAAGAGCTGCACAGTATTCTGGGGCCACTTCTCCCAACTTCATGTCATCAGTGAATTTGCTGGAGGCACTCTGTCCCTTCATCCAAATCATTGATGACTAGGTTAAACAATACTGGTCCCAGTATTCATCCTTGGGGGACACTGCTAGTGACAGGCCTCCAACAGACTCTGTATCACGGATTACAGCCCCCTGGGATCTGCTGTTCAGCCACTTTTGAAACCACTTCACTGTCCACACATTCAGTCTGCCTTTCCTGAGTTTGCCTATAAGGATATCATGGCAGACAGTGTCAAAAGCCTTGCTGAAGTCCAGGTAGATGACATCCACTACTCTTCCCTCATCCATCCAGCCTGTTGTCCAACCATAAAAGGCAATCTGGTTGCCTAAGCATAACTTTCCCATCTATGTTGACTACTACTGATCATCTTCTTGACTGCCTTTCAAGCTGATGCACTTTGCTCCTTCTTTGATACCCACATACCATTTCTACCCCAGTGTTCCCTAATTTATTCAGAGAATGCATAAAAACATTCCTAAATTTGCCAAGTGATTGAAAGTGACATTTTAGATTTTACTAAGTGCTGTCAAGGAGGGACACTCTTATTCATAGTTAAGGGAAAATAAAGTAAGCTCAAAACCAAAACACATGGATCTAGCAAGCAGACTAAAAGTGATTGCACAGTATCATCTCCTGTCCAATGACAGTAATAGGTGGAGGAGAAAGATGACCTTCAAACAACCCATCAGTCAGGAGGAGACCTGCCTTTCCAGCACATTAGCCTAAAGTTGCATTCATCTCCTGTATCCCAGGAGAAAGGCTGAAGACCCCTGTTACAATTTTCACCAGTAATTTACAGATAGATCACAAGTCATTGTGTTGAGTGAACCTAAGAACAAACTCTGTACCAGCAGACTTTCCAAAATGACCATTATAAATCTAAAGGGAAGTTATCAGAATACTCCTACACTGCTTTGTTTTTTTTGTAATTAAATAAGTCAAACAAGTTCTTAGAAACCAAGCAGTTAACACGGAACTTAAAAGTGTTCTAAGGCACAGATATCCAACATAACAATATAACAATCACTGTATAAATTAGTCTTGGCTGTCAAGATTAACAAGTATTCATCTTTAATCCCTGCAAAGTTTTGAGGTATAACTCTTATTTGACATCAGATTTTATGATGCCTCCTAACAAAAGATCCAGGTAGGATTGCTTGGCTGTGTATTTTATGCACAGCTACACCATCTGGAATATTCTCTACAATCTCATCAACAAGGCTCCATTTGTCATAGATTCCAGAGTATGATCATTTTAAGCTACTCCTGATTTTTAATCCTTTGTGATGCGTGAGTGAGGGTTTGGAGGGAGCTCAGATAATTTAGCACTGAAGGAATTTCATTAAAAAGCATGTGAGGAAGATAGCAAGGAATGAGAGCTGAATAAGGGTTATAGTTCCTGAAGGGCTGACAAGATTTCATCTTTAAAGGTCCTTAGTTTATTGAGAGCGAGCAGAGCATTAGGCTGAATCAAAAAGGTTCTGTACTCTCTATGGAAACCATTCTGTTTTCCTTGGCACAAGCATAGTTCAAGTCACTGGCATATGACATTGGAAGCCTGTGGTAATCTGAGGTGCAGAACTATGCCTTGCTGTCCACAATATACTTTTTCTTTCACTTATTTAATCTACCTGGTTTTTTTTCCTCCTCTTCAAGAGGGAAGCACAAGTTGTAATTGCTCATTTCATAAGGATAAGTTCTTGGGTACAGTGTCTATCACACTGTATGTGACTGAGCTCAATGGCTCATGGGATCCTTACATTTCTGTGGGAGTTCTCCTGTTGAGCATCTCTGTTATGCAGGAGGAATAAAGGCTGTTCAGGGTTAATCTGGTGCCCTATTACAATAGAAGGTGCTTGAATCCTGTTGGTAATACCTTACTTTACATATGGATGTACCACAGATTTCAGAGCTTATGTTTTAAGCAACTGAACAGTGTCAGCTTATATACAAGTACCAGCCATAGAGTTGCTTACCTAAACCACTCTGCTTAAGGGATGAAAGCAAAACCAAGATTCCCACCAAACAGCTTCTTACCTTGATACTCAAAAAGGTATCACTTGCAAGAACAGTCTAACTGCTTCTTTCACATTGGGAAAAAAACTTCAGGGTTTCCAGTACTCAGAAAGCAGCCTAATTCAAAGGCTTTTATCTACGCTATGTGAGAAGTTGCTATAAACGAACACAGCAGTGGTGACCACAAATAAAAATAAAATATACAAGTAAACTTTTTTCCAAGAAGAAACTGTTTAAAAGAGAGCAATATTTGAGGTCATGCTCATAACTCACCTAAACTATAGTCTATCAATACATTGCAAAGGGATTTCCATTTTAGATCCAGTTATTCTAGCAAAGATACATTTTTATAACAGTATAAAAGCCTTCAAAAACAAAATCCAGGCTTAAATGCATGCCTATTTATCCTTTCACATGGATTTTATTGGGTTTCTCCTGTCACTTTAACCAATTGCTAAAAACATCTGTGCCATTTGCCCTCTGAGTCGATTGTGCTCTCAGAAAATGGGCTTGATTTTTTCACTTCACTGCAGAAGCAAACCATTTGTGTGACAAGACACCAATATTCCTTTGAAAAGTTTCAACTTCATCCTTAGACTATGCCGAAGGGATCGGTTGAGGGACAGTATTCACACTTCGAAGGTAGATGTGTAACAGCAAACAGGCAAAAAAAAAAAAGCCATGTAAAGACTTGTATGCACTGTCTTCTGAATTAGCTCAGCACAGAAAGGCTGTGTATGTCCGAAAAGGGGTTAGACATCTAGTGTGCATCGCACATTCTTCCACATTCCTACCAGTCAAAGATCTCGGTTCCTCATCAGCACAGGCAGCAAGGAAGAAGCCTGCTTTCAGGATTTGATTTTACACTTTGTGCAGCCAGTTGATCCTGTCTGCAGACACACATTTCAGCTCTTTTTCAGTGATGTCTGTGGCTCCTTTGCCTTCTTTCATTCATAATTCAGCCAGCTCTTACTCCACTGCCTAAATTCAGACTCAGATACCCACGCTCACTCGAATGCACAATTTCAAATCAGATTACTCACAGAGCATGGTACTAAACTCAAGGGTCTAAGAATTCAGTTTCTTACAAGGTAGGGCTCAAAGTCTTCCTCTCAGAGGCATCTGAAATCCACCTACCTTTGCACCGGCCACGATGTGTCACACTCAGACTCGACTCACGGCATTTGGCTCTCTGGTAGTCGCACATTGACTCGTATGTTCTGCCGTCAGAGGCACAGAGGGGTTTGGACTGGGACCTGGAGCAATGCAGGTTACACTGAGGGTCTCTGTCACGGTCGCTTATTAAAAACTGAAGGAAGTGAAAAAAGGAGGAAGAAAAAAAATAGTGGTTTTGTTTGGTTTCCCAAAACAGTCTTTTTTTTTTCATGACAATAACAACATGGTCTACAATGCATTTTAAGCTGCCTACCAAAGCTGACTTTGCCTGAAGGGAACTTTAAATGAAAAACGTACATCTTTAAAAAAAATTAAGGGTCTTTGCCATTCCATTTTCTTTAATAAAACTGAAACATTACTCACTCTGCCTCACCTCTAAAAACATAAGATGTGCAAAGCCAAACACAACCCACACGGGAAGGGCAATACTGAGTCATAATAGTTCAGCTTGGCCAGTGCCCTGCCACAAACAGTCTCTGGTACTAGACAATTTTAGTCAGAGACACAAACTTATCACCAAGGACAGAGGAACACAAATAACCTATCAAGATTGGCCTTGGTAGTTGAACCACACATGTGGCCAGCTTTGTATCACCAGTTATCTGTTATTTAAAGAATCACTTATATCATCTGTAGATACCACTTCCAAGTGCATACCTGCACACTCCCAAAGCCACTTTTTGATCCTTCCTGATGACATCCGGTACAGCTGACAACTGCATTCCATGCATCCCACAGTCTAATTAGAACACTACATGAAAACCTATGTCCTTTCAGAAGTTTGTATGTGTCATATTCCTGAATACCTCTTCTTAGTGTTCCTTTTTCCTTACACAGATGACTCAGCTGTGATAACTCTCAGCCTGAAGGTACTCATCTCTAGTTGATGAGCCATAATGGACTCAGCTGCACTAATGCAAGAGACAGCTGCAACATCTTAGAAGGTGCCAAAGACTCCTGAAGTATCCTGTTACTCAGTGTTCCATCATCCAGTGTGAAACTGCTCAATGCACTAGAGGTACCAGAGGCATTCCCACCTGAACCTGAGGTTTCAGGGCTTCCCTCACCCACCCCTAGCTTCCACCACCACCTTGATGCATCTGGACTGCAACCACCACTCTGATGACCACCACTTCCACCAATGCACATCGAAATTGCAACAACCGAGTCTTGTCACTGAATCCAACAGATGTCTTGTGGGCCCTTCTAGTCTGCTGGGGGGGCTGCTGGGGGTCCCTGCTCCAACTGGCTGTACCAGCACCACAGCCTCACTCCAGCCTTACACAAGCATCTGCCAGTACTCCAGCTGACATTTCCTGTTAGTACTCACCCTCCAACCATTCTTGACATGTTCTCCAGGCTTTGAGGGAGGCAAATCACATGGAAGGGTGGCCACCCTGTCTTTATTCTGTGGCCACATGTGTTTTACCCAGGTGGGGGAGGCCAGCTGCCATCTCAATTTGGGCCAGTGGGCAGGGCTTGGGAAGTTTCTCCTCATCAGTTGGTTTAACCCAGTTTTATCAGTACTGTTATTACCATTCCTCTCATTAAGGAGTTATTTGCTTGCTCTCTCTGTGTGGGAGAAACCAAGGGTATTGAATTCAAGGGAGGAGACTGCTGTCTGAGGTCTCCACCCCTCCAAATTGTCTCAATCCGAGACAGCCCTTTTCACTTCCCATGCTACCTCTCTTAGTTGTTTAACTATTACCCTAATCCAAACACCTGCTCACAGCAAGATTTCAGGGAACTCTTCAGAGAAGTTCCATGCAGGCTAAGCAAAGAAAAGGGAAATTAAACCTCCCTTGCACTTCCCCTTCTCTAGGTCCCATTTCTAAAGCCTCTTGCAAGCCTGGGGGCACCAGAGCAGCTCTCTAACATACATTGATATCCCAGTCTGCTGTCAAAGCAGTTATGAGCTCAGCGGTTCAGAACTGGCTGGCAAGTGGGCACTGACTGACACCCTGCCTGCATGCACAAAGCCACAGCTCTCCAAGTGTGTTGATAGCTGGATGCCTTGCAGGGAAATGTGAGTCATTGCCATAATCACCTTGGTGTTACAGTTTCCTACAAAGCTGTCTACTCTATGCTTGGAGGTTAAAGCTGTTGAAAAAACATTGCCTGAAGCCTAGTTTAAGTTGGTTTTTAACCACTCCAAGAACACGCATCTCTGAAGCGTGGTTGTTCCTTTGGGTCTTTTTACATTAAAAAAAAAAATTCTTCACCCCCTTTCTCCCCTCAGTTGAATGAAAATCAATTGACAAGTTTCATACTGGTTAATCTTTTGAAGACTGATGCATTACTAAAAACCCTATTTACACATGACAGCTGGGAAAAGTAAAATTTGTAACAGCATAGTGTTTTCAAAAATTTTTATTTTTTTTTCTTCCTGCAACACTCTCTATAATCTGGCAACACCTGTTCCAAATGGGAAATTGGAAAATTTAAACCTGAAGGCAATTTGCTATGGTTTATAGAGACCTGGACTACACTATAAAAACACTGTAAAGCTGGACCAGGTTTTTTTCTTCTCAAGGGCTGGACTATCACAAGTTAGCTTGGAATTGCTCTGGCTACAGTAATGTTTTTCTATAGCCCCAAAAATGCAAGGATCACCAGTGCCTGTAAACATTCATCAAAAAGCAACAGACTAAAGATGCTGAAGCTTACTCCCAGTGTGTGATGTCTGAGACCCTGAAAGACTCACAAGGCTTTTCAGCTGTCTGTATGAATAAACAGACTTTAAAAGCAGAGCTACTTGTTAGAATAGTATGGTGCACATGCAGCAATTAAATATTCAATTCAACACAGAAGCCATTCTGCTTAGAAGGAACATACACATCTCCCATTTATCACCACTGAGGGCTTGAGCTACTGGCACAAAACTTTTCACAAATTCCTTGTGTCAGAAGCTGAGTTCCACAGATCGGAGTTATCCAGAGGTGCAACAACTGGAACACTGGTTCTCAGCATCAAACCATATTACCAACTTAATGTATAATATACCAACTTATCTTGTACAATGAAAACTCACTTAAGCCTTCTGCAACCTGTAACGAAACACTTAGTATAGAGGGACCCTGTGCATGAGAAACGCCCCTTCTTCCAGAAAGGGCATCCCTGAAGAACAGAGGGTCGACAAATCCTCAGGGCCAACAAGTTAAACCTAAGGCTGTGGAAGAGCTTTCCTTAGGTGCCTCCTCACAAACAGCTTGACATTGATTAATTATGAGGGCCTGAGGAAACATGCAGAGCACCCCAGTGCAGTTTATTAAGTTCTTGCCTGCCCAAATTAAGCCAAGAACCATGTTATTATAAAAAAAATTTAAAAAGGAAAAAAAAGAAAAAGAAGGAAAGGAGACAAAAAAATCAAAGCCTTTTTAACATTTGCAGTTTGGATTACAGCAGGGAGCCCACACAGCATGTTAGGTGCTTTCCAGACACTGAAGATACCGCACCTGCCTTGCCAAAAAAGTTTATGGTTTACATAGTTGCACAAGATGGTGCTTGTTTTGTTCAGGCAGATTGTAACTGTGTAAGTCTGCATTAATTTCAAAAAGGATTCAGGATCATGCCTGCCTGATCAGGGTTCTTCTCATGCAAAAAAATGGCACTGCCAGAAAGGCCAGTAATATCTCCAGAAGAATCAAATCTCCAGAAGATCCAAATGGCTTCAAAACCTCCCCCTTACAGCAGGACACCTGCTCACTTGTAGCTCACAGCCCATGTCTCTGCTCACTAGCACTGCCACCTTTTAGATAGTAAAATGGTGGTTCTTTGTCCCATTTCTAGCTGGTAAGCATTAATGCTACAGAAGTGATGATCAACATGGACCATCCAGAGACATTTAATATACTAGCTGTTTTGAGTGTACATTCCCTCCCACCCAGCACAGAAAGTGTTCCTTCTGGCATTTTGCCAGTCTGAGGGCACATCTGCCCTCCTTTGTAAGCAACTTCAGCTACATGAAGAAAAACACTGGATGAATGCCAAAATGTCTCTGGCATGGGAAGACCACTTGGATCTATAATTTTAACAGCTAGGACTACAATCTGTACATTACCTCTTCCCAATTCTTTATTCCTACTTCAAACAAGCAGGCACCGCTTTCCTAAGAGCACAGCCCTGCTCCAGAAAAGCATCCTAATCACTGCAGGAGGTACTGCTAAGCCAGGCTGAGGAGGACTATGAGCAATATGCATAAGGCACCCTAGCACCTGGCTACCCACCCTCCCCAGACACAGCCAAGGCACTAGCATGATTCTCTGGTCCCTTCAGGGGAAGAGCAGCAAGGTAAGTATTCTGCCTTTAATACCAAAGGTCCTATGATGACCCTTAAAGCTCAAGTCAAAGCTTGATGTCCTAACAGCTTCAGGATGCACACACAAATGGGCTTTCCAAATAACAGAATCACCACTCAGACAAGTGCTTGGTGCTCTACACACACACAAAACAACGAGCAGAACTGGGACTCAGGGAAAAAGTAATCCTGCAAACATGTGCAGCACCAGGAGGTTTCCAAGCTGTATCTAGAAAGAAAAAAACCACCAAACAAACAAACCAACACACACACACAAAAAAAACCCTAACTAACAAACAAACAACAAATCAAAACAAACCCCAACCCATAAACACAAAACCTTACCAAAAAAACCCCACGAAAACTAGAAGGAATGATCTATTTTACAGGAAAGAGTTAAGTGACCAGATTGCAAGTGGGATCCCATAAATGTAGACTCAATACTAAAATAAGCATAAATAACACCAGTATTAAGCAACAGTATGTGCATTTTTGTAGCATTTGTTTACACTAAGGAAGCCTGCACAACTCCTATACCAGTCACTTTGAGTCCTTGCCTTAAAGAGCTTCCAGTTCAATGCAGCTCTCAGAGCATCTTTTTAATGTCAAGTGTTCTATCTGTGTAAAGACACAAACCTCCTTTAGCAAAAAGATTTACACAGGTGCTTGAAGAAATCACTTTCCAAACTGCTTTCTGCTTCTTCAGACTTGAAAAGAAAACGGCAAGATAAGAGGTCAGAATGAAGTTAACTTTGCCAACAAAGCATATCTGTTCTTTTTCTCCACACCTCAACACCACTGCTGACAAACAACAAACACTGATTAAAGGGTTTTTAATGCCTGTGAAGGAAAGCAGACTCCCTGCAGCTGCACAGCAGCTGGGAACACTTGTGTTATTTAGCAGAGAAAGGTCTGACCCCACAAGTGAAAATGAGCTTGGTGGTCACTCATTCTATTCACCATCTGGGTACATTATAAGCACAAACAGAACAGCATAGCCCTTTGTGATGGAGGTAAGGAGAAATGACCAAGGCATTGTAGTACCACAGTAACATGCTTTAGCAAGGCTTCAGGGAAAAGAGGGAGCAAGGTACATAAATGACAAAAACTTGAGAAAGTGGTAGTCCAGTGAGAAACAAATCTAGAAGACAAGAGTTCTCTACAGACAAAAACAGAGGTGCCTCTGCTATTTAACAACTCTGCTTCCCAGTCGTACTGCCGAGTGCTGCTGCCTAACAAAACTGAGATGGAGAACACAGCACATGCAATACTTTACCCCTGCTTTGGCAGATTTCAAGTTTGAAGACCCTTAGAATACATCTTGGGAAAGAGTGATTGATTTAGGTATAATCATATGGCATAGCTCACCCACTCATTTGTCTAAGCGCTCAGACTGGCCTGAGGTAAGCAAAAATGAGAGTCCTTCCCAGGAAGAGGTCCCCAGGAATACCGTACTATTTTATACGTTAATGGAGACTATAAACTTCTGGACATTTTTGTTGTTGTTGGAAAGAATCATTTCACATTTTTATGCCTTAGTTTCAGGCTCCAAGCTGATGCAACCAGCCATTCAGGAGGCAGAGCTGGAGCCAAATCCCAGTTCTAATCATGGCTAGATTCTCAGCCCCACGGCGGGCTGCCCACATGGCACAAGGACTTCAACCACTGGTTTTGGACTTCAACCAAGTTTCCTGCCATGGAACCGTAAGCCTAGCAGGCCTCAGATGGGTCAAAGATCCTGTCCTGAGCCAGAGACCCAAAATGCCTGGCTTCTAGGAACACAAAGAAGAAAATTTGAAATCCTTAAAAACTGTCAGAGAAAGGACTGCTGGGCTTGGAGTCTCACAAAAGGTATCAATCAGCCAGAGCCACCACAACTCTCAACATCAATAGGCTGTCTGGCCTCTGTCCTGAAAGTGCCCATGCAGCCTCAGAACCCATCAAGTGAAAAAAGGCTTTTGAAATGAGCTTCCTGTGTTTTGGGGCAGGGGAAGGAAGAGATTGATCTATTTTAATATACCATTTTCTGGAAATGCTCACAATTTGTACTTCACTGGCATCTGGCTTACTTTGGTTTAGGAATACGTTTTTAAGATAAAGTTTCTCAAAGTCCTGCACCTTAACAAGTTCCAGTCCTTGTGTGGGGTTTTTCTAGCATCCTACAGTTTCATACTGAGACTTAAGGCTTTCCCAACAGATTTCAGATGGGCACAGCAGTTCCCCCAGGCAGAAGGTACTTAAAAGAAAGATACTGTAATAATACTTTTATTCCTTCATTCATTGCTCCTGCAAAGTGAGGAGCCTAGCCTAAGTTAAAGTACCACTTAGGTTTCAAGCCCAGGCCCCCAGCTGTGTAAATAGGGATGGGCTTAAAGTACACAGCCTGTGCTTGAAGATGGGTGAAGGCTGGACAAACATATGGGATCACACTGCAAAGCCAACAAACTCTAGATTTGCGTGAGTTTAATTCAAGGGAGTTTTCTGTTCCTATAGGCTAGAAACCTCATTTTTCTACAGTGATGCTTCCTTTCCCCACACTATCCTCCCTCAATCTTTATTTTGTACAAGCCACTGCAATGAAGGACAGCACTTAAGTACTGTGCTCATCTGTTAGACGACTTCTAGCTAAAAAATAATACTTCGGTTTTCTTCACAAATTGATCCCCAATCATGATGGAGCAGCTGTGCTCCGCTTTCAGAAGATGAGGCACTAGGCCTAGAAAAGCTGCCTAATGGAGTATTTGAAGAGGGAGAAACCCTTAGAACTGGACCTCATCCCAGAGCAGCTCTCTGGTTTTTGTTGCTGTACTTTTGTTTTAAGAAGAAAAAAAAAAGAAGGCATTGTAGTCAGGGAGTCAACTTTTAAATTTTTTTCTTTTTGCTTTTGAGCTGCTTAACTACAGTTGACTTGTGGGGAAAAATGTCACACACATCAAGGACAGGAAGTTCATTTCAGATTTTTAAAATAATCCCTTCTTCCACACAATTTTTATCCACATGCCAGTATTACCTTTATAAATGTAACTTCAATTTTGTAAATCTCAAATTTAAGCATCTCATAAATTGTACCACAGATCAGTATACGAATCACCTGAACAGAGGAGGAACCCAAAACTCAAAACAGAAATTTCATCTTAAGTCTCACGTTTCCAACATACAGCTTCTAAACCTTTCTAGTAATTTTGGTGGTATTAAGGTAGATACTGATTTAATTCCTTTGAAATAATTACTCCAGCTTCTGTCAAAGTTCACTCTCCTACTTGGATTATTCATGCAGCCACAGTGACATGTAAGCCCAGAACAAATTTGAGATTAAATTTAATTTGTCAAACACATTGGCAAGAGAAAGCATGTTTAACTTGGACTATTTCCTCTCTTTACCTTTGCTACTATACATGTTGAACCAGACAGAAAACTCAGATGTTTGAGCAGTCAGGCTTCTCCCCAAGAAAACTTTCATTAATATAAAAGGTGGAATCTTGTCTTCAATAAATCATATTGTTTAATAACATGATCTGGTTTAAGGAGTCCTCCGCTTATTCAGCATAAAAGAAACAAACTAAAAACATCCTTCTGTATAATTTATGCCAAGTTAATTTCTGAGTAACCATAACACTCACTTTAGTTTGTTAAAATAATTGAGGCTGTGGTTCTCCCCTAGCAAATGTAGCAAGATTACAACTTTGTGTTGTCACTAGGTGAGGAGTCAGCTATTCCATTATAATGGGATATGTTTTTCTCAAAAGAAGCTCACAGAAAAGCAGAAACTCTCAGAAAAGTAACACCAAGTGTATACTTTAACAAAGGACAGCACCTGAAGCAGTATCTCCAGAAATAGCAATCCCTATGCTTACACAAATGCTAGCATACTATGGACAAATGCTTTAAAGCCATTGCACAGACTCTTATCTCCAATTCTCTTGAATCATGGAGGAGACTGAAGAATATACTTTCTTACCCTTTTGTGGTATAAACCACAAAAATTGTAGAGTTCTGTGCACTGACATAGGAAGTATAATCACTTACAAAAAGCAACTATGAAATAACTCTTGATCCTATTTTCCCCCTTGTATCACTTTCAGCAGGACTGGCTATGCAGTCAGCCTAGGACACCTTCCCCATTTACAGGAGCTTGGAGTACTGCAGACAGAATGGGCAAGCTGTGGGGCCATCAGTTCTGAGCTCTTGAAGTGTTAGAGGATGGAAGTTTATCTAATTAGATCTGGCTGTGTAATTCACAATAAGCATAGAACCGCTTTAGTTGAAAGGGGCCTTAAAGACCCTTTAGATCCCAACCCTCTGCCATGGGCAGGGACACCTTTCATTAGACCAAGCTGCTCCAAGCTCCATCCAACCTGGTCTTAAACACTTCCAGAATAGGACACCCACAAGTTCTCTGGGCAACCTGTTCCAGTGCTTCACCACCCTCACAGAAAAGAATTTCTTCCTAGTATCTAATCCAAACCTACTCTCACTTTGGATCCATTCTCCCTTGTCCTGTCGTTACATGCTCTTGTAATTAGTCTCTCTCCATCTCTCTAGTGGGCTCCCTTCCACCTATATTGAGTTTCTTCCTAATAATTCCACTAGGACCTTTCTGCAGCCTGTCTTGAATGTCTTAAAATTTCTGCTAGTGCAAGTTTGCCAACATAACAGTAATACCATCCACTATGGTGTAATGAACAGCATTTTAACACTTCCTTGTTCCAAAGGGCAGAAGAGTCTTGACACAAATTTTTCACATGAGTCTTTGCAAGCATGTCCAATGGCAACCAAGTTTTGCTGAAGCATTCTTATATGAATAATCTGTTTGATGAAGTACAAATTCTGTTGATTTTCCATCAGTAGCCTTATACATATAAAGGGCTTCCTTTTAAATCCAACCCCCCTAAAATCTGTCATCATCACCTGACATCAATTCATTCAGACTCCCTTCTCTTAAGCACTTTCTCATGCTGTCTTTCTCTCAAAAAACTTAGAGTTCTTTGGCCTTTACTTCCACAGTGCTTTTCGCTGAACAGCTGGGTACCTACTTTAAGTGGAGTCCCCAAGTCAGCTGATAAATTTTCTAAACATCCCGAACCAGCAAGATAAAACCCTGCATGTTTTCCCCCCACTCTTTCCAATAAGACAAAACTTTCTATACATGCCAGAGATTGCCCACTGCAAAAGTGGATATCAAAGTTTTACCAAAGGTGGTTTTGTAACCTGAACACTTCCTCCTAGGTAAGTACCATTCCCTTTAGCATGCACACAAGGCACATTATATAAGCACGCACAGCAAGACAGATACAACTGCACTTACCTCAAGCCAAATAACCCTTTCCCCACTTTCTAATCTACACCACCACCAGTGCCTCCCTTCAGTCACAGCCGTATCTATTAGACATTATTACTGTAAGCAAAGCAGATGTATGAAGAGGACTACCATCTCTTGAACTGCTCTGTTCTGTTAGGAGAGAATGTCATAAGGAGACAGGATGATTGAACATAGTTTACAAACACAGTTTGGCAACCACATCTTCAGAGTTGAGCTCCAATGGAAATAAAACTGCATAAAGACACTTTTTACATCACAAAGGTTTTGACCTTGTAGATCTTCCAGGATGGAGAATATCACCAATTATAACTCCATAGCTCTGCAAATTTCAGTCCTGAAATCAATTCCTCTAAAATGCTGAAAGAGGCATTGAAATTGAAGCCAGCATCCAGTCTTCTTTATAGTTGGTGTTTCTGCTGCCAGCAGCAGAACCAAGAAGGAGATATCAGAACTTGTTGAACTCATTAATTCAAAATCCAGTAAGGACTAGCTGCTCATCTGTAGGTACATACTAAATGAATACAAAGTCTGAAAGTCCATTGTGTAGGAGGGATATTAAAAAAAAAAAGTTACTGAAAACACTCAGCAGTTCCCTTTCCTTAACTATATTCTTACCTCTACATGCTCCAAAGACAATGACTAACCAAAGGTAACTCTCAAGGGAAGATGGCTGCATCAGGAGCTTCTCCCCATTTCATTTGAATTTTACATGTATATCATCAACATTTCAGTGTCAAAGTTTCTGAAGCACTATTACTACTTCTGTCTGGGGACATAACTTCCTTGACACATTTTCTGTAGGCCTACCTTGCCATCTGCTGAGACAGATTCAGAGTTGCATTGTGGCCCTAGCAAGTACACAGAGTAATAAGGGAGGTTGCCCATGTTACTCCATAACTCCTCTGAAGTGTCAGAAACAGTGAAACTGAAGAAAATACTGGAATTCTACCTTGTACATACATATCACGTACTCATATTTAATATAGAGTGGATCATGTTGCCAATGTCGTGAAAGTAGCAGTTTTCTTACATTTATTATTAATATGCTGTTAAAAAGGTGTAGGTCTAATATCATAGAGGATGTGTTAGCCCTGGACTTCCAGCCTATAAATTAACAGGTAAGAATTCTCATTAGCAGAAGAGTATTAACTGTTCAGTTAATAGTTATGAGGTTCTATGTGCTCCTCTAAAAAAGAATTTAGAAAAATCATTGCAGTAGTGATGTGTGCCTACCAATACACGCAGTTATCTGACATGAAGATTGCATCCATCCAAGCTGCAGACAAAGACTCAACTTTATACAAGTCAGATGTTAACATTTAAAAACACCATTTAGGAATATTAATTCTTGCTTTAGCAGGCTAGAGACTTTTCTGAATAGCCTTCCAGTAGGGTGCTGTTGTCATTATAAGGATCCCAGACTTGGCTTCATAAAAGTCACTGTTTCAAGTGCCAAGCCTATCTTGGTGGATTCCACAGTGACCCAAACAGGCATATTAAATACAAGGCAAGGTTTAAATTCAAAACCAAATAACCCAGTCCTGCCAACCAAGAAAAAAAAATGTGCCAGCCAGGAATTTAGACCAAGAAAGGACGAATCAGGAAAGAATGTACAAAACAAAGTGAAACTCCTGTCAAAAGTCAGAAAAGAAAAAATAAACTTCTCGTATCAGCTCCCTAAGGGAAAGATTCACTGTTTCATTAATTCCTTCTGCAGTTGTGCTTGCATTGTATTTTACAGCATTTAACAATAATTCTCATCTTTCTACTTACACTTAAACCAAATGCTTCCCTTGTTTTGTAGGGGTAAGCATCCAGAGGTTAGCACTCTGTACAAAGTAAGTGCTGGACAATGCTTTCTTAGACTGTCAGGCAGTTATAGCCTTTGTGGACAGCACAGGCAGTAGCAGAGAAGCTTTCCCCATTACCAAAGTCTTTCTGGATCACAAATTGAAGAAGCTGCTGTGCACAGAAGGCTCAGGGTAGAAACTTCAGTTCTGCTGGTATAAAACTAACTCTTTGCTTCCTGCTCCCACTTTAAAAAAAAATAGTCACTTAATATGGCTATCTAAATATATGCCAAAAACCTGCCCATAACAGAGAAGATGCATGCATTGGTTGCTTCATGAGTTGGAAGAGCTATAGAGACAGTTCTAAGATAAAATGTTCGTGTGAGCCAAGAAGAAAGGATCCTTGTTAGTGGCACCATGTTAGCTCTAATGCCATCATCTCTTGTCAGTGACAAATAACATTCAGAAGAATAAACATACTTTAGGATTTCTGCAGAAAATATTTGTTTAAAATAGTTACTTGTGTCTTTCCTCAAAATTGTAGCAGTAACTTAGCTGCTGATTGTTAAACTTGGAGGAAAAACATACCAGGTCAAGCATCTCTACAGCACTGAAGAGTCAAACTAGGCAACACCACTTCATACTAGCATTCCTACGCAAGGTTTTCTAGCCTATCAAGTACAGTTCATGTGCCTTCCAATATCTTGGGAGTAAGATGTTGCATTTTATCACTACTGCTGACCTACCCAGCAATATTACTATACACTAGCATGAAAATCTGTTTACACAGGTAAGACATTCTCCATATTGAAGTGACAGATGCAGCTTGTATGATAGTCCCAGCAGAATCCCTCCTGCTGTGATCTACAAGAACACACAGAACAGAATCATTTAGCTTGGAAAAGACCTCTAAGATGGAGTCCACCCATTGACCCAGCACTGCCAAGTCTGCCCCTAAACCATGTTCCCAAGTGCCACATCACATCTTTTAAATGCCTCCAGGGATGAGGACTCAACCACTTTTCTGGGCAGCTTGTTCCAATACTTGACAACCCTTCCAGTGAAGAATTTTTTCCCAATACCCAATCTGAAGCCCCTGGTGTAACTTGAGGCCATTTCCTTTTGTCCTGTCACTTGTTACCTGGGAGAAGAGGCTGACCCCAACTTCACTACATCCTCCTTTCAGGTAGTTGCAGAGAGCAATAAGGTCTCGTCTGAGCCTCCTTTTCTTCAGGCTAAACAAGCCCAGCTCCCTCAGCTGCTCCTCATACGGCTTGTGCTCTGGACCCCTCCCCAGCTTCACTACCCTTCTCTGGACACACTTTAGCCCTTCAACGTCTTTCTTGTAGCAAGAGGGGAACACCTCAAAGCTGTCAAGTTGCTGCTATGAAGTCCACAGTTATTATGTAGAATAGGAAGCAAGGACAGGGATGTCTTCAAAAGAAGAAACATTTACAGGTATATCTTGATGCTGCCCTAGATTAATGGTATTTTCCCAAGCAAGATAGAAAATCCCTTTCCCATAAAGCACTTCCCTTCCTCCCCATGATGTTAAACATACATTTAACTCCCACGTCCAAGGAGAAAGGTGTGAGTAACTGATCTTCGTACAGGCTGTTCACTTTCTCAAGTTGACAGGTTTTTCACAACATTTCGTACTACAGAACTGTTTCTTTCAGTGTGTTTATTTTCAGCTTGCAGAAAGGGCAATTCCAGCTATGCTGAACTATTTTTCACTTTCAGTGAGGACCTGCAGAATACTCATGTTGCTTCCTTGTTGCTAGAAGCAGACATCCTTTCCTTATTTTCCACAGAAGTAAGCTTTAAAGCATTCCCAATTCTAGGGTATTTCACCTTAAACACAAGCAAAATTAACTTTTATTGTCACCAAGACCTTGCAGTTAAAAACTATGATATCTTTGGTTATCTTGGATATCTTTTTTGTATCTTCATACATGAGCTGTTCTGTCTAGAACTGACAGCTTTCCATACAAGTAGCCATCTCTAGTCTAAATTCACACAGCATTCACCAGGTTAGCTTTGCTCCAATTGCACTCACTGGGATTCTGAAAGTGCTCAGGCACTTTTGTGCTGCAATTCCTATGTGTCTCTCCGGTAGAATTTGAAAGCTTTGTAATATACATATCAGTCTATTTTTGCTGTCTGCCTCCCTGAAAGGGAGCAGGGTATCAGTCTTAATATAAGCAAATACAAGACCTTTGCACAATAAATCTTTGACACGGATAATTGGCAAGGCTATTGCGGTCTCTCATCTTCCTTTTCAGGGAATGTTATTGAGAAAGCTATGGCAAAACATCTGTGGCTTTATCTGGATTCCTCAGATTTTCTAGATCTTTTTCCATTTGGTCTAAGACCTGGCCTCAATACAAACATACTCAGGCTCACTGGCCAGACTTCTCACAGTGGACAAAGACTAAACTAACATTTCTGACAAAAAGCAGGCTGTGATACCACCTCTCACGTACAGCTTTGTGGCTGATTCAGGCTATGAAGAGTAAGTAGTACTTACGGCATCACCACACCTAGAAGTGAGCTTCTGCACAAGGTTAATCAGTTTTCTTTCTTCATGCCTTCTATAGCTTAAGAGGCCACTGGGCCTGATCTCATCTGAAGGAATATGCTTTTCTCACTCAAATAATTGAGGCTCCTCTTCTCATTGCAGGATATTGCCCACCTTCAAGCAGCCTGAACTATGGCAAATAAGAAAATGTTCCCAGAAAGAAGTAACACCAGTAGAAAAGATCAGAAGAAGGACTTCCTTTATCACCGAAGAGAATAACTGATGGGTAGGCTGCTTACTGCTCATGTGATACTATACTGCTTGAGGGGACAGCAGGCAAGCTAATGCATTGGCAGGGAACAAGGGAGAAGAAGTACCAGCAATCACTTCTTCCCATCCACCTGCAGCCACCCATGCAAGAATTGCAGCATGCCTTTTCCTCATCCAAACGAGACAACAATAGCAAATTAACTCTCACCCTGCTCAAATCCAAGCCTCAGGAGAGCTCTAGTTACTATAAAGTGCTGCAGACTCCAGCCGAGGTTTCTTTAAAAATAGGTAGATAGACAGCAATAATGAAGGCCTCCACTGTGGTGGTTGGTAAGCACATCCAAAAAATAAACTCAGCAGTACATAAATATTAGTAAGACTAGTGACAGCAGTATCCAGGGCAATCAGTTCTCAGTGGAATGCAGGCTGAGGAGGAGCCTGTTCTGCTTCAAGAGGCCATCCTCCTCTTCCCTCCCCTGAGTTTAGCTACCTCTTCTAGTTGAAGAGTTAATCCAGGCACTAGCTGTCTTAGCAGACATTGCTAAATCCTAGTTTCATCTGAAAAAAATCTTGACATGCTGAATCATATATTACCCCACTTCTTACTAGCTTTTTGGTCTGTATCAGCAGGCAAGAGATAACTGGATGGGTAATTAACTTTAAGAAATCTAAGGAAACTCAAGTCCTACAAATAGGGATCTAAAAGTTAGGAAACAATGATTTTATGTTGTCTGATAGGACTCCAGACAGATACTAAGTCAGTCCAGGTCAACTGTGGCCCAAGAGAAAATACCTGTTTTTAAGAAATTGGTGTGACAGTTTCAATAAAATTGGTTTAGTAGGTGCACGAGAAATGGCTGGGTGTCTGACCTAGCTATAAGGTTTCATGGACCTTACAGCCACCAGTGGCCACCAGTAAAGAGTCCAAAATAATTCTATCTGAATCAGATTGCTTATCCTTGTCAATCCTGATCTTGCCTTGACAGTTTGCCCCACACATTTATCTAGTCAAGTCTTGTAACCAGATACTCCCAGTTTTCTCACTCTTACCTGCTTACTCTTTGTCTTTGCTCCTTTTTAATTCCAGTCCTCTTAAGACTCAGGCAGGTCCTACACATTTAAGCTCTCTTTCCATGCCTAAATGGAAAACACTGAAATCTTTGAGAAGTCAGAAAGAGTCATCTCTGTTCCTCCCAGCTGAAGTTTGCCAGCTCTTGCACATAGAAAGATGACTCTAAGTGACTCTGAAAGACTTTTTTCCCCTAGCAAGTACATTAACATCTTACATAAACAATTATTGTTACCAGCTCCTGCACCAGGCACCTTCTCACATGCCACTAGTTCATTTCTAGCCTTCATCACTGTTCCAGTTCCTCCTCATCCATTCTGAAGTTGTCCAGCTTTCTAGGCCTTTTCCCTCTTCCCAGTTAGTTACAAACCCAAACAATTCCACTAGCCAGCTTCTCATTTAGAATCAAGTAGAAGGAGCAAGTTATTAACCAGATTCTCAAACCCCCTAATTATAGTCAGTAATTCAGCTCTATCACTGGATCCTATTTCAATCCCCAATCCTCTGTTACTGGTTACAGCTCAAGTATGAGCATATTCCTTTGTTTTCACAGGACTTCTGAATCCAGGCTACAGAGAAATTAGTCAGTTCAATGTTGCCCTGTTTTTGATCAAGCCAGATGACAAATTTTATATCATGAAATACAATGTTTTATTCCCATGAGTTTTCAGTGACAGAGCAAGATCAGCGTAGCCTAGTTCCCTATTACTAACAAGCTCCTGGATAACACATAGTTGCCGGCCACAGGACAGTGAATCAATAGCTTAGTTTCTTGCAAATACTTTTTAGAAGCATCACACTACAGTTACACTTGGATATCAAGACAGCACCAAGAATTACCTAAAATAAAGCAGAATGGAGAAGAGCATGAAAAAAATGCAAACTCAAATTATCCTTAAGAAAATACAAACCATTTGAAAACAATATTAAGTTACCCTGCAGAGACTCCACTCTCTGGATTCAGCTGCCTTCACAATGGAAGGAAATTTAGTCATCATTAACCCCTAGGTAAAAGGGAGGGAACACTACAGTAGGTAAAACCGGAGCCAGATTTTGAACACCTGTGAGTAAGGTTTAAGGGAGGAAAGTCTGAACTTTGCATGCAAAGAGGCTGACAGCAGCATTTGGCTCCAACAGATTTATAGCCCTTGCTTGTTTCACCATTCTCCATACTCATACCCAGAAGTAGATTCTACTACAGAGTGTAAGAACTGCCCCAGCGAGAGATCTTTATCTGAGCGCTGTTTTTAAAACTGAATCACTTAAAATCCTCTAAATTAGATGAACCCTGCATTTGCAGTCAACAAATGGACTACTTTTACATGGTAACTTCCATGAGAAAGCCTTGAGGCAGGACCTGCATATAGTCCTGAGAATGGAAAGAAGTTTCTTCAGAAGAATATAAATATGGATCATTAAAAATGTCTTACTGAATGAATTGCTAAAAAGCAGAAAACAAAGCTGGAGTGCTTGATCTCCCCAAATCACAGGTTGTTAATAACACTTGCCCTAAACATTTTTCTTCAAGTCAGTTCTCTGAACTAGCATGCTCTAAAGGTGTGTAATGCTTTAGGTGACTATTCATAAAAAAAAGCTTAGATCAAATCGAGGAATGGTAATAGCAGCCTCACAGAAATGCAGTCTGACATGAATTTAGAGATGAGATTCTTGTTAGGAGATGATTACTGTTGCTTTCCCAGTAAAATTCAAGGACACAAAGATTCTTTGAAATCGCAGCAGTTCTGATTTCAATATTTCTACACAGAAAGCAGCTCTTGTCCATCATTTATGTCAACTCAAAGAGGCAGAAGGAGCATACCTTCTCCAAAACTGTACCCTGCAAGGAAGAAGATGCAAAAGACTTCTTTTTAGCTCAAAAGCAGAAGATTGCTTTTATAAGAGGATGCATAAATCAGTAGCTAGCCTTTGCAAAATGTTACAGCCTAGACCATATTGTTAAATAGCTAGCAATTAACCCAAATTATTGGTCAAATTCATTAGGTACATAGTAAGCACATAGGAAAAACAATCCCACCAAATCACTCTTAGTTAATCCTATTTTTTCCTCATTTTTTTCTACTTAAGCATAAGTCATCTTCAGTAGCAGAGGCAGCCCAAGACAAACATTACTTTCAGGCAACATTCTTTCCACACAGTGCTAAACAGTCCAGGCAGAAAGAGACTGGTACTGGTTTGGAGTAGCACTACTCCTCATGGTAGTGCCACGTAATAGATTCATAACTAGATACTGGAAGTGCTCACCTTCGGCTCAGTGTTTAGCCAGGACTGCCCAAAAGAGAGTCAACATCCATAGCAACAGCTACGCAAACAGACTTGTAGCAGAATGGATTAATGCAGGGAATGCGTAAGTAGGGACCTTCTAGAGAGGTTCACTCTAGCTAGCTTGACTTTGATTTGTTACCTTGTCCCTGGGCATCTAGCTCCATTTTCTAATTACAATCATTCCCTCAGCATAACAGTATTTTATGATAAGTTTTAGACTTACACCAGTCACTCTTCTCCCTGTAAGCACCAAGAATAAGATACTCCCCCACCCCTTTAATCAGCACCAGCCCACCAAAAGCAGCAGCATCACAACCCTGAACATACTGCTTTTTCCATTCACACAGTCTAGTTTCCCTAATTGGAATACAGGATACAAGAGCAACAGGCAAAATACCCCCCATAAATATATAACACTTGCATTGCAGAAGTATCACCAAAGGCCTGTTTTGAGACACCGACTAAGCAGTTAAGCTCCTACAATAACTTTCTTCACAGATGTTCTGATTACTGAGCTACCTATTTGTATTACCTTTATGTAATGCCCATGTGTGCAAGGGATATTTATGCAAATACAGAAGTTACTTTAATTTTTGTAGAGTCAGGTAGTAAAGAATTAAACCAGTAGTCAAGAGATTGCAGGTAGTTGCATGGGGTGCAGTTCCCTTAAGTTTCTTGTTGCTGTATGCCTTCTTAACAAGGGAATCAGCTCGAGGCTTTTTCAACAGCTTGCTTGTGAGAGGACTTGCTCTTGTGGTCATCATTATCAGAACTTTTCACTAACCCATAGAATTCATCCCTCATGTTACGCTGCCTACACTGGTTTCAAGTGCTGGAAAAGTATCTGTGTCGTAACCACAGGGAACTGGGATCCTTAAGTCCACTGACCTCTTCAGCTTACTAAGCTTAAGCTCTACTTAAGAACACAAAAAGAGCGGAGAAATGTTGCCTAGAAAGGCAAGTGCAAGTTATTTAGCCATAATGAAATTCAACTCTTATTAAAACAGATGCAGCAGAGAAATCCTGTAACTTTTTACTGTCCTGAGAACTGTTCTACATGGTGATAATACATGGCACCAGCTTGGTATTCTAGCCTACATCAGGAAGCAGCTTCAACTCTGCATTTAAGGAAGAAGTATGATTTCTGCAAAGAAAACCTGCACCAAAACCAAACTGAACATCCGAAAAGATACTGACAAAACTTTAAAGGACAGCAGGCAGAATGGCAAAGGAAAGGGACAAACAAAAGCTCAGTACACAAGTCACAGAATTCAACTATGAAGATTGTTCCAAAGACTGTATGAGGTTTTCCAAACAATGTTCACCACAACGGTTGTTTTAACAACTCATCTATAGCCAACCCAAATATGGTTTATCAGGAGTGATCTCTATCTGCTTGAGCCTTTTAGTCCAAGGCCCTTCTCCACAGTCTTGAAAGATTTAGCTCCTTACTTTACAATAAAGAAGAAGCAATGCCAAAAATAAGCTTTTTCCTTCTGAGAGGTTTTAGAAGCAGTGAGGAGTGTACATCTAGTGCCAAGGTAGCTCACAGATAGTATCGCTCTTCTAGCTCTTACCTCTGTCCCCTCCCTAAGAATTCTTACAAAGCAAGCATGTCCTCTTGCAGCAAATCAATACAGCAATTAGCATGAATTTCAGACACTTAATGTCTATAAGCATATAGCCCAAAATAACTGAGGATTACCAAAAACAGTGATAGACTCCTGTTATCTCAATCACTCTAGGTAACTTCAGCTGGCAGCCTACAAGCTGCATCCAGTCCCAAAGACAACCAAGCAACTCCTTGCACTGGGGCTTTGGGCTGCAGAAGCAAACTGCTGAGAGGAAGGGCAAGTTCTACAGTATAAACTTGTCCCTTAAGTCATCAGCACCTCTGAGTGAATAAGCACTGCTGTATACTGATACAATGGAAACTGTTCCCAGCAACACCCTCCAGAAGAAAAGGGGAGAGACACATCTACCTTTCCATCCCAAGGCATTGCTACTTCAGAGGCTGCAAACCAGTCTCAAGGCACCAGGGTGGGAATGCCTGTAGACAATCAATGCTTTAGGCACCAGATATGCTGCTCTCTTCATTCTTCCCACCCTCCAGCCTGTCTGCATTTCCTAATGCCCAGTGGCTTTACTAGATACTAATCCCCCAGTTCTCTCACAGACACTGACTGGCCTTCACCTCCCCCACCATGTGTTTCCAGCTCGTCCAGGCCAAAATCTTTATTTTTCTCTCTGAATTACGAAGGACCATGCTTACTTACATCAGCATTTTATCAAGTTCAGATTTATTAGAAAGCACAAGATGCTTCTGTGATTCTGTGGAGGACAGTTTTTCCTGTTGAGGACATTCCTGCTCTTCAATTTGAAGCGAGGACAAACAAATCTAGTGTATTTAATTCCAAGTTTTACCAGACTGCAGGAATGAGATCAGAAGAGTTTATTCTCTGCAGTTCCCAAACCAACACAGACACAAAAACATCCCAGACATTCTTTGCTCTCGTTTGAGCTTTCATGCAGGAATTCTCTTAGGTGCTGTGCAACACATGAACAAGAATAATTTGGGGTCTTGTTTAAGAACAGGAATGACCAGAATCCAGTCAAATGCAACAGGATATATACTTTGCTGCCTCATATGAAATAAAGAAGACTTATTAAAAAAAATCAGTTTAAAACATCCCTCATTAACTGGAAATTGCATTAGACATTGCCAAACAGCTTTTTAATGGGGATATATTATAACCATGCTGTGCAGCTTCCGAGGTTTTGCGCTTCTAAGACTCCTTTTATTTGTGGACTACAGCGTATTCCACAAATTCCACAGCGTAGGAAAAAGGCTCTGACACATACCTGTAAGGCAGGCATTATCCCACTCTAGGTGAAAACCTATACAGATGGTAACTTACTCAAATTCACAAAGCAAGCCACAGTAGAAAAGATAAAAGGGAGCACAAGCTACCACCATTCTTCAGGCATTTAATGCCTGGAAAGCTATTCTCCCCCAGCCTCTGGTCATGTTCAAAGATACCACAAACACAGCCAAGAAGAGTACAATAATGCATCACTGTGGTCAGATGTAGTTAACTCCTTACACCACAGAGCTCTTCCCTCTGAGCAATTACAGTTGTGGCTTCACTTACATGCAGTGTTTGAACTACAAGGAGGCACTTGCTGATGCAGCCTGAATATCTAACACAGGAAATAGATGAATAACATTGGACAGCAGTGAATGAAGCAGTGCTACTGCTTTAACCTAAACAGTACAGCAAACACCCTTCAACAGAGAAGAGTTAAGCAACAATCTATCACTGTTCTCTTATACCACTGCATGAGTGCTGCACCAAGGGACAAGACAGATTACCACTATGTACTGTTCTGGATTTTTAATCTGTTAAATAAAGGTTAGGTAGAAATAGGCAAAGGTTGGTACCAAAGCTAGAGTCAGTCCAGTTGAAGTGGCTGTCTGACAGGCTTATTGTGGAGTTACTTGCCTTGTTTGAGCTTTTAAAAGCTTATAATAATCTAAGTCCAACAGTTAAGTGGAATTTGAGACTTGGATCCATGCAGTTTAAGAATAACATGCCAGTTTTTCTTATAAAACTAAGTTATGACTTCATTAGTTGCTTACCCAAAACTGTAAGATACTAACCCTCAGCAGCAAAGGGGTAAGTTATTCCTTTATTGGGCTACAAAAGCCAGCTTCCCTCTCCAACACCAGTTGGTACCTTCCCTGTCCAAGGAGACTGATCAAAACAGTAGAAATTCAACACCATGCTGATGCTCCAAGTTTGACAAAGAGCATCCATGTAAGACTCCGGAGACATGTTTAATCATTGTTTGAAAGACATGAAAATCCTCTTAAGTTAGCTAATCACATCCTGCAGCAAGCTGAAGATACTTGACATTCCTACCTTCCCCCACCTTTGGGGCAAACTAAGTGTAAACATGGCACCAACCCAACTACAGCAGAGCCAAGTACCATTTACGATCTCAAAGCAGTACCCTTTAGCCTCAGCACTACACAGAAGGTCCAGGCACTGTCCCTTCCCATCACCTAACTAGCTTGTGGGGTAGAAAGCATTGGGAGAAGCAGTGAAGGATGAGTTTGTTTTCTAGTGCAGTGATGGCACTTTCTCTCAGCTCTAAGTCTAGATACACATGGCAATTCCCCTGTATAATCAAAAATAAACCTTCATCCTCCTAAGTAAGAACAGAATTATGGTACGGCACCCCAAAACAAGCAATGGGGAATCACATGCAAAAGGCAGATACCTCTTTAAAATTTTTCAGTTTAAAAGGGGCAGACAAGAAGAGACAGAAGGAGTACCCAGTCTGATGTGGCATTTAACTCTCAAGCTGGCTCACAGCTTGCGTAGATTCTTCCACAAAGTTTCCAAGGCCATTCTTTTGGATTGTTTCCACTCTGCAAATTTGTGACAGCATATACACGCTGCTGACAATCCAGCTTAGTTGACTTATGATAGGAGAAGATCAAGTAGGACTGCTGTTAACATCATTCCCTTTCACAGAGAAACCCACTCAGCTGCTGACAAGTCCAGAGTTAAAAATAACACATCTCTGGCATGTACCTTTCTGGGAGACCAACAGCTGTATGCTTTGGCAGATGCACCCAAGCCAACTGCTCAAAGAGCTACAGAAGATGCATACTACGTTTTAGGAACTGTTCCTTCCAATTCAGCACAGGAACATCCACCAAGTTCAGTATCAAACAGGACTGAGGGGGTAAATGCAGCAACACAACTGGAATCAAGGGTAGCATCCATGATAAAATCAGAAACTGAAGAGTCCAATTCAACACTTAATTATTGGAGCAAAGATATGCTGAAAGAGTGGTTGAGAACCTTGAAGGGTTTTCTTACCTCCTAAGTAATGATTCAGTTTCTAAACTTGAGCAGAAGCCTGACTAGTTTCTATCTTCATCTATTTCTTATTTGGACAAGCCCATATTGTACAAACTGAAGCAGTAGTCAACTCCTTAGATGTCCAGCCCTGTCCGTGCAGAAGTACTACATGGCAAGATAAATTTAGACACTTTGCAACTAGAAAATACAAAGCTGCAGTGCACTTCATAGGAAAGAGACACCACACTGAGTTTGTCCAGCAGCTTTATTGTCTTACTGCTGAAGCAAACAAACTGCTGAACTGAAAAACTAAGCATTGGGCAAGTATTTTGGCAATTATACATCTACTGTATTACTATAGGACAAGGTATGCTTGAAATAAAGTTCTTAGCAAGTCTACAATTTACTTCATTGAATAGTAAAGATCCTAAACCTAGTGAATTTAAATCCTTCAATTGTTGGTACAAAGCCTTAACATACTGGGGGAGTACCATTTCAAAGGACAATCTAAAGGGAAAACAAGTCTTACTGCATTTTAGACTCTTTTTTTTTTACCACGTTGAAGCTATTCAGGAGTTGTCCAACCTAAAACAACCTGAGCAAATTACTAGAACAGAAATTCTCCAATCCACAAGCACACTCAGATGAGACTGTCTTCAAAAGAGATGCATAACCTATCTTTGTTCAATCAATACTGAAGTCTAGCTACAACTTCCACTACTTTTTTTAGTTGTTTCCAGAGGCCATTGCTCAATTTCCCATTCAAAGCACTTCATAACTAAGCATGCAAGAAAGCCATCTCTGATGCACACAAATGCTGCACACCAATGAATACACCTCTATATGACACAAATGGCCAATTAATTATATTATTGGTCAGGCAGCCTATTCAAGTGGAATTAAAGCATCTAATTAACTTTCACCAACAACATACTGAATGAAAGTTAAACTAATACATCATTATTAGAAGCCACAGTAAATTTAAAGATTAGGTTTAAAGGTAGAGTCCTGCAAACAGTTTTGATCTTGGAAACTCAAAGTATATACCAGGTTTTTCTCTGGGTAGTGAGCAAGTACAAACATCCCATTATGCAATCAAACACCTTTCAGCCTTTTATAGCCATGCAAACACCAAGCATCCTAGGTTTTACTCCTCAAAAGAGTGAGAAACAGTGTTAGAGAGCACACAGGCAACAGCATTCAAAGCTAAGCAATTCCTTTAGGAGATTAACCTATAAGGAGGGCACACCTGTAGCTAAGTCACACATACAGGCCTCCAGCTGCTCCAAGTTCCAAGTCTGTACAGCCTTCCATGACTCTTGCACTGTAAATAAAGAGCTGTGGATTTTATCTACATTGTTTGAAGTAAGATGGGTTTTACCACACTGCTGATGCAGTTCTGCACTGTGCAATTCTGAAAGTCTGTCTTGGCTAGCTTTCCATTTTATAATCAAAGTTTCTGATTCTTTGCTCAAAACCCCAGGCCCTTACAGAAAGGAATGCTGCAACTCTTCCGCATTAGGCTCCTCTCAGAAAGGGTTTACTCTCAGCCTAAAAAGGCATAAGTACCCCCAGATTCCACTTCCGGAATGCTTGGCATTCCATAATATTTAAATAATTTCAGATGGGAAGTATTTCCTGGATGTTTTCCACTGTTCCTCCTCATGGCGTTAGAGCATAGCTGTGTGCTCAGCAAACACACCTCCCGCTCCCTCCTCCTGCGGAGCAGCACAGTGAGGCAGGTGCTCCAGGTAACAAGGCAGCTATTCCCTGTACATGCAGAGCCACGGGAGGGCAGAATTCCAGGTGAGGGACAGTCCTTGCCCTCTGCTTTACAGAGACTTCAGTATGAGCTTGCTCTACTCAAAGTCCTCTCTCCACAAAGATCACACCAACACTTGGATGCTCATGCCTAGAGGCACAAGAAAAACATCCCATGGCTATCAGCTTACAGCAGTCAATTCACCTAATCAAGCCACAAATCAAATCAACCCATGTAGTCCCATGCTGGTGCACCAGTATGTACATTGGTCACCTTTTTGTCATCTGATTTCAATTTTTATTTTTTTTTTTTGTAATTTAGGGGTCAGAGAGGATTTCTGAGCATTCTCTGCCCCATCTGCAGACAGCGATACTCTCTTCTTCCCTCATTCGCAACAAGAACCTTGTTCACACTTGCAGACTGAATGTTTTAGCCTACTGCGTTTACAGACACCCATGACAGATTTCCACTTTTGCATGCTGCAAACCTAAACATGAACTAAAGGCAACTGACAATTCTCCATTCAGATTTAACAAGCAACAGATGAACAGAGAAGGCCTGCACTCACCTGAATCAGCTCACTGTTCTATTTCAAGCAAGTACTTAAATATTTTACAATGGAGGAAAATAAAGCAGCTGTCAAGAGCTATGCAAAGGCTGGCCATAGGACTTAATAGCAGAGAGAATGTAAATGCTAAAAGCCTAAATTAATAGCATGCCCCAGCTAGGCTAAATCTAGTTCATCATACTCATACCTCAGGGTTCAGAGTTTCCTTTCCCTATTCAGGCAAAGACCTTTCAGGGTATACACAGGGCCAAAGCCATCCACCGAAACTTCTTGAAAATGCAGTTTCTAGTGCACTGCAGATAACTCCTCCACGTTCTGAGGGGCCACATCATCCCTTCAAGTGCTGCACTCCCTGAAATCAGCTTTGAAACCAGCTTGCCTAGGGCATCACACAGTAATCTCATAACCAGTGTGATGCAATCATTTTATTCCAGGGGTTGCATCTTGCAGTTCAATAAGTGGAAGTACAACATGACGAGGTATGCCAGTTTAGAGCACCTCCAGGTCATCAACCCAGCTCTATGAAGTCCAGACAATACTCTTATCAGATCACAGGAGTGTGTTCTACAGTTGTTGGCAAAAGTAGGCATCCTTGCAGAGTTCAAAAGTACATGTAAACAATTTGAATCTACCCACCAACCCCTATATTAGGTGTGCAGTGAAAGCTTCTAAACAAGCAGCACAAGGCAACTAATTAAAATGCCAAGGTTGAGCCTACAAGTTACCCTAGATCTCTGCTGGAGAGATGTAGAGTTTTCTTCTTTTAGCAGATGAACACTGGATTTGTTTGTGCTATCTGCAAGAGTTTAATTATACCTAAACTAGAAGTAGAGAAGATAACAAATTCTGCCAGCACAGGACACCAGCAAAGTATGCCTGCGATAAAAGCAGAGACATTTGCCTAGACACTTTTAGCTAGTTTCACATTGAACTGGTTTTCCTCATTTCACATTAACAAAGAAATATTCTACTATTCACTGGAGACATAGACCCCATTCAAGGTGTGGGGAATAAATCTCTATTCAACAAGTTTTATGAAGAGCCTTAGCCTACTCCAAAAGGCTGAAGAAATAGTTTGTCATATATTTCCTTGGAAGTGGAGTTATTTCTCATGCATGTAACACTTGACTGGATCATCATACCAGAACATTGCAACTCTCAACACAAATCTGAGTAGACTAGGGGTCTACTGTGATTTTAGTAGATGTGAACATTTGTTCCTGTTCTCAGCTATCAACTCACAGTGAGTACACACAAGCTCTGCTTTTGCTAAGGAGACAGCATGAAGAACTTTGCATTATGAACAGTACAAAAAAAAAAAAAAAGAAGAGGGACTCCTGTTACTGTGAACAGAGGGTGGGGACCATAACTTAAGTATAGCTCCTAAGTGTGCAAGAAAAGAAAGTAGTGTTTTATCTTTAATTTGCAGCAGAACATCAGAACTGTAGCTTCTTTTTTTACAGGGATTATATAATGGGACAGCATTAAAGTTCCTAACTAGCACTTCCAGACTTTGTCTGGTGCTCTTAAGTACAACTCTAGGATTTACAGCACACTGTATGCCTACAGTGTTCATAAGTCACATCATTCCCTCTTGTTTAGAGCTAAATAACAGGTACTGTTATCCCTGAACCAACATCTCTGATCCACTGATGTGCAAGCATATGACTGGTGGGATGAGTCAATAAACTAGCCTTTGAGAACAGTGGAAATGTTGGACTTCTGAAACAGGAGAAATGCAGCTACTGTCACTAAGTTGAGTGTCCAGCCTCCGAAAGATGACAGCTGGAAGCAAACGTGGATTTTTTAACTAGGGTGCTTTTAGAAGCTTTTCAGAATTTAACTTTACTGAATTCACTAGTATATGGCAGGAAAGAAACAGCTGAAGGACTTTCAAGTGTCTTAAATTGCCTGATAACTGGAAGTGTTAAGTCAGTAGAAACAAAAGAGCCTATTTTCAGCATAGTGATCCCTACAGCCAGCACAGGCTGACTATCAGGAACTGCAGTATCATAATAAGAGCTCCTGTATTCTAAAAGCTGCTCGACTTCCACAATATGTCAGCACTCCAACCAGGAGGCTAGAGCTGTCTAGACTGTCTTCAGTAGCTGTCCCTCATCCAGGCTTGACTACCAACGCAAGTGACTAAATCCAGCTCCAGCCATACAACTAGCAAACAAAATTTGTCAGTCCAGCCATAGGACTGTAGCTCACAGTAGGCCAATCCAACATGTTCAACACATAGCCAGGGATGAGAAAGCACACTCAGAAATGAGCCTGGAAACACAGACCATAGAATGGATGCAGCACAACTGATTATTTGTCATCAGAAAAACTGACTGGAAACAGGAGGCTGTTACAGCTCACATGTACCCAACTAAGCTTGTTGTCTATTGCCCTTAACTGCCAACAATCTTAACTCAAGCCATGATTCTTCCACAGCTAGGATTGACTCTTTTTATATACAACTACTATATACTACTTAAACCTTGTACTTTCCACAAAACCCTGACAAAAGGAAGCCAGCAATGCAAAGAAAGTTTTACTACTGCTCTCAAATGTAAGGTCAATAAGTGCTTGTGAATTGCTACAGTGGCATAGTCTTCATGAGGCTATGAGAAACAACTTGGTAAAGGCCTAAACCCTCAGATTAAAATGCTAGAGAAGTTATCAGATCCTGGAAACTTAAAAAGGCTTATCCCTATCCTGTTTGGAGATAGTTTGTGGCCAAAATTACTAGTTGCTGTGTAGCTAAAGACAAAATTAAAAGAGAGAGAAAAGTTTTAGCCTCAAGCAACAGTAAAAAGAAACCTTAAGAGCTAAGATAAGTCAAGTTTGGTCTTTGACATATGGCCCGTTTTCAGCATGGTCCATCCCTACAGCCAGCACAGCTATCAGGAACTGCAGTATCATGAGTATCCTCTACTGTAAAGGCTATTCAACTTTCACAATATGTCAACATAGAGAATATTTAAGTAGACAACTTCAGTATTTGAGCAGCAGCGTTTCTCTAATGCTAATTCTGTTCCAGGTATTTCATACTCCTTTCTACTATCAAGCACAGAGTGCTAGCATTATTACATGGCAAGTTTCAGCTCCTGCAACTTGAATTCTAAGAGAATTGCTCACAAATTAGAACTGGCATAAACTTTTAACATAATCCTATGCCTCAATGGGTACCACTGACACAACTCAAACTAGGCTATTTGCTGATAAGGACCAAACACATTTTCATCAGGGTATCAAGATATCCTTGACCATAGCCAAGGATGAAGATCACCATAACCAGACGTTATGGAGATGCTCCAATAAGTTTCCCAGGTCAAAGGTTGCCAGGATATACAATAACTGACAGTTCTTTTTCAGAATTCTTCAGTACCAAGACCAGTAATGGCTTATCAGTGACTTTATGCAACCTTCCTCTTCCAAATGGGGAAGATGAAAAGCCAGTCCCTAGGTTTGGGTGTGACAGTGCCATGTCAAAACTTGTAGAGGCTTCTCACAGAGCCAGAACTTACAGAAATTAATAGCCTGTAGGTGCTTGAATTCATGTGGAATTTAGCATTCAACTCAATGCCAGAGAACCTGCATCAATATGCCATGATCTGAAGTGCCAGAAACGTGTAGAAGCTAAAATCCCCAAAGAATTTCGAGGTGATCAGGCTTTCCCCTTCCTTACTATGCAAATCGCTTACTCCCCATAAGTCACACACATACCTGCAAAGCAGTTGTTTACAAACTGTACAGAACTGCAGTACTCCAAAAGTAAGGGCACTCATATGGAAAAAACAGAGTAACACAATGAAGACTGAAATCTACATTCACATGGGAAGAGAACTTGAAAGTAGTCAGTCGATTTGAGGCTAGATCTTAAAAGAAGATTAAAAGCACAGAGCAGGATATATGTTAGACTACATCTCCTCTGATACTGCTTCGGTGCACTGGCACCTTTCACACCAAAACACTAAGACATCTGCACTGCCTTGAAAAGGATTGAAGCAGGTAACTTCCAGGCACAACCAGTTTGACTGATGTGAACTTCATGTTGGTGGTACTTCCAGAAGCATGCCAAAACACTGCTGACTCTGCTAGGAGATTTACAAACCCAGGCAGCATCACAGAAGCAGCAATGCTGACTAACAGTGTAGAACCTGGTCTGACCACCTGTACTGGGTTTGCATGGTAAGGAAACATGGTAGCTCTAGATAGCAAACTAGAGATTCCTCTACAGCTCACAGAAGAGACCATGGAGGAGCAAGTATTGCCCTGCTGCCCATGGAAAGGATGCCACAGCAGAGCTGTTGGATATCTCCTGAAGGAAGCTGCAGACCATGGAGATCTCACAATGGAGTAGGGGTTTTTTTTCTGGAAGATTGGAGTCCATAAGAAAAACCCATTTTGGAGTAGGAGAAGAAGTGAGAAGGGGTCTGGCAGGTGGTCAAGGTCAGACAACCACACAAGCAAGAAGAAAAGCAGAAGCCTTTCCAGTCTGCCAATTCTAGGCACAATCCTCACACTCCAGTCAAAAACTGCCCATGCTGTTTGGTCCTGTGGATAACTTAGTGCCAGCTGGCTTGTCATTAGAAATACTTTAGCATGAGTGAGACTTAAATACAGGGATGGCCTGAAATCTAGACAGGAAGCTTTCCCTGGCATAAGTGAATAAACCAGCAAATAAATCAATCAAGGGAAGGAATACAGAATTAAGTGAATTCAAGTGATTAATTACAGTTCTGTTTAATTTTGTCACATTGTCTGACACCAAATCAGTTTCTGAGCTCTCCTGTCTGTCCAGAACTGTTGGCCTTTCAGACTGAAAAAGAAGCATCTGTCTTTTTTATTCCCTTTTCTAGCCTCAGACCTTATATTGCAATTACCAAAGTGGAATACAAGCTTCAACTAAGACAGACACTTGCCAGATATTCATTCAGTCCTCTGCAAATGCCTCCTTAGTAGGTTGTAGTGTTGGTTGAATCACCACCATTTGAGCTTTAAAGTGGGATGACTTTATAATCTTTCACAATTTCCACAAAAACTTTCCCCAAAGAGGAGCCACACTTAAAGGGACACTTCCTACAAAGTCAAGCTCACTGTCTGAAAGCAGTAGGTTCAACTAAAACTGTTCAAACTGAGCAGACCCTACATACAGCACTAGATAAAACATAGATGTTGCTCTATAATACATCTAGAAAGATTCCCAAGAGCCAGCTGTACATTCTAAGAACCAACGAGAACAAAATAATACTGGGTACCATCAGCTTTCTTCCCAAAAAAATACCTAAGATAGAGGCATGTCTCTCCATAAAGTAAGGGGAAACTTCCAGGCATTTTCCCTTCACTTCAGGTATCTGAAGCTCTAAGCCAGGTGCTCAAAATGAGTCAGAAATCAAGACATCAGCTTGACTGGAGTTTTGATTAAAAAGATACTCTAGCAGCTGCTTTACCAGGGAAAAAAAAACCAAAACTGAGGGGGGCAGAGCTGGGGAAAGTAGAAGAAAGAACTCCCTGCTCTTTGGGTAAGAAATGCTTCCGCAAACCCTGTCCCTTGCCTATTTTAGGATGTTTCCTCTATTCAAAGCTATCAAATCCTGATTGCAATTCAGTATAGGGCATTAACTAAACAAGCTTCATCAACGTCAGCATTTATAAATGCTATCTTCAGTTAGTATCTTTTTGAATCCAGTAGTGACTTCATTCAGTTGCTTTGTGTAAACAATGCCTAACACTGGTGTCAATCACCTCACAAAAAAACAGATGCCAAGAGGATCTTGTGTTCTTACATCAGCATCTGCTAGTGAAACGAAAGCCACTAGCAAGTCCCACTAATGCAATTTTAGATAAGTGTAGTTCTGCCCATCTGAACACTGGCATGAGATTTAACAAGATTATCTCTTCTCATTTGATCCTAATTGGTTGCCTTAGGAAATGCATGGATATGCATGAACATCAGTCTACCATACACTGAAGAACTGACATGCTTGGCTTAGGTTGTTTGTGGTAATCCCTAGGTCTGCTTTCTAATAAATACTAACCAGAGACAAGCCAAAGATAACACCCTATTTTGTCCTCTTAATCAGAGGTGACCTCATCATGTCTATCATCAGCTTTCTGGCACTTCCTGAATACAAGTGTCTGTATTCTCCACAGTTTCATGCAAGGTGAAGACAAGGAAAGAGAACTGAAAGTCATCTTTAGCTTTTGCTCTAACATGCTGCATTTAACCATTGCCCTGAAAGGCTGGTTATATCTTTATGAGTGCATTTATCAATGCTGAACAAAGTGAAGCAAAGTATGTCAGGTGGAATATATATGTGCAGTTTAACTTGATTTACTTGTTCTGATGATTTCCAAAGAAAAAGTGTGAATTACTGAAATTGGACACACCTTTACCAGGAGGATGGCTTCAGGCAGGGTTCAGCAAAAACTACCAAGTCCAGAACTGTTCTCCTACTCCCATTGTCCTGCCTGAACAAATGCACACCCAGGGAGTGAGGGAATCTTGGAGGGAATGAAGCAGATTTTGACAGGAGTCTAGACAAAGAAAAAGCTAGTCAGAAGCTTTTCATATAGCTATTCTGAAGGTGACACTATCAGTGAACAGGTTAACTTGGAAGTAGTCACAGTAGAGGCTTCCCACTTAAGGTCAGATGTGGAAATTTTCTTAAGAAAAGCAATAATGAGCTAAAAGTGACATGGGATACCTAAGAAGGTGTCAAGTTTATTAGGAAGAACAGTTATTGTAATGAGATACCTTTCTTTTTTAAAAACGGGGCAGGGGGGGAAGAGATACGTGTTTGTTACTCAATATTCTTTGCTACAGGAAAAAACTTGCTGAGAGCTGAAGTTAGACTTTCTATCTGGGACTGTCATTCACTCAACAGCAGAGTGTTCCTTGGAGCTTTTTTTAAAGTTTCAAGTAAAATCAAATCCTTCTCTTTTCAAATTCCATGGGATTTTACTACTGAAGTCTTCTGACCTGTACTGGGACTTCAGCAGGAAGCAAAGGGAAGAGTCCCTGGACTGCATGAAGCAATTATGGAAGTATTTTTGGTTTTGTTTGCCAGCAGATCTAAAAGCAAAACTTGAACACTTTTAGGTAAATTCTTAAGAGTTCCAACAGGAAACTTAAAAACTTAGTTTACTTCTGACACCAGCTGTTCAACCTAGATCAGAGTCTCGAATCTTTGGGCTCAAAATGTACTTGTCATACAACTGGATCAAATCCAGAAATGTTGAAGGACAGGTTTTAAAAATGGTCAAAATTACTCAAATTTGGTAACTTTTTTTTTCCTCAGACTCAGTTTGTTCCAGCACTGAGAAATCCTAGTGTTCTAGAAGATAAACTGCATTTTTCTGAGGTTCAGGCAAAACTCAGTTTGTAAGTTGGGACGGATTTTTTTTTTAATTACTTTCATGCAAGAACCACATACACATGAACCAGGACAGCTTCATCCTCCTAGGATAAAAGCTAACAGCTACACATTATATTTGTTTACACAGCAACAAATTTTACAAAACAGTGCAGATGAGTTAAGGTGCTTTGTGCTACAGGTTCTTTTATAGCCAGATTAGAAATTTGCCAAACATACACTGCAATATGCTGATGAACAACAACTAGTTTCAGTTCCAATACTGCTGCCAAAGTGCTTCAGGTGAAGAAGTACTTTTGTGGTAAAGAAAAGCTCAACTTCTGTTCACAAACCAGCCAGTTTGGAACTTCTTTAGGTATCTATTGTTCACAATAAAAATCCTGAAATGTAGACAGCCTCATTGACAACTGAGGTCAAAGACAAAAAAAGCATTAGCAGCCATACTTTCACTCTGATTGCTTTTCACTCTCCATCCTACTCATCTTCAAGAGAGACCTATTCCAGTAACAACATGACAAAAGTTTAATCTGTCTAGTTATTTAATGCTCCATTAGCCACCTTAAATGTAATCCTGAATTTTCACATAACTGATAGGTGAGCTGTGAAGTTCATGAGAGTTCCTACAGTTAGATTTTAACAATTTTAAGTTTTAAGAAGAGTAGTAGCTTAGGTCCTTAATTTAGAAAAAGAAAACCAACCATCAATTAGGAGCATAAACCATTTTCAGAGTTCAATGTGAAGGGAACACTCAGCTCCCCGGAAGTTCCTGAAGATGAGCACCCAAAACAAAAAATTTGGGCTGACATACTCTCCCATACTTCCAGACAATGGGTTTAACAATCATTAATATGCTACCACCAGTCAAATGTGTTTATATCCATTCTGTAATCTGTAGAAATTGCAGCTACTATTCCTTCTACAGTTCAAGCTTGAACTGGGAAGGTAAAGTGGTTGCAAGACCAGTTACTGCCACAGAGAATATCCCACCTCTATGAAACAGGACATCACTGGCTCTACAGAGCACCTAACAAGCTAAAGCCT
The DNA here is from genome assembly GCA_013396655.1 of Campylorhamphus procurvoides. NCBI lineage: Eukaryota > Metazoa > Chordata > Aves > Passeriformes > Dendrocolaptidae > Campylorhamphus > Campylorhamphus procurvoides. Next base: position 2,048,270 of record WBMV01005836.1, on the reverse strand, counting down.
AGAGAAGACAGCTTTGACTTTCAATCCCGGACCAAAGGCTATGACTCCTGCTTCTAGAAATACTGTCCATACCTATGCAATAATAAAGGAAAGATAGTCCAGGGACACTGACAAAGTTAGAAGAATGTTGGTGTAGCAACCCTGAAAAAAGGTCATAGCAAAATTCTTCAATGATTATCCCCTTTATGGAAAGCAAAAGGCATGTTAAGTAGCACAGCCACCACTGAAATACCTTATTCCACCATTAGGTATTGCCTACTCAGTTAAGCAGTGCTGCTTTGTCATCACTTCAGATTTTTACCTACAAAGCTGCAGGAGAGTGTCTCTAGAATAACCTGAGGCTTTTAGGCACAGCAGCCAGAAGCACCATTCTCTTACAGACAAGAAGTAAACCCTTGGACTTTCTACACACGTGCAGTGCATTTAAGAAATCCTATCCCATGGCAACTGCTTTCAGAAGTTAAAGCTCTAGTAGAACAGATCTTGCCTAATTGTCAGGAATATTTCAGATGCATTGCAGCTAACTGAGGGCAAATAACGCCACCAGCATGGATAATCCATTTGGCTACAGTTTACTATAACAGAAGGATATGGCAGCACTTACACCCAATCCCTTACTTGACAGAACTCCAAAGCCTTGGTAGTAGATACTGGTATTGTTTTTAAGTTAAAAGAATGGATCAAGCTCTTCTAGATTAACATATTTTTAGGTTAAGATGCAGACAGGGAAATAGGTCTAGTTAACCTCTAGAACTGTATAGTAGAAAAACCAGTGTAGCAAAAAAATCATTGGAAGAACACCCCTGTTCATTTTACACATACAAGTCTTACAGATTTTTGTTAGAACTAATTTGCTTCCACTGAGCCTGAGGAGTGTACACATTAAAACTCACATTTCCCTACAAGCTTGGAGTAGATAAGCCTCTAGTGTTCCAGATGCACCCATATTTTTAAAAGCTACTTTTGCACATAGCTTATCTACTTTTGCAACACTTGTCTGCTCACTTTTACGAGCAGAGGAATAAGCCAAATGCAAAACTCCAGGCAGAAGCCAAAGAGAGTTACCACCATTCTGTATGGTAACTAGACCCAAATCAGAAGCAGCTTCTTGGCTCAGACAGAAACCCCTTTATCTGGCTTGTATCCACAAACTCCAACTCATTTAATATCCTCCACTTGGAAATTACACCCAAGAGCTTCTGGCTTTTTAGTTCTTAACTTATACCTAATTCCACCACGTATTTGTTTAAGCCTAAGTGTAGACTGCATGTAAATCTGCTTCAAAGAAATGGGAAGGGAAATGGTTTGATGTACCTAGAGTAGGTTGTTTAATCTCCATGCTATTCAAGGGAGTCTATGCTGCAACAAGAGATTACCATCCTATCTGCTTCTGACTAGCATGTATATGGTACACACAGAAGTAAGATCTAGAGATAGTGTACATCTGGCCATCTTTCCTAGGCACCTGTCCCCCTATGCTGTATTTTAAAGGATGCCACTACCTTTACCAGGTGTTTTCACCTGAGGATGCTTCCTGGTTCACTCCCCTTCCATACCATGGGTGGCCACACTGCTGCTTCTGCAATCCATCGCACCCACAGAACATAAGATAGTTACCTCTACATTAAGACTGTATTGGATTGTTTTAGTTTGCTGGAGTATCAAACCCTAAAGTATGAGAATTACAACGGAAGGATCATATGGTTTTGTATTTTAAGTTCTCTACATAACCAAAGAAAAAGTTCTCAACCAAGTACTCTGGAACTCCATGAGGTTACAGAACAAGCTTCCACGCTTCACAATCCTAAGTACAGCAGCTAAGCTAGTGGACTTTCTTCATGAGAAGGCAGAGTATGATTTCCCTGTGCAATTAAAGCAATTCATTTCTGTCACAGAAGAGGACAACATTTTCCACATTCCTTCTAGTCTGTGACCCAAGTAATGGTAACAGAGAACTGGTGGCCAAGAGAAACTCTGAAACAGAATCTGCCCACTAACTGTTTGGAACCTCTCCTCCCTGTTTGAGGATCAGCACTTCCCTCTGGATTTGATTCCAACTATCATTAACTGGACCACTGGCCAAGAAAAGCAAGTCATTTCACATATCCTACTTCACCATCCTTCTTATCCCTACATACCCTCCCTTCTACTTACTATGATTCTTTCTATCATAGCTTCTCCCATGAGAAAGCCCTCACCTTTATCAGCCCCTCAATCCCAGCTTTAATCAATATCTCAGTGGCACAGAAACAGCAGACTTCTTCCACTCTCAATAGGGTGGAATTACATTCTTTCGCTTTGGCAGAGACTCAGAATAGAGAAAAATTATATTACACCAATAGCCTTAATAGCAGTGAATCAAATGTAACTTCAGACCGACATGGGCTGCCATGTAGCCTACAGAGTCAATCTCAATAGATTCATAGAATAGAATCTCAATAGTCTATGCCTTACACAGAAAGAGTGGTGCATGCAAACTATCAGCTTCTTTCCCCTTAGCTACTCCAAGTCAAAGTGTGTGGGGCAAGGCAACCCAGTTTACAGAACCCTGGCACACAGTCTGGATCTGTACTCAAGCAGTAAGCACTGTGGTACTCTGCTGCAGTGACTCAGCTACTATTATCCTGCTCACACTCTTCCATCTTCTTCATCCAGAGGCAGCATTTGTTCCTTCAGAACTCCAGCTCCAGCCCAGGAGGGGAGTCTGGGTGCCCATGGCAGAACAAGTTATCTACCTATATGCACCAGTTTCTGTGGGACTTCCTCCACCTGCATGGAAGCGGCTGCCAGTAGCCCTGGTGGGTAGCTTGTCTAGGCTTTGCTGCCAGACTCTACATGCCAAAACCCTGAGCCAACCTTTAATGATGTGGCCTCTGTTCCTATAGTAGCTAGTGTTATTTTCTATCTCTAGGCACAGACCTTGCGGGGAAAGTACCTAAGTTTGCTCTCATTTCACACCTACCACTCAGTTCCCCACTGCATAGCTACGTGACACTCCGTATGAAAACACCTGTCAGCGGGCTCTCAAAAGCAGCTGGCTCAGCCACAAGCCAGTGGGAGGCAAAAATGCACAAACCCAACATGCAGGCATATCCTCCCAAGCAGGCTACAGCTGGGAGACCACCAGCAAAGAGTTTGAAAGTGCAGGCAGCTGGAGACTTACAGGGGCTTCAAGGCCACTGCTCTGAGGACAGATGCACAACTGAAACATCTGACAATCATAGAGTGGGTGAGGTTGGAAAGGACAACAGTGAGGTCATCTGGTCCAACCTCTGCTCAACCAGGGTCATCATAGAGCACATTGCCCAGGATTGAATCCAGACAGTTCCCGTATGCCCCCAGTGAGGGAGACAGCACAGTCTTCCACTCAGATTGTTACTCCAGGCTGCTGCTGGCACCTGGGCATCATCCAGTCAGGTCCAGGCCAGTCTTAAGACCACCCTGAAAGTGTCACACAGACCAGAATGAAAGCCAAAAGCCAGTTTGCTCCATTGCCACTCCTGACACTGTAGGGACTGCACTTCCAGCACGTAGGCCTTTCACTCAATAGCACAGGCTCGTCTCAGAGCAACTCTTGTAGGGGAACATAACTATATTTGTTATCTCAATTTTTTAAGAAATAGCATTTGTGAGTGGGCAGGCCCGCTCTATGAGGCAATGCTTTCTTCACCACACAAGCAGCTGACCCTTCTCTAGTGCCCATGAACATTGCTAACACTGTATATACATTGTTACTGCAGCATCCCCCAGGAGCCTAAACTGCATCACAAGGCTACTGTGATAAGGATTAAAAACACGTAGGACATGGGGCAGGAGCGTAAGTTCAAGGCAAAGCCTCATCCTGAGGAAGCTGAGTGCTCCCAGGCTGAAGAGCTGCCGATAGCCTACGTGAAGCCAAATACAAAGAGCTCCTTTATGTGGTGGCTGATTGTCACTGCCCTGAGTCCAAACTTTACACCCTGGTGTAACTAGCTATACTTTCCTGTTTTTATTCTACTATAGCTACAGTGCTCCCCACCACCCCGAAAGAGAAAAAAGAACAAAAAAAAAAAGGCAGAGTTGCATTTTCTCTCAGGGTTTTGATGCCAGAATATTCCCTCCTCACACTTACAAGCAGTAAAGTCATGAGACACAGAACTTCATGTGGCTCACACATGAGCAGACAAACACAAGCTGTAACTGGTCATGTGAGCCAGTTAGAAGAGGGAGAGTTATGGACCACTTTCACCACATCCTAGTGGTTTCTCTGTGTAAGCAAACAGCTCACACTGACCACTGACACCACACCTTATCCAGAAATGTCCAGCATGGAAGCAATACACCCACAACAATGGCAGCCTTCACTGTTAGGGCAAGAACTTCACAAACAGAACAACTTCTCACAAAGGAGCACAGGAAGCTTTAAGTCTTACCAATGCAATGACAGTACTTGCTTGTAACACAACACAAAAGTTGACTTCATAGTTTAAATTGCAAGTTCCAACAGCTGCTACTCTGCCAGACCATCCCTTGAAGACCAAAGCAACAAACTACTTCCACTGCACACTACACCCGACTCAAGGTTTGCTGTGCCACAAAGTCCCTGGATGGTGCATCAACACCAGAGATCTCATGGCAGATGCTGGGGGACTCTGACAGAAAGCTACGTGTGATAGCACACCAGCCTTGAGGGATTAGCTCCAGTTTCACCTGTACTGCTTCCATGTTTAACTTTTAATGTGAGCATAAAGTTTATTGTGCAACACTTAACTGCACTGCCAGCTGTGCCAGCCCCAGAAGAACTGGGATTCAGCAGCCAAGTAAGAGACAAATGGGGGTTTGTTTGTTTGGGGTTTTTTTGACATAGTAATGTCGCAATTAGTTGGAGATGGCAGGATAAGAACATCTAAGATATTTAAATAGCAATATTAATATTTCAGAGCTACTATACTACTGAAATGAGTTTACAGTCATCTACCAATTGCTTCAGGCCATCTGGAAATGCAAGAAGCCAAGACAGCATCTGCTCTGCACTGTGAAGATTACCTTAGCACATGACTAGTGCTAGAGACTGGAAAACTAGTCCAAGCAGTTATCATTGTAGGTGTTCCATCAGCTACAGAGCTTGCTGCCACCACCAGCAAAAATATATGAGCAGGTTTTTTTTCCCTGTACCAAATGTTTTGGTGGCCAGAAATCTTCCATTAACAGCATAGCTCATTAACATGAGTGGAAATATTCTTGTAGCCAACTCTGAAGCTCAAGCAGTTAAAACACCAACTCTAAGACTATACAGAGCAAGTCAGATCCTACAATGTTTTCCTGTTTAGAACAGGACCCACTGCTCCAACACTAATGTATTGGAACATAATGTTTTAATGCTTCTCTACACAAGAATTAATCCTGTTCTTCAACACAGTGGAATAATGTTTAAAAAAACAAGTCACATCAATTTCTTTAGTACATATCAAGGAACCAAGCTAGCATTAAAGGTCTAAATAGGAGCAGGTGACAAAGATATAATTAGTATAGCTCTATTCACAATCAGAGCTTCCACTTGTTTAAAAACTTCTCTCACACAACGAAAACAAAGTATTTGTACCCAAAAGCTGTTTGCCACAGACTAATAAAACTGTCTTATCAGGGGATGCTTTCCTAAAGGCTTGCCTTTGGGTACTTATTTCTTCATTAAATGCATCTCTCCAGTGGTGAAATATTAAAGTGCTTCAGTTGTTATCAGTGCAGACCTTTGAAATGCAGAGCCTTGATTAAGTTCAAATCAAGAAACAAAATTCAGTCATTGAAAACCTATCCTAAATTTTACTCTTCAGTTCTAAATCTCCTTTGTAGGAAGCCCTCTGCTCTGCATTTTTATCACATGTGCTTTTTTCCTTTCTCCCCACCATATTCCTAATTTTGATAGGGCATGTGCAAAGACACCTACCTCTGCTTTGTGGAACTCTCCAAGTGGGGTTGCAGTGAACACACAGCAGAACACATTCCTTGTACCATTCCCTGGTGCACGCTGCAATGCTGCTTGCTCCTCCACAATGAGTGACAAAGCTACAGGAGGCTTTCCAGCACTTCTTATCAAAATTCTTATTTGGTGTTCTAACTAGTGGTCAGCTGCAGCAGGGAATTCCCACTGCTCTGTGGCACTCCAATTTATGCACTGGACTTTGCTGGTATCTTCACAATTTTACTATTTACTACCTTTCCTTTGCAACAGCACCTAACTGTAAGGTTCCTCCTACCATCTCCAACTCACACACCTTTCAAGGGAGAATATGACATGTTTCCATGTGTGAAACTAGGCAGCAAGTTATAGTAACTACCTGTCCTCCCCTCCTATTTTTAAGTTCTCTGCAGTCATTGCAGGGGGTACAGATCCCCAGTCTTCCAGAAATCTAAGCCTGCACATAGGACAGCTTTTGACTGCTGCAGTCACATTCTGCTCCTTCTGCAAGCACCCACCATTTCTCTCTGCTAGTATTTGTCATTACTACCGCCAAGAGTTCTCTTCCATAAATGGACCAAGCTCATAATGGTCAAAAGTTAGACTCAGATATAAGAAGGCCTACATAGGTCCCTCTCTGAACTAGAAAAACAAAGATTGTCCAGATGGAGGAATACAGAGCTTAGTGACACAATCTGTTTAATCTGCTATGGAAGAATACTGCTTAAATGCACCACACAGTAGGAAATACATGAGCCAGCCCAGTCAAGCTCCCTATCTATCACTTTGGGATCAAACAGGGGAAACAGCAAGTCGTGGCATGTCACACAACTCGATCTCATGCCAACAGAGAGAAAGAGGCACACAGGAAGATAATATGAATAGAAAGTAAAGCCTGATTATCTTTTTCCAGAAGGCAGCACCCTTCAGACAAACAACTTCCGAGTACAGTCAGTTGATCACATCCCCAGTGCTCTTCTGAGCTACAGAAGTAGAAGTGACCAGGCAATTGTATAACACAGCAGAACCTTTTCTAGAGTCTGTCAAGTGAGGAAACAAGTCATACAGCAACCCTGGGCATCCAAGTTATTTCTAGGACAAGATATTACACTTAACATGAGGCTTCACTTGCAGCACTTGCTATTAACTGTCAGTGGTCGAGTATGTGCAAAAGCCAGATGATTCCTGCACGTCACTGACACTTACAAAGTCTAAGGAATTAATGTCACTACTCACAGTTTCACTATAACAAGAAACAGCAAGCTTTGTACACCTTTTGAGAGCCAGAAGTTCCTCAGCAGACCTGTAGATACTAGCTGCACTTGTAATTTACTTTGGTATTCAAGTAATTATCCTGAACTCACTTCATCTTAAAAGTTTCATCCCTTATTGGCACAAGACATGTAGATATACCTATTTCTCTTCAATACCCCTAGTTTTTCATCATTTTCTGCAAACAGTAGCAAGGCATACTCTTCTGCTTACGTATTCAGTGACAATGCTGGCTGCCTAACTTAGAAGCAACACTACAGTAACAAGAGGAAAATGCAAGGAGGAAGATCTGGAACTTGCTTCAGGCACTATTCTTGGTAATTTAAATTCATTGAGAAGGATTAAAAGCTGCTGTTCACCTTTAAAAGCATTTCAGCTTGAAAATATTGTAGTTTCTAATTCTTGCCATAAAGAAAAGAAAATGTGAAAGGGTAAGTATCACACCCAGCAATTGAACACTTAAGAGGATCAGACCCTCAGAACAGCAACACTGACACCCCACCACAATGCACCTAGGGAGGTTTCCTGACAGGAATACACTCTTGATCACAAGTCAGCATGAGAAATACATACCAGTGTAACTTGGTAATCATCATTTAAGAAATCAATAATAAAGATTCTTTTGTGTTCATTGAAATCTGAAGTATGGCACCTTTATACTAATGACAACTGTACTAATCACTACAAGAGATAAAGCTCAGGGGCTTATATTAATCAACACAGTTGCAAATGAATAAACTAAAGTCCTCACCTTCACATGCACTTAATCATGACACTTCAAAGGGCAGAAAGACAAACTTCATGAGTTAAACACCCTGGAAGTTCACAGCTTTCCATTTAAGAGCTCATACCTTAAAACTTTAAGGCACAGTTGTTAGTGCGCACAACTGATATTTCTCCTCCAGTCATGAAGGGAGAAATAGCAAAGTCAGTTCACTTACTTCAAGCAAAAAGTAAATCAGTAGTCCTTTGTATTTGGTTTTCCACTCTGCTGAAGTAGCTCCCATTCCAAGACAATACAGCACAGGGAGCAATTAAATTGCCTTGTAAAGTACAATATATAAAAATGGCATATATGAAAACTGTTTGATATATAGGTTCATTGCACAATTATGCACTGCCATCATGATTTTTTTTATTTTGTTCTTTGTTTCAATTGCTCTTTATTAAAGTAGTTAGATACTAGTGCTGATGAAGGGCCCTAGTCATTCAGCCAGACTCTTACTTATCACCTCAAAGCCCCTCTCTATTTGGAACCACTCCAATTTTGAGGTTTATGCTTGATATGGGGTAATAAAGATATATGCATAAGCACCCCTGTGTTTCTTCATCTTTTAAAAGAGGTCTCCAGTAATTTATGGCACATACCAGTTCTGATCACACTAGTTCTAACAGCTGCTGTTACACATCTGGCCATAAAAGAGGCTACACAGCACAGCTGAACACAAGGACATCAGTGCAGCAGTACACTTTCCATGGCTCTGAGAACCATTTAATAGCCATCATGGTTAAACAGCACTTCCATCAAAAAAAAAAAAAAAAAAGAACATTGCACTGAAGTCCCTTGTTGTTATCCTTTGGCCAAGCAGGGATTCCAAAGACTCCTGTTTTTGCCTAACCATGACCTAAGTTAATCAGGTACATTTCATAGCATTTTACACTGCTAGGTCAAGAATGCACATGGCACAACGCATCCAACATGCCTGCAGAGAGATTAGTTTTTCCACTTACCCAGAGTAGTGCTTCCATTGCAGCATTGGCTGAAGAACAGCTACTGTTTTGCAGCTTTGTTATTGAAACTCTCTGCTACTCCGTGGTGCTGCTGCAGTGGTAACACTCGCTCAGTGGGAGAACCATATTTAGAAAAGATGTTGTGTTCTCCCCCAGAGCAATGTAATAGTTTGGTAAGTGAAATTAACAGTTCCAGTAAGAGTCAGACATTGTCAGATTAAAAAAAAACAGAGCTAGACTCCTACAGGGAGAAGTCTGGGCTGAAGGCATCGAGCTTTATTGCAGGGATTCATTTAATCCCTGCTTGGGAACATTAAAAAAAAGTCCTAGAGCTATGTGCTGGGAACAGGGGCTACATTAAATGCAAGACGAGCAATATAAAATCCACAGCCTGCCAGCCTCCCCCCTCCCGTGTTTTCTGCAATAAATACCAAGAAGTTAACACCGGCGTATGAACTTCACGCACGCCGCCGGTGCCCGGCTTTTAATAAGCGGGCGGGGGCCACTGGCGAGGGTCGGTGCCCGGGGGCGCTGCCCGCCGCGCGGGGCTCCACCTGCGGCGCTGACAGGGCCGGGGGGCGGCGGCCCGGGGCAGGGCAACCTGCTGCGGCGGGGCGGCTCCACTTACCCGGGGC